>JARYHS010013630.1:117520230-117874371 GCA_031002005.1 Vandiemenella viatica | reverse complement strand
TTCGAATCCCCGTCCGGGCATCCAGATTTGGGTTTTCCATGGTTTCCCCAAATCATCCAGGTGAATGCCGGGATGCTTCCTTCAAAATGCCATGGCCGAATTCCTTCCCATTCCTTGCCCCCATCCTTTCCCGTCTCTAAAGACCACGTTGTTAAAAAGGGACGTTAAAATGTTACAAAAAAAAAAAAAAAAAAAAATCCTTGTCCCCAGGCCCATCCCGCCTCTAATGACCTCGACGTCGACTAGGCGTAAAGCCAAAAAAGAAGAAATACATCAATCCTGGAAGCCTTAAAGTATGCGGGAGGAAGTGTGGAAGAAAATGTCACTATACTATCAGACCCTCGCTCAGCAGTAATGATACCGAAGAACCCCCTCGCCCAGCGACATAACAACCATCTAGTCTACGATATAATGCAAGAAGTAGATATACAAAGAATGGGAGAAAGGAAGTATGGGTTACAGGTCACTGTGGTATGTGAAGCGACGAAATGGCAGAGAACCTAGCTAAGAAAGGGAGTAAGGTGCCCTTACAGGATACCTGCATCGGGTTATTTAAAGAAGTTCAAAGAAGCGCTAAGATCGAGTTGGGAAGAAGAATGTAAACGCTCATCAGAATACAAAGGAAGTCACTACAGGGAAATCCAACCGCCTATACCTTAATCACATTGGTTCAAAAAAATGGAGGGTAACCAGAAAATTTTACACAATTATGCGCCTGAAAGTCAACCACGGAGCCTTCAGATAACACGTACACCGCATTGAACTTCAGTCTTTCATCAGGCTACCTTTATATTGAATTTATAAGATTAACAATTAACGTGAACTTACAATTCTTAAAATTAGTTATTTATACGTTTTTCCCTGTTTTGGACTCTTAATTTAAAACGTTTTCCGTAATTTAGGTATGAATAGCGTTATTTTGCTGTTTAGTGGATTTGTTTACTTGTGAAGAGACTATTCTAATTATGCCATACTTTTTAAGTCTAAATTCGTGTTGAAATCTTTGTTTCCTAGATTATCGCTTATACTCATTGTAACTTTGAAACTTTCCCATTATATTTAAATGTGCGTGTTAATGAATATATAAAAACTGTAAGTACCCACTTAATATTTTAAAACAAAAACTGTACAAAAATCAAACAACAGCATTGTATATATATGTGTATATATGTTTATCTAGGGCACTGATGATGCCTTGAATAAAGGCGAAACGCATATGCCATCAAAAGCATTTTGTTTAGTTGCAAGTCAGAAACAACCCAAAAAAACAGTCACAGTAATATTATTTATAAATACGGAAGTAATTCTCTATCTTTATCTCTACGTTTTGATGACTAAATGGCTATATCGTTGTGATGGAATTTTATAAGGAAATTGGTATGAAGGGCACAGGTTATTTTTTCCAGTATGATTAACAGTTGTAGTCACAAAATTTTGAGACCTTATCGAATGGTGACAGAAATATGTTGGAAATTGATTCTCTTCAAGAGACAGGTTCGACGGTACAATGATATAGTGTTAGCTTTCCTGTCATATTATTCCGACTCGATATTGTTTGGGACCAATCCTTCGTTACCAACAACTTTCTATATTTAATTCTGGCAAAAAAAATTCTTAATCCAGGCGTACAAAGTCGCGGGTACGAGCTAGTATCTTAATAAGCCCTTTCATTAGTACACAGATCGAGAAAGGATTATGTCCTCCTTTTGTATTTCCACGTTTACTCTATTAATTTCTCGAAGAAGGTTAGCCCAAATTGTTAATTTGAGGATAAATTTAAAATCCAATACATCATGTAAGAGATGAGCGGATTCATACTTACATTCTGCAGCCAGAGAAGATTCTTCAATTTCCTCCACTGCTTTTACAACTTCAGGTAAATTATTCAATAGGGCAACGTGTATGGTCGACCATCTTGTCTTTTAAGTTGGTTTTTGTACATTTTTCATTATTTCCCACCGTGTAGTGGATCTAACGAAGAAGCAATAAAGTTTTTGTACAAGTCCAAACAGACTAACCAAAAAAAAAAAAATATAGATATCGCCTCGTCCACCAGAAGATTGTAAGCGAGAATAAGCTAGTAATCCAAACTTTGTAAAAACAATTAATATTTCAACAACCATAAAAAAAACTGGTATTTTCAGGATATGGCTGCTTAACAGCCTATTCCCTAAACATGTTTTCGGAGAGCGACGTTTTATGAATGCTTTATTGTAGGTTTATGTGTTGAGAAACAGCGGTATGTGCAAATAACAATTGATAGGTTAGGTTCATAATATATATGCACAGAGGTAAGAAATAAGGCCCATATAAGTTAATGATCCAGGTTTTTTTTTTTACCTGGTCCTCGGATTGACAAAGGATGAGAAACGCTGAGATATTTGATAACGATAGATTCTTTCTTACCTGTTAATGTTTCGTTTCCAGTAATAAATATTTAAACTCGTTCAGCACAAAAGTATATATTAAAACAAAACTGTGCTAATCACTCGAACGCAGCTGCAAGAATGCGAACATCAGATGGAGAAATTTATAAATCCAAGAATATAGGGAGTTCCGGCTAACAATGACGGAATTAATTTGTTTTAAGGCCACTCTGTCACAGAACAATGAATTTTCCGTCCTTTCAAGTTGCCGCCGCGGTCAGTGTACCACCGCGCTTTACTTTTTTTTTTTTTTTTTTTTTTTTTTAAAAAAAAAGGGTCGGCAGCACATGAATATTTCGCCATGGCGCTTATAAAAAGATGCCACAAAACACATGATTTTAGCGCCCCCCCCCCTGAAGTTGTCGCCCGGGGCAAGAGCCCCGGTTTGACCCCCCCTAGATCCGGCACTGGTCAGACAACAAATAACACTACACACAGGCGTATTTTATCTACGTTGCTACAGTAATGTCAGTACCAAAGTGTTTTGCTCATTATCTAACAACAACAGACATGACACAATGGCAGTGTGGGCGCATTTAAAACCAATTTTTGAATGGCTTAAAAGCCAGGATTTAAACATTCAGAGAATACACATATTGAGTGATAGTCCTGTCAAACAGTATAAGAACAAGTTCATGTTTCACATTGTGTCTCATCATATAAATGATTTCTTTCCTGACACGAAATTATTTTCTTGTCACTATTCGGAACCTGGCCATGGGAAAGAAGTGCCTGATGGAGTAGGGGGCACCTTAAAAAGAACTGCTGACAAAGTTGTGACTGAAGGCACAGATATTGTAAACTTAAGTGAATTAAAAATTATTTTGCTAGCAAGATATCCTTCGATAATGTTATTTGAAGTTACCACTGATGATATTGGAAAAATAGATGCCTCAGTCAAACAGTCAGACACTATCACTGCATTTTATGGGACTCAATAAATTCACCAATTTGTATTCACTGGTGCTGTGCTGGAGTTCAGATTTTCTTGTTCTGATTGCATTGGCAAATGTGATTATTTTCACCTGGGATATTACTCAGCTCCTAGAAACTCTTCTGTCATAACAAGACACAGTAAAGTGCAAATGCAGTCAGAGTCAAATAGTGGACAATCTTTAAAGGATTGTTTTCCAGCTAAAAACATTTCCCAAATCAATTCAAATTATGATGTAGGGGACCATTTCCTTGTCAAATGGAATGAAATAGTGCATTCAGGAGAAATCACTTCAGTGTTTAAGGAAGGTGCTTTAATAAAATGTATGAAAAAAGGAATCAAATTTTGGAGATGGCCAGCAATCAAGGATGAGCAGCTGTATCAAGACCCCAAAATTAATCAGAAGAGGGTTATATTCTTTACAAGAAATAGACAATCTGAGGTTAAGTAGGCCCTAATAGTTTGAGATGTGACTGAACAGCAAGATTATAATAAAGGCTGAATTGATTCAATTAGTCTTTTTTTCTTTTGCTGGGTGACAGTTTTGGTAATTTTGGATAAGAGCATTTGTCTTGATTTCAAGGAAATGTTTTCATAAGTAGGTATTTCAGTAATTAAATGCTATTGTAATTTTAGTAGTAATAAGTAATAAAGCCACTTTGAGATTTACCAGAAGCTAATCACCTGCACATTTTTTTAAAAAAATTCCAACTATTCTTGTTTGTAAAATTACGAAATGAATAATTTTTTAAAAATTTATGTCACTATAATCCAAAATAATAGAAGAAGTTTCTGTTAAAATATACTTCTTTTTTGTTGAATGTAGATGCGCAACATAGCCGGTCATTCCATCACCTGAGTCGTCATTCCCTCACTCTCTGATTTTTTAACACCCCCCATACCCCCTCTTAAAACTAATTTATTCTGGGGACCACTATGTCATCAAAGATTAGTCACACAAGTACTATAAAATGCACAGAAAAAAACTAGGTATTCTGTTCAATATTTTTCATCATATTAAGCTCAAATTTTGGAATTTTGCTATAACTAGTCACTTACAGAAATTTTATTTAATTAAATAAGTTTAAAAATCTAGCTATCTGCTCCCATTCATACCTATTGAACTTAGTTCTTGCAAGTAGGTAAGACACTAGGCAGGGCCAACTGTGCACACACCAATGTCCGCTTAGTGAATGGAAGTCCAGGTGGCATGGCCTGGGTGGTATAGATGTTGACAGAGGAGGGCGAGAAATTACCGAAACACCAGTGTCATTAAAGCATGAGGACAAAACTATAAAACAAAGTAGGCAGCTGCTTTGGTGCCAGGTAGACAAGGTTTCAGAAACAGCTGGTGATTCAGTACTTTATTGCTGCCCTCCACCACCACCTATTCTACACAGGCCATGCTATCTGGGTCCTCCATTAACCAGCAGACATTGGTGTGTGTACATCTGATTCTGCCTAGTGTCTCACCTACTTGCAAGAATTAAGTTCAACACTGAAATAGTGTTACTTGTGTTTGTTGTTCCTAACTACCATCATCCGTGGTAAGCTTTGGGTTTTATGTCTCCATCCTTCATTAGTTTTGTTGCCTTAAAGAATTTTCCTACTCATTAATATTTAACTAAGTTTCTTGTTCTTTTTCCTTATATTCTTACATTTCATGTTTGCTTTGTATCTTGTATTTCTGCAGAAAAAGTAAATTTATTTCAAAATAATCTAGTTTATAACAGATTGGTGATGACTGATGAGATAGGATATAATGGAGTGTCAGTATACCACAGTGATGGGTACCTAAGTAGAATAATTTCTACATCTACATGTACTCTCTGTAATTCCCAAAATTGTGGTTGGCAGAGGGTGCTTTGCACCAAAACTAATCTTTACTCGTTGCATACCAATGCTGAATGGCACAAGGAAAAAAAGAATTTATATAAGCATCATTTCATTCCTGTCATTGCGATCCTAATAGTTTGGTGCACAAAGTATTTCATTGGACTAATAAGTGAAAGTGGATGTTCGCATGTTTACCAATAAATTCAAATAAAATTTGTGTGACACATTCATAAGTACTGTAGCAAGAAGTCATGAATCAAGCAGCTCCTCTCTGTACTTTCTCTATACTGTCAATCAAACCCCCATGAAACAAATCCCAAACGGCACAACAGTAGTCCAAACATGGATACATGACAGTTTTATACACTATCCCCTTTGTTTGAACATTAAAATTTTTCAAGATTTGACCGATGAAGCACAGCTTAGAATTAGCTCTTCCTGTGATTGAATTAATGTGCAAGTCCCATTTCATGTTTCTTTCTACTGTTACACCCAAATACTTCATATCAATAACTGAACTGTTTTCTTTGTATTTCTGAATAAATGGATTCTTTTTGTTAGTCATGTACATTGCCTTGCACTTTTTAGAATATTTGTCACACCATGCTGAAATTTCATTCAGATCCCACTGAATTTCTAAGCAATTAGTCGAGTTCCTTACTTCCCTATAGATGACCCCATTATCAGTGAACAATTTCAAACTGTTATTCAAGCTGTCTCCGAAATTGGTTATAAAAATTAAGAAAAGAAGTGCTCCTATTACACTTCCTTGAGGTACATCTAGATTAGAAGAGGCTTCTCCTTCGATGACAACATACTGTGACCTTACAGTGTGTAAATTTGTCTGTGGTTGTTGTAATGAAAATTGGTTGTAATATTTTTAACTAGCATTTTTTCTTCCTTTACCAGTTACTCATCGATTGTTTTTCTATTCTATGTCTGTACTTCTGAATGTATAATGCTTTAAAGAGGAAATATCTACAGACAATACAGCATCATTTTATATATTATTATATTATCCTTAATTATGCAGAATGGGTTGAACGCACTTCACTTGGCAGCTAAGGATGGTCATTTGGATATAGTTACTGAACTGCTGAAAAGAGGTGCTACTGTAGATGCAGCTACAAAAAAAGGCAACACTGCTCTTCACATAGCATCATTGGGTAAGTACATTTGGAAATACTTATCATTAAATGTATCAATTTTATCTTTGTACTTCATTCCTTAACCTACAGACCTGTAATTTCTTACTGATGAATACCCGCATTACATTAATTGAAACAATAAGATTTTAATGTTACACCTAATTACTTTTAAACGATAGAATCAGTAGTCCGCAACGTTCACCATCTCGCGGCACACCATTAGGTTATCCATAAATCTCACGGCACACCTTACTGGGGAGGGATGGTTGAGGAAAAAAAAAAGAAAAAAAAAGAAAGGTCGTCACAAGTTCACAACACGAATTTTTTTACGTATAGGCCTACAGCCTCCTAACACGTAAAAAATTATAACTACAAACAGCGGTTGCATAAAATTAATAATCAGGCAGTTTTATATTACTATTAAAGTAAATAATTGTACACATACTTTCAATGTGACACCTATGCCTGCTTAACTGCACACAGTTGGTTGATTCGTGGGGAAATCGTTGACAATGCAAGCCTCATTTCTTCATCGACGGATTTGAGTCTTTCCCTCTTGAATGGTTTAATCTCAGTCAACGTCGAGAAGCCCAATTCATATAAATATGTAGTTGAAAGTGGCAATAAAACATTAACTGCCATGTCGGAGATAGCCGTATATTCATTCCCTATTGTTAGCCAAAACGTATCTAAAGGAACTTCGAGGAGCTTTAATTTCAAGTTCTGTCAGCTTTTAAATCTGCGAGTTCCTCTTGAATATTTATTGGAAGATGTTCCGAATTCCCAACGAATGGATCACGAACCCAGTCGAAATCTTCAACACTTTCCACAAAGTACTTTTTGAATCTCAGCTGCAAAGCCTTTTGAATGTTCTTTAATTAAGCCCATAACCATTTTATTAAAGTGACCATACAGTCGGGAACATCTCATACGACCCATTTTCAATCCTCTGTAACCACAAATCCAGCTTGTTCTCAAATCCTTTAGTCTCATCCATACTAACAAGAATATTTTCGCTCTTTCCTTGCATTTTAATGTTCAGCTCATTGAAGTGTACGAAAATGTGGGAAATCTGCGAATAAATCCGCGTACTTGTGTCTTTCAACAGTCAAAAATTCCTGGACCTCTTCTCTAAGTTCAAATATTCGCGATAACACCTTTCCTCGTGAGAGCCAACGTACTTCTGTGTGTAGCAGGAGTGTACTGTGTTCCGAACCCATTTCCTGACATAAAACGGAAAACAGTCTCGAGTTTAGGGGCCGCAATTTTATAAAGTTCACGACTTTTACTTCTTCGTCGAGCACATCTTTCAGAGAAGGTGGCAGAGACTTAGCAACAATGGCTTCGCGGTGAATGAGACAATGATCATATCATACGCTGGGATTTACTTCGTGTACTTTAGCTGCAAATCCTTTCACTGGGCCTGTCATAGCAGCAGCTCCGTCTGTACAAACACTAACGCAATCCTTCCATGTTAATTCTTTAAGAAGCAAATATTCATCAGTCAAACGAAGTATTTCTACACCGGTAGTATGCTCTGGAAGTTGTTCGAAAAATAAGAAATTACTTACATCTCCATCGATGTAGCGAATGAAAGCCAGAAGTTGTGCATGGCGACTAATATCTGTGGTCTCGTCGATCTGAAGTGAGAAATTCTCACTGTTGTTAATTTTCTTCCACATAATGTCTTCAATATCACGAGTCACATCAATAACACGGCGACTGATTGTGTCAGCAGAAAGAAGAATTTTTGAAATTTCACTAGCAGATTCTAAACCCAGAACTATTCTCGGCATCTCTTTACAAACAGGCTTTAACAGCGTTTCACCTATTGTATGTGGTTTCTTGACCTTTACAATAAGTTTGGCTGTCTTATAACTAGCTTCCTGCACTTTCTCCGAAACACGTAGGTCATGAAATTTCTTTGTTTTTTCTTGTTTTCCAACAACCTACGAAAATAATTGACATCTTTGTTTGACAGAGAAGAATGTTTTGTTAACAAACGTCGTTTTAATTTACTGGGAACCGTTGCAGCGTTGCTGAGTTTTTCACCACAAACGATACACTCGGGGATAGGGCACGTTTTCTCACCACACCAAGAAAACCCATAGGATAAGTAATTATCATTATATTTCCGCTGCATTAACTTTTGTTTCTTTTTTTCTGACTCAACGCTTTCATCAGTTGCACTCATAGACGGAACACTCCGTTCAAAAAATTTGTCCATCTTGAAGAAATAAAAGTCTGCTAATTGTAATAGAAATTATCCGGACCACTTCAGAGCACAGCTATGATAGAACTGAAGTAATTGTAAGAAGCGGGATTTATACACTACAAAGAAGTCACATATACGGTGCTAATTGTTTTTACAGTGATGTCTAACAATGCGCCGGTGCAATGGTACAGGAACAAAGTAGTATTGTTGGAAAAGCAGCAACACGGACAAGTTAATGAAATAAGGCTTGGAAAGTTCGGCTAATCCCAGCAGTTTAGACTGAGGGAAAAGCACATACACAGAACATGCGGCAAATATAACGGAACCTCAAAGCGCAGCAGTAGAAGCGAGGAATAAAAATATTTAAAAAATGAATAAACAAAACTAATAGCAAGTGAAAGTAAATAAATAACATTTCTTAAAATACGACTATAGGTAGCAATTCGCGACACATGAAACTAAAATGTAATTAATAAAAAAAATTGGCAATTAATTCCTTATAACTGGTAAAATTTCGCGGCACACCTTTCACCTTGTCGCGGCACACCAGTGTGCCGCAGCACACCGGTTGCGGACCACTGCGATAGATCATGCTACTTAATGGCAGTCTTTTCAATAAGATTGTATAGAAATACCACATAATTTTTTTTAATTAATAAAAGTATAAAAATAAGCAAAAGTACCTAAATAAGAACGGATAAAAATAAAATAAAGTTGCTTACCAATGACCTATTCCATTCCACCATATTCATTTTGTGGCCTAACCTAGATTTCATTGCCTAATTGCTTGTATATCCCGAGTTAATAGATGCAAGGATTTTCAACCTTTTACTACTATGTCCCAGCTAAGTTTCTCATCAAATTAGGTTTTCTTTGAACTGTTTCCACTTCCTGTAGTGATGCCCTCAGGGGCGGATCCAGGATTTTGGTTTTGGGGGGCTTGAGTGGACTTTGGTTTGGGGGGGGGCTTGGCTTAAGTGAATTTTGGTTCAGAGGGCTTGCTTGCCTTCAGTGGATTTTTGGTTTTGGGGGGGGGGGGGGGGGCTTGAGTCGGCCATGGGGCCAATGTCGGGGATGGACCTAGATACTTTTGGGGGGGGGGGGGCTTGAGCACAATAAATTTTTTTTCTGACACATCAAGAAGGCACTAAGAGATTAAAAAAGTTCCATTTTCTCTTCCTAATTATTTCATACAATATCTATCAAAGCTCCATCACCAATACATGCCTAATAAATCTTTTGCAAGGATTGAGCTGTTATTGATTTTTGTTTGATTATATTTTTTGCATTAATACTTCCAGGTTGTAATGACATGGTTATTGACTTATTTGATCATGTTATAGATGTTGCTCCCATTTTAATTGAACAAATAAAATACATGTTGTTAGATTGTGTTTACATTGTGGTTCTAACTTTCTAAAGAATATTTATGCTTTATTATTATTTTCAATCTCAAAATGAAGTGTGTTTTACATGTATACACTTAAACCACAAAATAAATGTAGTGAGTTCGGGTTTAGATAATCTTTTCTCTGTTGCAGCGGGTCAGGAGGAAGTTGTTAAACTACTGGTGAAGAGTGGAGCAGCAGTGAATGCCCAGTCACAGAATGGCTTCACTCCATTGTACATGGCTGCACAGGAGAACCATGATGGTGTTGTCAAATTCTTGCTCAGTAAGGGAGCCAACCAGAGCCTTGCCACTGAAGTAAGAAGATGATATTAGCAAAAAATACCTTTGTGCTTGTGGTCTTTATGATATTCATTCAATTGATGAAAAAATGAATTTCAAATTCTGGAAATTCATAACAGTACTGAACAGGAGAAAATGCTGTGCCTGCATTAAACTTAAGTCATTAAAGATCAAAGTACTCAAATTTCTCTAAGGTTTTATGTAACAAGGAAAGAATTGCCTTGAGGCAATATTTATATGGAAAGGACTAGTGTTGCAAATTGAAGAAAAAAACAAAAAAAATTTTTTCAGCTTTGTGGGGGGGGGGGGGGGGGGATCGAAACAACCTAGCACCCGTGTTTTCTTCTGAATTTTGTTTTTTTCCCAGAAAACAATATATTTGATAAATTATAGTTTTATTTAAGGAACTTCCATTTTACAAGTGTGTTTTAAATCTTACTGAATCATATAATGTCTTACATAATGATTCATAATTGTATCTATATAGGTAACATAATTTTATTCATCCTCTATGTCAGTACCACATTCACTCTTATCAGCACTACCAACACTAGTTCGGTCAGTGTCGGAATTTTCTGTCTCTTCTTCTGTCTGCTCTAGATCCATAACTTCAGAAATAGTTAGTTAAATTTTCTTTTACTGGTTGTTCTTGTATTGTACGCAAAATATTTTGAGATTGCAATTTTAAATTGTGAGCATAGTACACACTATGCATAAAGACTGCGCCGATAGTTCTGTATTATGGTCTTTTAAGTTTGAATTTAAATCTATTATCATACAAAATAGGAGCTTTATTTCATTTCAATCATTGGTCTACACCAACGGTTGCAAGTTGAATTTGTCAGTACCACTATAATCTGAGAGTTTAACAAGTGTACGAATATAAGGAAAGCACAATAAGTAATAAAAAGAGGCAAAAAACCGTAGATAAATTTTAAATTCCTAAATTTTTTTAAAAGATCCGTAGGTCTACAGATAAATTTGTAGGGCTGGCAGCACTATTTAAAATAGCGAGTATCAATCCAAACAACGGGGATTCCTTCTCGTGCAACCTAGCCTCCTCGGGAAATCCTCATTCATAAAAGAAAATTTCAGTCAATGTTGCCAATATTTTCGTATTTTTTTTTTTCTACTGAACCAGAAAAATGTAGTAGATTTTAAACTATGATAAGTACTTAGAATAAACTCTAAAACAGTCATATTAAATGATAACTGCCTTACAAATTTGAGATTTAGTAGTTGTGAAACTGCCGATGGTAAAACCTCTTTTAAGCTCAGAAGATAGAGCTAACCGTTGGAAGGAATACATTGAGAAACTGTATGATGGGGACGACTTGAACTATAGTGTATTGGAAAAGGAAGGCGATGTCGACATTGATGACTTAGGAGATCCTGTTTTGAGGACAGAATTTAATAAAGCTCTGAATGACTTGAAAGCAAATAAGGCAGTTGGAATTGATGAGATCCCTGCAGAACTTCTTAAATCTCTAGGAGAGGAAGGAATCGAAAGATTATTCAAGCTGATATCAAAAAGTTATGAAACAGGAGAAATTCCAACAGATTTTAATAAAAATATCATCTTCACACTTCCAAAGAAAGCACAAGCCGACAAATGTGAGAATTATCGCACCATTAGTCTAACATCGCATGCTTCAAAATTACTGACCAGAATATTATACAGAAGGATGGAAAGGGTAGTAGAAGAGATAGTAGGTGAAGATCAGTTTGGGTGTAGGAAAAATCGCGGTACAAGGGAAGCAATTCTATCTTTAAGATTAATACTTGAAGGGCGGATCAAGAAAAACAAAGATACTTTTATGCCATTTGTTGATTTAGAAAAAGCTTTTGATAATGTTAGGTGGGACAAGATGTTCAAAATTTTAAAGAAGTCAGGTCTAAAGTATCGAGATAGAAGAATACTCTATAAACTATATAAGAATCAAGTGGCTGTAATAAAAGTAGAGAATCACGAAAGACATGCATCAGTTAAAAATGGTGTGAGACAAGGTTGTGGTCTATCCCCGTTAATATTCAACTTGTATGTAGAAGAAGCAATGAAGAAAATAAAAGAAAAATTTCCGTGTGGCATAAGTTTTCAGGGAGAGAAAATCAGTATGCTAAGATTTGCTGATGACATTGTCTTGTTAGCAGAGAGGGCTGAGGATATTGAGATGTTATTGAATGGCATAAAGAAAATACTGAAGGAGGATTTTGGACTGAATATAAATCAAAGTAAGACAAAAGTGATGAAATGTAGCAGAAATGATACCAATACTAGCAGATTAAATATAAAAATAGGATCGGATGCAATAGGAGAAGTGAGTGAGTTCTGTTACTTGGGAAGCAAAATTACAACCGATGGCCGAAGCAGGAATGATGTTAAAAGCAGAATAGCACTAGCAAAAAGAGCCTTCATGAAAAAGAGAAACCTTTTAGTTGCAAATATTGATCTAGGAATTAGAAAGAACTTCTTAAAACTCTATGTGTGGAGCACGGTAGCGAAACATGGACTTTAGGAATACCGGAAAGAAGAAACTTGAAGCATTTGAAATGTGGTGCTACAGAAGAATGCTGAAAATTAGGTGGACAGACAAAGTAAGAAATGAACAAGTTTTGGAAATGATGGGTGAGAAAAGAAGTTTATGGAAGAAGCTTACAGGAAGAAGAGACAGGCTGGTAGGTCATATTTTGAGACATCCTGGATTGGTTAATTTGTTAGTGGAGGGAACAGTTGAAGGTAAGAACTGTAGAGGTAGACAGAGATTAGAATATATGAAGCAGATAATTGAGGACGTGGGTTGTAACGGGTATGTAGAAATGAAGAGGTTAGCACAGGATAGGAAGAGATGGAGGATTGCATCAAACCAGTCTAAAGACTGACAACAGCAAAAAAAAAAAAAAAAAAAAAAAAAGTTGTGAAAAAAATTGTCCCAGAAAAAACAACAACATGTTCCCCCCCTCCCCCCCAAGCCAGAAAAAAACCGTTTTTTACAACACTAGAAAGGACAGATTGAATACACCAAACACTCACCAAAGTTGAAGGGAGGAGGGCATCAGCAACACAAAACAACACACAAACACAAAAGAATACAATATTTCAGGTTAAAACCGTTGTCAAGTTAACAGAATTAAGTGGCTGAGCTTGGGCAAGCCTTGTGTTCGACACAGTCACTCACAGAATGAAATTGACAGTCGGAAGGGGGGGGGGGGGAAGGAGCAACGATAATATAACTGCAAGTATAAATCATGAGAAAGATAAAAATGGTAAATAATAATAATAATCATTGAAAAATAATAGTAATAAAAATATGATAGTAAAAAATATAATAAATAAATAAATTGAAAACTTTTGAAATAAGTTCTATAAACATATATATGAATCTATTGTGCTGGCCAGTGATGGGTGGACATGGTGAGGATGGAAGATATTAATGGAAATTAAGGCCTGGAGGATGTCTAGTCTGCAGGATGTGTTGATATTTCAATTCTCACCTGTGTAGTTTAGATTTGGAGGTAGTGTCTGGAAATACTCTAATGGCTCTGACTGTAAAGCAAAAAGGTATTTTCCTCTGTGAAATGTTCACATTTTGTGGTATGGCACAAGTGTATCTGGTACAATTGTTTGTTTCAGGTATTATTTCATTTACTACTTGATGCCAGGGCAGTTTACATGATGAGATAAATGCTTACTGAAAATATTTTTCCAAACTGATTTCCAGTTCATTTGTATACATTTAAGTGTTATGTTGTTTGTGACCATTTTTTCTGTCATTTAGATATATGTCATTCAGTCCGTGGACATTAGTAACTACACTCAATGAAATCAGACAGCTGTGATGTGCAACTCAAGTTCCACAATGAAAATATCAAAACATACGAAGTGAGAAAGAAACAAATGATTAACAATAAGAATATTAATAACTGCAAGTGTGCCAACTTATAACACCACACCAGTGCTATCACCAAGACCTGTGCCTACATGGAAAAATTGTTGTTGTCGAAAGATAGCTTAACAGATTTATGGAAAACTGTGAAAATCATTAATGATATCATTTTAGTCTTCACTAACAAAAATAACAGTGGCCACAGCACCGTCAGTAACAAGCTCGGTCTTATATATTAACATTAATACTATCCAAAGTAGATTAGTGTAAATTGGGATCCAAAAATCTTCTGACAGATTTTGGTGCCCCTCTGCTCCAATGCCTTGAGTAGCCACTCCATTCAGTCCATTGTAGGGCCAGCTCTGATTTAAAGTTTATTCTTGGATCCAAGCCATGGAACTGTTCTGGTGTATGTGAATGCAGACTTTCCCGGCGAATAAATGACAAAAAATCTTCACAGGTTTGCAGCCGGATTTTATTATAAGATGACAAGCTTTCGGCCACTATCTCAGTAGCCATCTTCAGGTCGTTAACAGTAGCGGCGATCTTGCATTTACGAAAGCCAAGCGTTTACTGGTGTCGCCTAGCAACCTCATGACGCTAGCAGTCTTGCTTCGCTGTGATTGGTCGAGGCGGCGGTCACCCATCCAAGCGCTCACCACGCTCACAATTGCTTAACTACCGGAGCTTAGCAGTGCCGGTCACCCATCCAAGTTCTTACCACTCTCAGCATTGCTTAACTGCCCGAGTCTAGCCGGCTGTCCACACTCCACCGGATCGCCGGCAACCAGGGAACGTGGGCCGCACAGTATCGATAACCCTGGTTTCCAAGCGTTGCTCAGCAAATAACCCATGTCACGGTTAACCAGGTTGTCATGTAACTGTATTTCTATAGCTTCTTTAACCACGGACTCCCAAAAGAACGAACATTTAGTCAGCACCTTCACGTTGTCAAAGTCCATTCTGTGGCCATTTTCAATAACATGTTGAGCAACAGCAGATTTTTCCATCTGAAAAAGCCGAATGTAGCGTTGATGTTCCGCCACACGGGCCTTGATTGTGCGTACTGTCTGTCCAATGTAAGATTTCCCACATTCACAGTGTATACTATACACCCCCGGTGTCTTCAGCCCCAAGTCATACTTCACAGAACGTAATAAGTCACGTATTTTGGCAGGAGGACGAAATATGCTCTTAATACCATGTCGATCTAGTATCCTGCCTATTTTCCCGGATATGTTACCAGCAAATGGGATATATGCCAGATCTTTATACCGTTCTTTAGGTTCAATTGGCTGTTTGTTTGGCGTTTTTTGTAGTGCCCTTTCTATTTGTCCGTTACAATATCCATTTCTCCTGAATGTAGTACGGAGATGTTCCAGTTCCGTCGGCAGACTGTCAGCATCAGAGATTTCTTTCGCTCTATGCACCAGTGTGTACAATACCGCATTTTTCTGAGCCGGGTGGTGGAAGCTTCCGGCATGTAAGTAACGGTCCGTATGGGTAGGTTTTCTATACACACTATGAGAAAGAGTCCCATCTGGTTTTCGCCAAATAAGAATGTCCAAAAAAGGCAAGCTACCATTCTCTTCCAGTTCCATCGTGAAACGTATGTTTGGGTGAATTCCATTTAGATGGTCCAGAAATTCATTTAGACTTGTGATCCCATGGGGCCAAACAACAAATGTATCATCCTCATATCGGAAGAAACATGCCGGCTTAAGAACAGACCTTTCTATTGCTATACTCTCAAAATGCTCCATAAACAGATCAGCAACAACAGGAGACAAAGGTGACCCCATTGCCACACCATCCGTCTGTTCATAGAAATCTCCACCGTATGTAAAGTAAGTGGATGTAAGGACCAACTCAAAAAGATCAACAATGCTAGATTCAAAGAGATTTCGTAGCAGCTGCAAAGTGTCTCTCAGTGGAACTCTAGTAAAAAGTGAGACTACATCAAAGCTGACCATAACATCGGTCTCCAAAAGGTGCATCTTTTGAAGAACACTGACAAATTGTGTTGAGTTCACAACATGGTGAGGACCTTTCCCTACGTAGGAACCAAGCATACTAGCTAGATATTTAGCCAGACCATATGTGGGACTACTAATGGTACTCACAATAGGCCGTAAAGGGACGTCCTCCTTGTGAATTTTTGGCAGACCATAGAATCTAGGTGGTCTGGCAGCACGAGGTCGAAGACCCTTAACGACTTCCGATGGAAAACACGTCTTCTTTAGAAGTGCTGTTACCTTTCTTTCTATTTTCGAAGTTGGGTCCTCATTGAGCGGCTTGTAAGCAGTGTCATTAAGCAGCTTTCTTACCTTGGTCTCATACATTTCAGCAGTAATAAGGACAGTAGCATTACCCTTGTCCGCTGGTAAGACCACAATTTCATCATTCTGGCGTAAAGCTCTTAAGGCCATGCGTTCAGATTTTGTGATATTCGACTTTGGAAGTTTGGCTCTCTCCAGAACCCTGCATGTTTCCCTCCGAATTTCCTCGGCCGAATCTCCCGGAAGCTTGCGTGCAGCCAATTCAACTGCGCATATGATATCTTTAACTGGAACTGTTTTAGGAGTCGGGGCGAAGTTTAACACTTTGGATAGTACTTTTTCAGTTGCTTCGTCCAGCTGTAATTCAGTTAGGTTGACTATTGTGTGTTTAGAACTTTGTTCCTCTGCCGGACGCTGATATCGTGACAGGCGGTTAAATTTGGAAACCTGTCTGACTGATGTCTTGTCAAACTCCAGGTTCGCCTGAGCCGACGTAGCAGTATCTACCCAATCCCAGGAGGCCGGCGACAGTATGGCAGCAAGCTCCAAATGGCAATGATATAATTCCAGGGCGTTTTTTATCAAGTGAAAAACGTGTTTAGCGAATGCGCTCTCGTAGAAACGAAAGACTTGCACGACGTAGAATCCGGTTGGCTTTTGGAGTATCAATATGATGGCCAACCACGTTTTTCACTTGATAAAACGCCCTGGAATTATATCATTGCCATTTGGAGCTTGCTGCCATACTGTCGCCGGCCTCCTGGGATTGGGTAGATACTGCTACGTCGGCTCAGGCGAACTTGGAGTTTGACAAGACATCAGTCAGACAGGTTTCCAAATTTAACCGCCTGTCACGATATCAGCGTCCGGCAGAGGAACAAAGTTCTAAACACACAATAGTCAACCTAACTGAATTACAGCTGGACGAAGCAACTGAAAAAGTACTATCCAAAGGGTTAAACTTCGCCCCGACTCCTAAAACAGTTCCAGTTAAAGATATCATATGCGCAGTTGAATTGGCCGCACACAAGCTTCCGGGAGATTCGGCCGAGGAAATTCGGAGGGAAACATGCAGGGTTCTGGAGAGAGCCAAACTTCCAAAGTCGAATATCACAAAATCTGAACGCATGGCCTTAAGAGCTTTACGCCAGAATGATGAAATTGTGGTCTTACCAGCGGACAAGGGTAATGCTACTGTCCTTATTACTGCTGAAATGTATGAGACCAAGGTAAGAAAGCTGCTTAATGACACTGCTTACAAGCCGCTCAATGAGGACCCAACTTCGAAAATAGAAAGAAAGGTAACAGCACTTCTAAAGAAGACGTGTTTTCCATCGGAAGTCGTTAAGGGTCTTCGACCTCGTGCTGCCAGACCACCTAGATTCTATGGTCTGCCAAAAATTCACAAGGAGGACGTCCCTTTACGGCCTATTGTGAGTACCATTAGTAGTCCCACATATGGTCTGGCTAAATATCTAGCTAGTATGCTTGGTTCCTACGTAGGGAAAGGTCCTCACCATGTTGTGAACTCAACACAATTTGTCAGTGTTCTTCAAAAGATGCACCTTTTGGAGACCGATGTTATGGTCAGCTTTGATGTAGTCTCACTTTTTACTAGAGTTCCACTGAGAGACACTTTGCAGCTGCTACGAAATCTCTTTGAATCTAGCATTGTTGATCTTTTTGAGTTGGTCCTTACATCCACTTACTTTACATACGGTGGAGATTTCTATGAACAGACGGATGGTGTGGCAATGGGGTCACCTTTGTCTCCTGTTGTTGCTGATCTGTTTATGGAGCATTTTGAGAGTATAGCAATAGAAAGGTCTGTTCTTAAGCCGGCATGTTTCTTCCGATATGTGGATGATACATTTGTTGTTTGGCCCCATGGGATCACAAGTCTAAATGAATTTCTGGACCATCTAAATGGAATTCACCCAAACATACGTTTCACGATGGAACTGGAAGAGAATGGTAGCTTGCCTTTTTTGGACATTCTTATTCGGCGAAAACCAGATGGGACTCTTTCTCATAGTGTGTATAGAAAACCTACCCATACGGACCGTTACTTACATGCCGGAAGCTTCCACCACCCGGCTCAGAAAAATGCGGTATTGTACACACTGGTGCATAGAGCGAAAGAAATCTCTGATGCTGACAGTCTGCCGACGGAACTGGAACATCTCCGTACTACATTCAGGAGAAATGGATATTGTAACGGACAAATAGAAAGGGCACTACAAAAAACGCCAAACAAACAGCCAATTGAACCTAAAGAACGGTATAAAGATCTGGCATATATCCCATTTGCTGGTAACATATCCGGGAAAATAGGCAGGATACTAGATCGACATGGTATTAAGAGCATATTTCGTCCTCCTGCCAAAATACGTGACTTATTACGTTCTGTGAAGTATGACTTGGGGCTGAAGACACCGGGGGTGTATAGTATACACTGTGAATGTGGGAAATCTTACATTGGACAGACAGTATGCACAATCAAGGCCCGTGTGGTGGAACATCAACGCTACATTCGGCTTTTTCAGATGGAAAAATCTGCTGTTGCTCAACATGTTATTGAAAATGGCCACAGAATGGACTTTGACAAAGTGAAGGTGCTGACTAAATGTTCGTTCTTTTGGGAGTCCGTGGTTAAAGAAGCTATAGAAATACGGTTACATGACAACCTGGTTAACCGTGACATGGGTTATTTGCTGAGCAACGCTTGGAAACCAGGGTTATCGATACTGTGCGGCCCACGTCCCTGGTTGCCGGCGATCCGGTGGAGTGTGGACAGCCGGCTAGACTCGGGCAGTTAAGCAATGCTGAGAGTGGTAAGAACTTGGATGGGTGACCGGCACTGCTAAGCTCCGGTAGTTAAGCAATTGTGAGCGTGGTGAGCGCTTGGATGGGTGACCGCCACCTCGACCAATCACAGCGAAGCAAGACTGCTAGCGTCATGAGGTTGCTAGGCGACACCAGTAAACGCTTGGCTTTCGTAAACGCAAGATCGCCGCTACTGTTAACGACCTGAAGATGGCTACTGAGATAGTGGCCGAAAGCTTGTCATCTTATAATAAAATCCGGCTGCAAACCTGTGAAGATTTTTTGTTCTGGTGTAGTTCATGCCCAAAATGCAAGCTTTGCCAGAGGTGAAGGTTGGATTAAGAGCCTTTAAAAATCACAGCCTACAATGGGCTTCAAATTGAAGACCCTTAGATTCCAATTGGGCACCTTAACTACTGAGCCAACAGACTGCTCAGATGACTAATGTGATAAAGAATAGCAAAGCATTCACAACCATGTGGTAAACATCTTTTTATGAAGCCAATTCTTTGTTACTTCTGATTTAAAATAGATATTAATTAGTGATACATTGGGCAATCAATCAAATGGGCTCTGATTTGAAAGCTGGACTACTAAAAAGTACCCATGGACAGTGGATTTTGAAAAATTTTATGCAAGAATAATTTGGGAAATAGTTTAGCCAGTTTATTTTCCTCTTAGAAGCATTCATCAATATTTTGTTGTAACTGTACCATATATATCCATTTATTTTAAATAACAGAGCTACTTAAAACTCCACTTATAGTACTGTATTTCCAGGATGGCTTCACTCCCTTGGCAGTTGCCATGCAGCAGGGTCATGACAAAGTGGTGGCAGTGTTACTGGAGAATGACACAAGAGGTAAAGTGCGACTTCCTGCCCTTCATATTGCTGCAAAAAAGGATGACTGTAAAGCTGCTGCACTACTACTCCAGGTTAGAATCGTCAATATCCTTTCCTTTTGGAACTAGTCATTTTTTCTTTTTAAATAAATTATTAAAAGGTAAATAACTTTCTATTATTTGAAAGGATATTCAGAGTACTGAGTAATGTTCAGAATTATTGAATTCTCAGAAGTAGTGATCGTTGATGACTCAAAACAGAGAGGATTTGAAATTTAAATGATTCTCCTAGATGCAGAAATTCAAAGAAGTAGGGTACATAAAAAATAACTTTCAGAAAATATGAAGTAGAATGGGAAGGAAGTATTGGGATAAGATATTGGCTTCAAATTAAATAACTGTTTGTCATGGTGCACCTAGTTTGCATTGACAGGGATCTGGACTATATGATTTCAAATTTAAGGGGTCATCCAGTGTATGTCAGCTTCCTCTTAGTGAGAGTGTGGAGGAGTCAGTTGTGGTTTAATGTGCCATCTTGTCCTTGGTGTAATAAACACACATCAAAAATGAATGAATGAGTGAGAAGTGATCAGTGTTAGGAAAATACATAGGGACATGGAAAATAACTGTTTTAAAGATTCACAGGGTATACTGAGCATATTCATTGCTTGTAAAACATATTTATGGTTAAATTAAACATTGGATAGGATAAAAAACCACCGCTTACCAAAGAAGGGAATTCCAGCGGCGTTGGTTCACGAAAAAAACACGAACACACAAAGAATAGAATTTTCGAGCATGGCTCTTCCTCAGTAGAAGTGAGATGGCTGCACGCAAGTTGGCTGCCGGCAGCCAACAAAGAATTTGACAAAATAGAGTTGCAGAAAACCATAAATAATTAGGTGCAGAGTCTTGATTAAAGGAAGAAGAAGTAGACAAAGAGGTTTTCCTGACAGTTATAGTGTGTTCATTTAAATCCCTGTCCAACAATCCAGATTTTGGTTTTCCACAGTTTCCCAAAATCACTATCAGGTGAATGTTGTGATGGATCCTTCAAAAAGGCCATGATTGAATTCCTTTCCATTCCTTGTCCTGAGCCCTTTACTGCCTCTAATGACCTCAATTTATACGAGGCTTAAGCCAAAGAAAATAAAAATAGTGTGTGCCTTAGAGGTAGAAATGGAATTAGTGGAGGGCATTTCATACTGCTAGCAAAGTTCATGGTGTACATAAAGTTCATAATTTACTAGGTGTAGGTTTATGGGATGATGCTAAAGAAACAAATAAGTCTTGGAAACAATGCCACCCTCCTGCCTTCAACTTGGTGAGTGGTGGGGATATTTTATCTTGTTGTTGCTTTACCATAACATTTCATAGTAAACTCAGTAGGGTAGCTAACGCTGGATAGGCTGTAGGGAGAGGCTTTAAAGTCATTCATTTATTGGAGAGGGTGGTTAGGATGTACCAGGAAATTGAGGGAATTGGGTTACAAAACCTTGTTCAGACTGAAATATAATTTTCATAGGTTTGTAGCCAGATGATGTTGAATGAAAAACATTTGACGACTTTCTCTGACATCTTCGGTTCCTACGCACAGGCTGCTGACAACCAGAATGGCAGTGCTGTGCTCTGGCATCGAGACAGCTTTATAGCATCGCAGTCCTCCCTCTTCTCTCCACCTCACTCTGTCATTTCCACTGGTTACTGTGCTGCAGTCCCATATAGTGGTCCATGTGATGCATTTAACACAGAAGTGTAGCCAGTGCAAAGGGTGGTGCAAGGTGGAGGGGAGAGAAAGGAGCAAAGTGTTATATAGTTATGTCGATGAGCAGAGAATGGCATCACAGGTTGTTACAGCACAAGCGTAGGACCTGAAGAGAACAGCAGAGAATGCCATTAAAGGCTTATCTTTCAACATCATTCAGCAACAAACCCTCGAAGATTTTATTTTGGCAACTACTGGCAAAATATTTGTTCACCCTTTTCAAACTTTTGGTGGACTGGGACCCTCATTGCAGAGATGCAGAGGAGCCCAGATAGATTTATTTGTGGAAGTTACTGCAAATCACAATCAGTGTGTAATGCAGAAGTTGAAACTTTGGCTAGGTAAACCCAAGATGACAAGAAGTAACAAAATCAAGAAAGAATACAGTGTTAGAAATTTCTATTACACAAAATTTTGTTTTAAAAGTTGGTTTGACATTTGGCATTAATTGGAGAAGAGTGGACAAATTAATGGTATTATGCAAATGGATCAGATTCGTATGAGTTCAGTGGTAGCGGTGTGGTTAGCACAATAAATCATAGAGCTTTTGCAATGGAAATTATTTACGGAATTTTGCAATCGGCCAAGTGGAGGAAGTAGTAGTAGAAGAACCAGTGGGCATGTTGTTAGATCAGAAATATCTTGGAGGTTGTCAGGAACAGTTGTGTATTAAGGAGTATGTGGTTCGGGTAAAGTGAGTCGCAGTCTCTGAAACCATTGGAGGTTAGCCAAACATGGAAGCATTATATTAAAATCAATTTTAAATAAAAGTAAAGAAGATGAGTGTGTTGCATGTGGAAACTGTAATGAATTTATTGAACTATCTAAAATTTCAACCTGCAATCTGTTACAGGATCGAGGTCCATTAATGGTAACAATGATGTGAAACAACTTTGTACCAGGCATTGTGAATGAATCTGTAATAAACGAGTGTTTCCTGAAATTTACTGTCATTATTAGATGATAAATCCTGTTTCATGAATAATCGTGATGATTAAATTAAATACTTTTCTCTGAATAAAGGGTGGTTGTAAGCACCTTAGAATTTTGGTAAATTCTAGATTCTTAGCTTCAAGGATAAGAGAGGAAGTAAATGGTACCGATCGTGGTGGTGTAACGGCTAGCGTTCTGGCCTCACATTCGGCAGGACTGGCGGTTCGAATCCCCGTCCGGGCATCCAGATTTGGGTTTTCCTTGGTTTCCCCAAATCACTCCAGGTGAATGCCGGTATGCTTCCTTCAAAAAGGCCATGGCCGAATTCCTTCCCATTCCTTGCCCCCCATCCTTTCCCGTCTCTAAAGACCTAGTTGTTATAGGAGACGTTAAGCAGTAAAAAAAAAAAGGAAGTAAATTTACAGTAAACATATAGTTTTCATTGCATACACAGGTTATGGGAGGAACGTTTTATGTAGAAGCTGATATCACAACCTAACTTATTAAATAAACCATTTTAAAAGCAGTAAAGACCCACAACAGTTAATAAAAGCACTAAATAAACTTTTTATAACAGTAAAGAAACTTTATGTTAACCTGAAATAGGATAATCCATGATAGTTCTACATCTACATTCTACATTCATACTCTGCAAATCACAAACATTGTGGGTGGCAGAGGGTGCTAAGCACCAATCTTAAACCCGCCCATTCCAATCCCGAATAGTGCGAGGAAAGAAGGAATACATAAAAGTATCAGTACGGCATCTTATTTCTCTAATCTTATCCCTCCGGTCCTTGCGACCTAAATAGGTTGGCGGAAGAAGTATTCATTGCACTCGAAATTTAAATTTTTTCGCATATTCTCCAATAAATTCGAACGCAAGCTACGTCGTCTGTCTTCCAAACTAACGCCAGCCCAATCTATGTATCAATTCTGTGACGCTTTCATAAGGGCTGTAACAACAAGTCACGAATCTAGCGGCTCTCCTCTGAACCCTCTCAACTGAGTCAATCAGAACCTTGCGATACGGATCCCAAACCCCACAACAGTAATCCAGATGCGGACTGCACTAGTGTTTTATACGCTATCTCCTTTGTTTGAGCATTACAATTCCTCAAAATACGACCTATGAATCGTAATTTAGAATTAGCCTTGCCTACGACGGAAGTTATGTGCATGTCCCATTTCATGTTGCTTTGTACTATCACCCCCAGATACTTCACGGAATCAACCATGTCAACAGGTGAATTGTTTATTTTGTACTCGTGAACAAACCTGATTCTTCTTGTTACTTATCTGCATTGCCTTGCACTTTTTGCAATTAAGTGTAAGCTGCCATTTACTGGCACCAATCGAAAATAGCATCCAAATCACGCTGAATTTCTAAGCAATTGTCGGAGCACCTTATTTCCCTATAGATAACCGCATCGTCGGCAAACAATCGCAACCAGCATTTGACGTTGTCACCTAGATCAGTTTATAAATATTAAGAAAAGAAGTGGACCTATTACACTTCCTTGAGGAACGCCCGAAGTAACATTTATCTTAGAAGAGGCTTCCCCGTCAACAACGACATACTGTGATCGACCAGTTAGAAAATCCCGTATCCACTCGCAAATCTGAGTCAAAATACCGTAAGCTCGAATCTTCGCTAAGAGTCGGTTGTGTGGCACAGAATCAAAAGCCTTCTGAAAATCCAAAAAAACTGCATCAACTTGCGAACCTGAATCGATAACTTTCGTTATGTCGTGGCAAAATAGGGCCAATTGTGTTTCACACGATCTCTTCTTCCGAAATCCAGTGTTGACATGGTGTGAGTAACTCGTTATCATCTAGAAACTTCATTATGTTCGAGCATATGACATGTTCCAGAATTCTGCTGCAGACCGATGTTAGAGATATGGGTCGATAATTCCTAGGATCACTCCGACCTCCTTTCTTAAAAACAGGAATTACCTGGGCTATTTTCCAGCTAGAAGGTACTTTTCTCTCTTCTAGTGATTTACGGAATATATCTGACAGAAATGGTTCAATATCCTCCGCGTATTCAGAAAATACTCTTACTGGTATACCATCGGGACCCGGCGCTTTACCCCACTTCAGGAGTTTTAATTGCTTTACAATTCCTACGCTATCAATTTCTATCAGGACCCATCTCTAATTCCACACGATGTGGTAAAGTGGGGATATTTTCCATGTTTTCTTGCGTGAATGAATTTTTGAATTCGGTGTTAAATACGGTAGCCTTGTCGCGGCTGTCTTCAACCTCCCGTCCGTCTTTTATTAGAACTGGATTATTGTTCCCACTACAACTAACTTTTTTTACATACGAACAAAATTTTTTAGGGTTTTCAGTGAGGCTCTTAGAGAGAGAATTTTCACGAAAGTTATTAAATGCCTCACGCATCGCATTCTTAACACATCAACTTTCAACTTGTAGACAATAGATTTCTGCTGTATGAGCATTTCACTATTTCTGGACACTTTTAAAAGTAGTAAAGACACACAACATTTAATAAAACTACTAAATAAACTTTTTATAAGAGTAAAGAAACCTTTAAACCAACCTGGAATAGGATAATCCATTATTGGCCAACTCTCAAACAATAGATTTTTGTTACGTGACTATTTCACTATTTCTGAACACTTTTAAGTGAAGTAAAGTAATCTTGTTGAATATGGACGTATCCAGTACTGTGTTTCTGTGTAGTGGACTGCCAGCTCAGTGGCTAAAGCGCTTGCTTACGAACGTCGTGGTCTCAGGTTCAAATCTCCGTGTAGGCTAAGATTTTTAAAAATTGTTTTTGATTGTAAGAGTCACGGTTGGGCCCTCAGTTATTCGGATGTAATTTTAAACTGTAGATATCACAAAGTTAGGGATGTAACCTGAGACATTTCGTAGGTAGTCTTGCAATACAGTAGATGTACACTTTTTTTACGTTATATTGATCCATCGGGGGTGATTCGTAGTCAGTGTGCGTGTAATCTGCAGTAGGAATACTATAAATGCGGAAGTAAGTCTCTGTCTTATATTACGTTTTAACAATTAAATGCCTATATACCAATATTGATGGAATTTGACGAGAAAATCTGTAGGGATGGACACTGGACTTTGTTTGTTCTTCATACAAATCAAAAGTTTTCATGCAAATCAACAGTTTTCATCCTTTCTTGATGAAACTTTGCACACTTATCCTTTGATACAAGGAGAAAAATACTGTCTACATTTGGTTGAAAAATTATCTGTATAAATAACACATTTTGTCTCATAACTTTGAAATATGGCGATAGATAGACACGTTGGATATGGACGTCTCCGTACCGTGTTTCCGTGAAGTGGGCTGGTAGCTCATATGAGAGAACGTACAGAACAAATTACTGCGCTCAAATGTTCGGGCAGTATGGTACAGAGTGGTAAATAGAGCAATAAGCACGAACAGCAAGCTGTATAAAATTCACCTCTGTGCCACACCACTGTGCGTAAAATGTAACTTACAGGATACGATAGAACATCGTCTTCTGTGCTGCGAAGAACCAAAAATTTGGAATTGGACAAGGGAAAAGCTAGCTTTAATAAACAGATCAGTGCCAAGCATGTACACACCCGATAGCATTTTGCTACCAGATCAGAGGCAATTTTCACCAAGTAAAAGAAACGCCCATGTTTGGCTTATAGGAAATTATACCTATTACATTGTAACAAATCGAGGAAGGGCAAAACTGGAAGACTACTGTGGCTAAAGCGCTTGCTTATTAACGTCGTGGTCTCCGGTTCAAATCTCCGTGGAGGCTAAGATTTTTAAAAATTGTTTTTCATCGTAAGAGTCAGGCCTGGGCCGTAGGTTATTCGGATTGAATGTTAAACTGTAGATATTAGAAAGTTACGGGAGTAATGCGAGGCAAGTCGTAGGTAGTCTTGCAATGTTGTAGATGTACACTTTTTTACATTATAATGATCCCTCAGGTGTTGTTTGCAGTCAGTGTGAGTGTGAACCACAGTAATATTATTTATAAATACGGAAGTAAAAGATCGTGCAGCAAGCTCACTTTGTCTTTCTTTTGGCTTCGTCTTGTCTTTACTCCGGGAGCATTATGTGAGGTAATCCGTGCTAGTTTGTTTTGGAGCAGGGAGGCGGCAGTTGGAAACTTGCACTCAATGTCGGCCATGTTGGGTTTCGTTGTAACAGACTGCTACTTTAATTACTACTAAGAACTTTTAAATTTTCTTAAGGGTTCGTTCGTTATGATTTCTCTCCACAACCTACAATTTTCTGGAAACGAGTGTTCGATCGCCTACTCAACTGTTTAATGCAATATTTCATGAATATGACTTTGAAAATAAACTTAAAATTTTTCTTGAAGTGAACTGTTGTGATTTCGTAGTAAAACCTTTCCTCAGCTTTGGGTTATAAAGCTTTGTGGCGGCCGTTTGAGTTTCTAAGTAGGCAACATGGTCATTTAAGACTATTTAAGTCAGTCAGAACATTTTCGTCAGAACTTTTCATTTTAAGTGAACTGCTAGTTAAGGCACTAAAGCGATACTACCGCCCCGGTATCAGCTTTGCTCTTTACATGGTGACTGGACAACAATCCACATAGCCTCTGTGAAATTTGTTTGTGTTAATTAGGTTACTCAACTATTATCTGGTCAAAGATACAAACTTAATTATTTTACTTAATGTGGTACAATTAAGCAACATTGAAGCTCAAGTTTTGTTTACAAGTGCAAATCACAGAACATATATGTATATATATATATATATATATTAATTATAGCTGTTTGATGATTAGATACAATACTTTAATTTTTACCTGTCTCTTCTGTAGAGCCCCTAATAGCTTTTAAATGCCATGGGGCATTAGGAGGTTTAAAAAGTGAAATGGAAGAAATATCAAAATTGGAATCAATATTTTGTTAAAAAAAAACAAAAAAACAAAAAAAACTGATATACTTCAAATGTTTTGCCAGCAAACCTTATCAATTGCTTCAAATTTATTATGTATAGCAATTGTAATTACTTAACTCTTATTCTTTATTTAATTGGAATTTAGCCTGGATTCACTCTGTGCTGAAATTCTTTCAATGCTTCAGTCATTTATCCTGATAATTTATTCAAATCTCTTTCTCCCTTACCAACATACGAAAATTTTTCCACTTGCATATCCCTTAAATTGCTAATTTATGGTCTGGTCATCTCATTCTTCATGTACTACTCCAAATTCTTCTCTGAATATCCAACAAGGTCTCTTATCTTATGCACTCTCATAAGATTACTCTCCCATCTGCAATAACTTCCAATAACAGCAACTTTATTGTACCATTCACTGGTTATATTGTACAGAGCAACTTTATCATACAAACCTGACTGCCACATTCAAGCAATGATTTAACAGAGATTTTGTATTGCAGTTCCCTCATATCCCTTGTACCTCTCTAGATGCAAGCGGAGCATGATGGATGAGCAGTAATGCTTGGGCTTGAATTCAACGGGATATGGGTTAAAATCCCTGTCCTGCCATACAGATTTTTATGTTTTCCAAAGATAGCTTGTGGCCAGTGTTGGGATATTTCATACTGAGTGTACTATCTAATTTATGTCAAAATGTTTATGGTTTATGCCTTCAGCAAGCAATTCATCACCAAGTTATAACCGTACAAAACCTTCATTTTTCTATCTGTGTACCTAATAAGAGGAATATTATCAGCAATTTCGTTTATTCCATGTTGACTTACCCAACCAGATAACATGTCCAAAATTCCTCTATAACTGTTAACAATTCTTGTGGTGGATTAACTTTATTTACTCCTTCTGTAATTTTTGTACAAATAGGAAGTATGTATACATTATTAGAATGGATTAGTGGATTAATAATTGTACAAAACATATGGTTTGACATTCTTTTTTGAAAGAAGAAGAATTATAAAAAAATTAATAATCTAAGTAGGCCTAGTAGGAACAGAACATTAAACTGAGAAATCTTTGAAAATTGCAGAATGATCACAATCCAGATGTTACATCAAAGAGTGGATTTACACCTCTCCACATAGCAGCTCATTATGGCAATGAAAACATTGCTAATTTACTTCATGAGAAAGGGGCTGATGTAAATTATTCTGCAAAGGTATGTTGAATTTTGATTTTACCTACTTAACACCTGTTTCATGTCCCAAATAGGTGGTTTATAACTTAGTTATAAATAAAATAAACTTTAGAGCAAAATAAAAAGAGGTGTTTTACATGTAAGCCTTTGTGATTGTATATAGTACTAATCAGAATTCTTGCATTTACTTTCAGCACAATATCACACCTTTGCATGTAGCATGTAAGTGGGGAAAACTCAACATGGTGTCACTTCTCATTCGCAAAGGAGCCAATATTGAAGCAAAAACCAGGGACGGATTAACTCCCCTTCACTGTGCAGCTCGATCTGGTCATGATCAAGTTGTAGACTTACTTTTGGAGAATAAAGCTCCGATCCGATCCAAGACAAAAGTAAGTTAGATTTCAGACATAAAAATACTAAGTTATTACTTATTTTTTTAAAAAAAGGATAAGGAAAGTTAACCCTTATTCACATATGAGTATGAGACATATGGTGAGGGATCACATCTGTATGCATCAAGACTCATCACATAAGTAACACTATGTGGATAGAACTGTCTAAGTAAGATGTTTTAGAGAATGTAGAGATACATGTTCAGGAAAACAAATTAGAAATTAACAAATTCAAAAACATTGAAATTTTATTAATTAATTAGTCACACAAATTGATTATATTACAGTTGAGGAATAGTGCACAACATCCAGTTGTAAAATAAACATATTAACAGTTGAAGTGATATTGTCTAACAGTAAGAACTTAAAGTTTCATATAAATCTTTAATAATAATATGAAATGAGGCAGGTTTTGGTAGTAAGTAAAGGAAAAAATTCATAGAAACATAAAATAATAACAGTTAAAGATTTCATAAGTATTTTTGTAGTAAAAAGACAAACTTAAAAATGAAGTGTAGCTGATATTCAAATTAGGCGATGTTAAGTTAAAGGGATTTTAAAAAGGACTTATTAACTAAAAGATACAGGATTTTAAAATAGGAAGAATAGTAAAAGTTTAATTTAAAAATATAAAGAGGAAAGGGAGATATGTAATTTCAAAGATAAGGCTGGCAGATATGTGAAAAAAAAAAATCAGACAATGTAGGATAATACCTCTTCAATAATGTTTGTTACAGAAGAAAAGCATATATCAAATGAAACTATAATTTTTTTTCTGCTGTAAAAGACTTAATGGAAATTCATTGTTTTGAAAAAAAGAAGGAAATTCAGTAAAAATTCACTTCATTAAATTTTCATGCTGGAACCATTGCTTATTTTGGTTTACAGTAGAGCGTCGATAATTAATATGAACATCAATTGTCTGAAACGTCAATTATCCGAAAAAACTTTTTTTTTTCACATATTGTACACTATTTTACAAAAGTGTCGACTTTATTTCTGTTTACAGATTTACAATAAAGTACAAATTTGCACATCTTTTGTTCGGAAATTTCACTCACAATGAACTAGATACTATGAATTGCCGCAATATCCTCGAGACTAACCAGACACTGGCTTTGATGATGTATGTTTGTTAAAACCGTAACGGGATAACGATTCTTTCAATGCGCTGGCAGTTTTGAGTTTATTTTAAAAATATTTAACCCGTTTTTGTTCTGCATCTTTGTTATTGATTTTCTGTGTTGGTGAGTCCTGTGGGTTTAGTATCTTGTACCAAAATTATACACATATAATAGCATTGTATAGCAAAAGTGTCTGCAAAATGAATCAGAAGAAAATAAGAGACTTCTTTTCTTTGGGATATGTAACATTATGATGTACCTAATTTAATTTTAAAGTCAAAAAGAAAATAAATATTTAAACCGGAACTATACAAATCAAAAAACTGGACAAACTGATAATCTGAAACACTCTCGGTCTCAATTAGTTCAGATTATAAATGCTCTACTATATATATACTGGGAATAACGAATTATGAAAGGGAAATGAGCCACCACTTACCTTTAGACTATGAATGTAGGGCGTGAACACACAGAAAAGACAAAAACACTCATGATAAAGTAATTTTCAGATCTAGCTCTTTCTGAACAAGATAACAGTATGGGAGGTAGGTGTCAAGGGAGATTGTCTCACAAAAAGATTGTCAAGATGGTTCCTTCAAAAAATCATGGCAGAATTCCTTCCCATTCCTTGCCCCCATTATCTGACACTATTGGCTTTGACATCAATGAGCCGTAAAGACCAAAGTGAAAAACAGAAAAACTGTTGTTTCCCAGAAATTATGATGTGTTCATTAGTTTCTGGCTCTATGATTATGTTGGGGATTAATAAACTATTAGCAGAGTAGCAGAGTACCCAGCATTGCCCGGTCTGATCAGGATTGATTTACCCATGCACTATTTTTGTATTTCCGATGTGAATCATGTGCACCTAGTTTCATTAATTTGGCACCAGGGGTGTAGCTACTATGGGGCTAGGCGCTGCAGTGCACTGGGGCCCTCACGCTCAGGGGGCCCCCAAGCATACCTCAAGGGGCCCCTAAGCGCACCTCTAGGGGCCCTCAAGTGCAGTTTAGAGGGCCCACGAGCCTTCACGGCAAACTGGCGACCTTTTTTTTTAGGGCCCTCGCTGCTCAGGGGGACCCCAACCACTGCTCAGGGGCCCCTAAAGAACAATTCAAGAGCCCCCATCCTCAGTTGAGGGGGCCCCTACCAGCACACAAAGCAAAAAAAAGGTCTCCTGTCTGACCTGAGGGCCCAAAATAAATTTTTTGCACCGGGGCCCTTGTTGACCTTGCTACGCCACTGTTTGGCACCAGCCATTTCCAGAAGTAAACTAAACATTAATAAACCCAAAAAATTCACAGAACAGGGTGAATTGGTTGCTGTGACACTTAATGTCAGTTTACATTTTGGCTTACCTCAAAAACTGCTGTATTGAATTTAGCAGCTTTAAAGCTGTGGGTTTCTGTACAGAATTTGAAATTAAAAGTGGTGAGGATAAAGGTTTAAAGGGTTGGGAGGATTTGGTAAACCAAATGTAGACAGTATTCATCTGCTTAAAGTATACATATGCAAGGTTCCATCGATTTTGGATAAAAAATGTGGGTATGAATAAAGAACATTGGCGAACATTAAGGGGGAGTAAAGTAGGAGTTAAAAATAATAATAATGTGGACTGTATTTTTCTCTTTGTTTTAAAGTCTATGTGTGCAAAGTTCCCTCAAAATTGGATAGAAACTGTAGAAACTTTGTATAAAGAACAGGACAAAAATTAAGCAGGTTGGGTTTCTGTAAATCAAATGTAGAGAGTATTTTTCTGTTTGTTTTAAAGCGTGCTTGTGTAAACTTCATTCAGAATTAGGCAGAAACTGTAGCTTTATATGAAGAACATTGACAATAATTAAGGGGCTGAAAAGAGGGAAAGAGATGGGTTTTGTAAAACTAACATTCACAGTATTTTTCTCTTTGTTTTAAAGTATAGTTGTCTAAAGTTCCATCAAAATCAGATAAAAAAGTGGGTATGTTTAAAAATTAAGGGGTGTAAAGGGGGTTGGGGGTGGCTTTTGGATTTTTTGAGTCAGAAACCTTCTCCATGATAAAATACATATATGTGCAGACTTCCTTGGTGATTGGTCAAATGGTGTCGACGGTAGCTTTATGTAAAGAACGTTGACAAAAATTAAGGGGCTCTATTTTTGCAAACCAAATGTTCACAGTATTTTTCTCTTTGTTTCAAAGTATACTTGTACAAAGTTCTATCGAAATCAGATAAAAAAATATGGGTTTGTATGAAAATTAAAAGAGTGCAAAAGGGATGGGATTTTTTAATTTATTTTTTTTGCCATAAATCTTCTCCATGTGCCAAATTGACAAAAATTAAGGGGGTGGAAGGGGAAAGAGGGGTTGGGCTTTTGCAAACAAAAAATTGACATTATTTTTATTTTAAATTATTTGTGTGCCAAGTTCCATTGAAATCAGCTAAAGTGTGGCTGTAAAGGAGGAGTGGGTGTTGGTTTGGATTTTTTTTTTGGTATGAAACCTCCATTAAATAATACGTGTATGTGTCAACTTTCATTGTGAGTAGTCAAACGGTGTCGACTGTAGCTTTGTGTAAAGAACACTGACAAAAATTTAGGTGTTAAAATGGGGGGAGGGTGCTGGGTTTTTGCAAGCCAAATGTTGACAGCAATTTTATATTTATTTTAAATTATAAGTGTGCCAAGTTTCATTGAAATCAGCTAAAATGTGGTTTTGTATAAAAATTAAGGGTTGTAAAGGGGGATAGGTGGTGGTTTTTGGATTTTTTTGGTCATAAACCTCCTCGATGAAAAAATACATCTATGTGCTGACCTTCATGGTGATCTGTCAAACGGTGTCAACATCTATCAATGTCGGATATATACCAACATCCATTTTTATAAATAAGATACCGGATTTTCATGTATTTATTTTTTTAAATTAGTCTATGACATAAGTCTTTTTTAAATGGTTTTTTATATCTTGGCATGGTAGTCTCAGAGTGAAGTAACTTAGTGAAACACTTGCTCATAGGTTTCCATTCCAAAAAGCTCCCATATATCTCTTTGCTCTAACTTAATATCTGCTTCATTGTCATATGCAGTAGGCCGTAATCAATGCACCCAAAGAAATTAAATTGTTATATTTGAAGCTTTTTTCTAGGGAATTTATAAAACAACTTTGTACTGTTAGAATAATAATTTTGATTTGCAGTCACAGTGGCAATATGTATTAGTTATCCCATATGTGGCAGGCTCTTGAAAGTTTATCTAAAAGTAAGAAATTAATTTGATTATATTTATGTACCCCTTTGCATAGCTAACATCCTTTCCTTATTAAGGACATTGAAGCATATAAATCAAAAAGTCCTGTTTCCTTCTCTTTGTGTGGTAATATATTGCCTACTAGTGTATTTTATCAATAAATAAAGCACTTCCTCCATCCTCTGTTTTTGTGCTTTCTGATCTTCAGGATATACCCATATCTAATATTTAATTTCCTTTAGTCTATATATTGGAGACAATGTATGATATTAATCATTAAATAAACTGCACTACATTTATCATCTTGCAGAATGGATTGGCTCCCCTGCATATGGCAGCTCAAGGAGATCATGTGGATGCAGCTCGTATATTGTTGTATCACCGGGCCCCAGTGGATGATGTAACGGTGGACTACCTGACAGCATTACATGTAGCTGCTCACTGTGGTCATGTTCGTGTAGCCAAGCTACTGCTCGATCGTAAAGCAGATCCAAATGCTCGGGCTCTTAATGGTTTCACACCACTTCATATCGCATGCAAGAAAAATAGAATCAAACTTGTTGAGTTGCTTCTGAAATATAATGCCTCAATTGAAGCCACAACAGAGGTATTTATTGGAGCATTATGACAAGAATTCTTATGTAGTGTAATATTGATTTTAAAATTGATGTAGGATTATTTTTATATTATATGTTCGTGGCTATTAGTTTCACTCATTTACATTGATGTACATACTTTAAGTGTGTTCCCTTCTATGTATGTTTGACTTTCACAGTCCGGCTTGACTCCACTGCATGTAGCAAGTTTCATGGGCTGTATGAACATTGTGATCTATCTTTTGCAACATAATGCCAATCCTGACATACCAACTGTACGGGGAGAAACTCCACTACATCTTGCAGCTAGAGCAAATCAGACAGATATCATAAGAATTCTGCTACGTAATGGAGCTCAAGTAGATGCAAAGGCAAGGGTGAGTAGATGTGAATAGAACCTAAAATTTAAATATGTTTATCAGAGAAGCTGATGTCTTGTTGTATAAATCTATGCTAAATAATATAAAGTGATCCTTGATAAAACAAAATTTCAAATACAAAAGCTTATCTCATAATTCTTGATATTTACTTCATTATGCTGTGATCTTAATTTTATCTCTTAAATTGTTTTTGGCTATTCACTGAAGTCTGATTCTGTACTGGAAAATTTATTCATATTTCTGTTAGCAAAAATTGATCAAACTTAAAGTATTGTTTCTAGATTCTACTTTTGCGTGGATAGATCCATCAGACAATAATAAACGATGTCAATAATAAAAAGGAACATTTTTAGTAATCAGAAAACAAAAAAAATGTTAAAACAAATAGTGATATGGAAGTAAAGCAATAGCATATCAAAGCTGCAAGCAGGAACATGGTGATGACCAAAAATACACACACCATTTTGTCATATAAGTAAAATGAAGCATGTGTCAATACCAATAGGTACAGCTGTGTTAACCCTTGTCACATGATTCATCCATCATCTCACATGATGCACCCATCTGACACGACTGAAGGGTGTCAAAAATATTTATATGTTTTGTATGTATTGTCATTGACTTCCTCTCATTAGATTTTTTAGGTAATGGGTTTACATTCCTTATACTTGTTTAATTTTAAAAACATGTATAACAAAGTAATTAATTTGCATGCTTATCTTAAAAGTTTAAAATATATGACAATTGCCCAAGTTACAAAAGTGCATGCTACATAAATTCATGAAAATCTACTCTCTAAGGATAATCACTGCTCCAGACAGATATATGAATTAGGTGGTGACTTATACTTATTTAATACGATTTATCTTTGTTGAATGACTAGTAAAATGAATGACTGTTACAATCTTGCCATCTTACTATTTCGTATCCTATCAGGCATCATTCATCAGTCATGTACCTAACTAATGTGCTGGCCCTATTCAAAAACTACTTGCATCACTGCATTGCAAGCCTAGTCACTTTGTGTTTGTGTCAAGTGTTCATACCACACACTCATCATCTAAGGTAAGTTGTGGTTCATTTCCCTATTAAAAAAAATAGTATCCAAACACAAAAAACAGTATTTCAGACTATGCCCTCCTTCATGAAAATAGAAAATGAAGAACGGTAAATCCAGCCACATATATATATATATATATATATATATATATATATATATATATATATATATAGAAGGATAAACACAACACTTGCCATAGATAACAACAGTTGGAACGACGAACACAAAGAAGATGAATGCATGCAATGCAATATTTTGGTGTTGAAATTTACTCTTGCAAGTAGATGAGATGTGTGGGGTCATAACATCTTTTCTCGTTTAATCAAAGGGGATCCTAGGTGTCATGGCTTGGACATCAGGGATGGTAGTGGAAAGGGGCAAGCCAGTACTGAATTGATAACCAATAATTCTGGAGATATACTATTGTTGGAAGCAGAGGAACCAATTAATGTGATAGGATACAATAATAAGCCCCTTTCAGTAGGAATATTGAATGTAAGAGCTATAAAAAGTGAACAAATAATGATATTAATAAATGTTACGTTTGCTGGAATGGTCTTATTGAAGATTGAGGCCTGGAGGATGTCTGGTGTCAAGGATGTGTTGGTAAGCTAGTTCCCACCTGTGTAGGTTGTGGTGTCAGGGAAAACTCTGATAGCTCTTATTGTAAAACAGTTGTTGTTTTGTGGGTTTCTGCATGTTTTGACACTGGATGGGAAAAGTTTTTGGTATACACTATATGCCTGTGGCCATTCATTTCGATGGCGAGTGAGTTAATGTTGATGTCCATCAACTTTTACAGTGGAGGCATGAGGTGAGTTGTGGTGCATGTGGCATGACCATTGTTGGGAAATATTTCTTCTGTGGTCAGATTGGAGTAGGTGGTAGTAGCTGGGAGCATGCTGCATGTTTTGCAGCGATTGATCTGTGTGGTGGTCTGTGAGAATTATAAAGCATTTTTGAACCAAGATATTCTTGAATTGATGGTCTGCTGAAGCTTGTGCGTGGGACAGTGGACACGATTTTGTGTATAGATGTGTATCCTGGGGAAGGAAAATAGAAAGTCATGTCCATGATGAAGGATTAAGTTAATAGATTTCAGACCTGTAAAGAAGTTGCGGCTGCTGTTAGTTTTAAGTGGTACTGGCATTGGTGTAGGTGTGTGAAGGATGGGTTGTAGCATGAGAGATTTGTTTTTGTGCACGATCGGGGGGGTAGCCAGGAGAGGTTAGAGTTTGGGATAGGTTTTGGGTGTATCTGGAGAGAGAATCTTCATCAGAACAGATATGTATTCTCTGAATGGCCAGTCTGTAAGGAAGGGAACATTAATGTGGGAGGAACTGCAGCTGTTAATGTGAAGGTGTTGCTGTAAATTTTTGGGTTTAATGTGAACAGAGGTACTCTGTAAGGAAATATCAGCATCAAGAAAAAAGTCATGGTAGTTGGTCGAGAAAAGTGTATGGCGTGTTTATTGTTTTGGGAGTACAGGAAATCTTATAGGTGATTTTCATTGTGTTTTTCTATGTATGTGAACCACACAAGAGTTGATGGAGATTTTTTTAGGAATTGTTGTTCCAGATAGCCCAGGAATAGGTTTGCAAAGGATGGGGCCATGTGGGACCCATGAAAGTGCCACCCACGTATCAGGTGGTAAACTTGGGAGTTAAAGGAAAAGAAGTTTTTCGGCAAAAGGAGGAAGGTTGTGGCTGTCGGGTTGTTTATTTCCAGGACGTGTTCCCTGAGGTCCTGAGAGTGGGGGATGATAGTGTACATGAATGTGACATCTATGGAGATAAGGAAGGAGTCTGATGGTAGAGGAGGGTGGGTTGTGGAAAGATGTTTGAGGAATTGTGGGTATCTTTATGAATATAGGTTCTGTACAAAAAGTTGAAGGTGGCTGATCAACAAGAGCTGAATTCCATTCTCTGGGTGATACTTGCCACAAATATAGGTTTCCCAGGGTTGCCAGTCCTTGTGGATCTTAAGTAGAAGCTTGAAAGTCAGCCTTTACTTCACCAAAAGCACTCTCACTAGCCATCCCCAGCAGTAAAATATTCTATAGATTGATTTTGTAGTAGCTTACGTCGGACTTTGAAATTTCATGTAAGGTAATTGTCAGCTTGAAGGGATTTTCCTGCATTCATTTTACAGTTAAAACTCATCATAAGAATCATTTTAAAGTGTATTAATGACATTGATAAAAATTTATTCTAAGAGATAATTTGGTTTGTTCACATTTTGAAACGCGCGATTAGGAAAGCAAAAATTTAAGATTTGAAATATCTTTGAATAGAGTAACGCTACAGCTGAACTTTTGTCACCAGCTATAGTCTGCACTGTTCTGGATATTTTGATGGTAAAATTAACTAATTTGGCAAAGTTTAATTAGTGGTTTTAATTAAGAGAAAAAAAAAACTTTTTCACTAAAAGGAATATAATTGAGAAGTTTATATCAGTAGATAGCCTAAATTCAGATGATTACAAATATAAAATGATTTTAGCAAAAAGTTTAAGCATTTGTCAGATAATTAAGTTTTTAATGATAGATTGTCATTAATTGTTGGTGTAGCACGAAAGATTGTGCCAACCGGTGACGTAAGAGACTTCAAGTTTGATCTTATAAAAAAAAAAACCTTTTGAATGCTAAGTTAAATTAAAACAGATAGAGTATGGTCATATGAAGCCCTTGTATTAATTGAAAGTCAAACTATTTAGTACTTTACGAGATATTAACTAAAGAAAAAAGTTGCTGATGTCATAGGCCCTAGGAAGCTTATAAAAGGCCACGCAGCCACCTTGTATTGCCTCAATCTTTCACTGGAAATCAAACACGTAACTTCGCGCTAGTTAGCAGAGTGAACCGCTCCACGCGGTAGCTGCAGCTGCAGCTAGTTCCAACATGCTATAATAGTCTTTTTAAAATTGGGGGACTTAGTGAGTTTGTCTTCTTGTATGAATGTGTTTCACCTGTAATCTTCAATGAAACTGTTGTTAGATGTCTTATCCATAATTCTGGTACCAACAATGTACGAGTGAACTTTTATCAAGAATATAAGTACTGTGAAATTTAAAACTGTAGCAAGTGAACTTATTTTGATCACCCTTCATATTTGGGGTTTACAATTCTAATATTTGGTGGCCAACTTATTTAATATTATGGGTACCAGAAGGCTACACAGGTCAAGAACTTAGTTGTTCACAGTTTAGGTAGAAGTTTTACCCCCCATGCAACATTTGGGCCTAACAAGTTATTAGGTGGGAATACGTGAATTCTGTGGAGTAAGGAATTGGGTGAGAGGCCTTGTAAGGAACCCTGGAGGTCAAGGAGAGTGTGTACTTCTTGGCAGATAGAGGTAATACGATATGGACAGTACATGCTTCTGTCAGAAAGCTGTCTCAAAGTCTACAGTCTGTGACTATGGTTGTTGAGTCCTTGTCGACCAGGAGGATGATGATGATCTTATGTTTAGACAAGTCTCTTATGGCTCAGCTTTAAATAGAAGATCCCTTTGTCTTTCCACCATTCCCTTGTTTTGTTGTGTTATTATGTTTCCCACTGAATTTTTTCCCGGCACTTCGTCTTCCCACCATAATGGCTGCCTGCATTGTTTGCAGTATCCACGTGGAACCAGTATTTGCTTTTCTGTACAGTGTTTAAATTCAAATAATAATTTACAGTTTTCTTACAGCTGTTTTGCTTTACATCCACTTAATGTGTTTTGTTTTTAGTATTAGTAATCTCCATGTTCTTTTGATGATGTATGTAATTTTTCTTATGCTGAATTGTATTTTTATTGTTCTAAGCTGGATCAAATTGTGTTCCACTTTTGTGTACTTTGACTTCATTATCAGTGGTTTGATTTTGGTAGCAATCTTCTGTCTCCCTACACATCAGCATATTTTCTTTTTACTATGCTTGTTTTCAGATTATTTTTTGTCCTTGTGAATAGTGGCATATACACCTAATGATTATTTTAGCATCAGACAAGATGTGTTGATATATGGGATTGCTAGCAATCTCAATGAATTTATTTAAGAGCCATTTCTTCTGCACATGATACATTTAATGCTAGTGATTACAAAATTTTTGAAAGTAAGAAGAGTGTACCATTATTTTTTTATGAAATTCAATATTTTCTAAATATGTTTTTTTATTTATTTCTGTCTTTATTTTTTTTTAAATTGTTCTTCGGCTTGTGTTATAAATTCTTATTTTAAATTAAATTACTACTTGGTCAAAAAAAAAGATTTATTTAATATTCAGCATTTAATTTTTTTGTTTTTGTTTCTTTGTTGATCACAGGAAGAGCAAACTCCCCTTCATGTAGCATCACGGTTGGGAAATACTGATATAGTTATGCTTCTGTTACAACATGGTGCTGCAGTTGATGCTACTACCAAGGACCTTTACACACCTTTACACATAGCCTCAAAAGAAGGGCAAGATGAGGTAAATATTCAAAAAAATCTCAACTTGGAACCTTTTATCAACTGAAATCTGTATTTTCTGTGTGAAATGAGCTTGTGTTAAATAAGTAATGAGATATATATGTATTTCCAATATCTGCACAATATTTGCGACACATTTAAACAGCTTTCCTGTAAGTTTCTTATTTTTCTGTGATATATTTAATTTATAATACAGAGGCTTTCAAAAAGAATAAACTGATTTGGAAGCTTAATTTTGCAGTACGCAAGCAACTAAGCAGAATGAGAGTCACATGCTGGTAGAAAGAGTGTATTTTCAAATTTGAAATACTTGGTTTCCATTGGTGCTCTGTCATCCCTCTTTCCTCCCCAACCTGACCTGCTGCTTATAGCAGAGCACTAGAATGCAATTGCAGCTCAAAGCTTAGAATGACAACACCTCGGCAAAAATTGTCTGTGCTCTTGAATTCGCAAGGACTGATTCTGTGGTTTTTGTGAATCATCCTTTCCATAGGAGATTTAGCAATGTACATTACTCCCTAAAACATCCTGATGGTGGTTCCAACAGTTCATTGACATTGGATTTTGTGTAAGGGATAAAGAAAGCCCTGGCTGACTGCAAACTTCACAAGAAAATGTGAGAAGAATCCAAGATGCATTTTAGTGGAGCAAACAGATGTCCGAGAGCTTGAGAAGAATGATCCACTCTGTGGCATGTTCTCAAAAGATGTCTACACATGAAACCATAGAAACTTCAGCTGCTTCAGGCTCTGAAACTTGGTAATAAGGGGGAGGGGGACATGGATGGAATTCATGATTTCTTTCTGAACATAGCTTGAACAGATGGTGTAAATAGAGAAAAAATGAATTTAATGCCAATTTAGGAAAGGATGCATTTAACTTAGGAACTGCATCCAAGTATGAATGCCTGTTCCTTTCACTGTTATGACACTTTTGGCAGCTGGTATGTTTTGCTGTCTCTGCATTCATTGCAATCATATTTCTTTGAATGACAGTCTACCACTCGTGTAATACTGAACCAGAGATCTTACAACAATGTGAAAATTCCAGAACGGTTGTTTCAGGAACCCTGTAACACATATAACTCCCTGCTTGATTTAATCACTTTTTACTGTTAAAAAGCTTGCTTAAAGTGTCAATATATATATATTTGAGAACATTGAAAACTAGCTCATCATCTCTGTCATTAGTACAAAGGGGAGTTACATCTGTTTAATAAACTTCCCAAGGGTATAAAACAGTTTGCAGCAAATAAAGATATATTTAAAGATAAACTGAGAGATTATCTTATTGGCAACTCCTTCTACTCCATTCAAGAATTTGAATAAAATAATTAATTGTATTCAATATGACTTTTGCAAAACACATTTGTAAAAATTTATGTTTATTTTATTCTCTTTATTTTTCTTTGAAACATATAATTGTTTTTACTATGATTATGACTCGTATTGTATGTATGTATATTAACCATGACATGTTTCACATCCCAGAGGTGCTTCCTCAGGAGGGATCCATGAAACAAGATTGATAAATAAATAAATAAATATAAGGTTCTTGAAATTACTGTATACAGCACAACATTTAATTCACATCAGCTGATCAGTTCTCAAAACCCAATTCCTTATATTTTTTAATAATTACAGTAAGCATTAACTTAAATTTGGGACTGATTGATGTCATCTAGGTCATCGTTATATCACTGTATTGATTTCCAGAGTCATTGCAGATGACACCAGGTTTGGTAAATCGCCTACTTGTATATCTAATAATATGATTTAAGACTACAGATTAAATTTTACCTGCATCCCATTATTTTAAGTTTACTTTTCACACTCGGAACCAAAGCTGTTGTAACGTAGCAACTCTTAAAAACAAGTAAAATTATATATTTATACTGATGAAGGCCATAATATTGGTAAATTAAAAGTTTAAAGGATTTATAAAAAAGAAGAGCAAGTTTAATAAATATTGTTTGCTCAGAGATGCTTGAAAGGATATATGATCTCTGAAAAAAAGAAAGAAGTGAAGAGAATTGTTGGTAGAGGTGGCGAGAAAAACAGAATATTCGAGCAGAGAAGCTTGAAAATAATAGTTGCGGAGAAAAAATTGATAGATCTTGTCTCAAACATGGTCGTTCTTGGTACTAAAGGACTTTTAAGCAAACAAATGATAGAAATAAACTGCAAAAGATTATAAATGAAATACAGTCTACAAATTATATTTATTTAAATACATAGATCGCTTTCATACACACTTATATGCGACACTATCATTGAATCTTTCATTGCTGTTTCTTTTTACATGTATATTTTTAAACTATTAGATTTGGCATATCAAATAATTACACAACAATAACTGAAATATTTTTTAAGTTCATTGCTGTACTTCCTACTGTTGTAGTATTTTTATTTATTTAAAATTCATTATTTTTTATTTTTCATTTTTTGATAATCTCTCCACTTTTACATAAGAATGAGGTTTCTCTCAGCGTCGAGAATTTATGAAATGCTCTCGAGTAACTAACAGAGTTCAGGAATTGTTATCACATGATGTTTTGGCGAAGTGTGATAACACTTCCCTAGCTCAGTTAGTTACCCGAGAACATTTCATAAACTCTCTACTTTTATTGTTTTCTTTGCTACCTTAATGATGATGCAACAACATTATTATTTTGGATTTTATTTCATTTAGCATCAGCTTTTGCCTTATTATAGCACTCTCACATGTAAAAGCAAAAATAAATAAAACTTCACTAAATATTTGGAAATATATTGAAGCTAGTTTTTACATTTTTAAAGATTTTGTGATTTAGGATGGTGTATATATTTTTGTTTTGTTTAGCAGGAGTCTGATTTACTTTTTATTCCCTGTTCAAATTAATGTTTTACATTAATCAGCTTTCAATCTTTTCAATGCTCTAAATTTTATAGGTTGCTTCAGTTCTCCTTGAAAATGGGGCTTCCTTGACAGCAACTACAAAGAAGGGATTCACACCTCTACATCTAGCTGCTAAATATGGAAATCTTAAGGTTGCAAAGTTGTTGTTGCAGAAGGATGCCCCTGTGGATGCTCAAGGAAAGGTAAGAAGTGCTCAATCAAACATCATTTGACATACTGTCAAAATATTATATAGAAAAAGAATCATTTCAAGCTATATCTATGAATTTAACTCCTGTAATTCTGAGTTGGTGTGCTTGCAATGTGGAACTGTAAGATAATATATAACAAAGTTCCTCAAGCAAGGAATCATCTATATGGAAATAAGCAAGTATCTCTCCATATTCTTTCTCAAATACTAAGTCCTTCATTAGTCTCAGCTGAAGTTTACACTTTATTGATGTGAAACATGCTCATTGTTTCGAGTGATTTTGGGTTTTGTGTTGTAGACTACAAATATCTGGTAAAACGAATAGAGTTTGTGATACAGAGATAGCTATTCACTTAATTTATTGTGAAAATAATTATGTTCTTGTAGTTTGTTCACTTCCAGTCAGTTTGGTGTGTATTTAATTTAATTTTAATTGTGATGGAGTGAATTCTTAGATGGCAGTTTCCCTACACCCCATTTTGTCCCTCTTTTTTTTTTATCTTAAATTTTTCAAATGTGACTTCCCCAGCCATCTACTTTTGCTCATTAAAAATTTCAGTTTTAAATTTTTTCAGTGTTTTTGGTAAATTATTCATCCATTCTCTAGGTACCTTATTCCAGTTACCAATTACCTTAAGTATAAAAAAGATTTTCCTATCTGTTATGCCTGATAATCAAGTGTGAGTTTATGGTCATGGTCATATTTTCCTTTCTATGTACTAATCCTAATTTTTCCACCAATATATTTCCAAGTCTCATCACCAACATACCCCATGTACATTCCCAACACACTGTTCCCTCTTGTCCTATGTACTAAATGAATCCTGGTACTGCTCAATTAATTTAATTTAATTGTGATGGAGTGGCAACTTCCCTACACACACATTTTCCCGCTTCCCTTTTCCCCACCTACTTTTACCCTCTACTAATTTCAAATTTAAATTCTTTCAGCATTTTTTGTTAATTATCCATATTTTTTTGTAATTTATACCAATCCCTGGCCCCCTTTCCTATGAAAGAAAATCTTCCCACACCCTTATGCCTGAAATTGAGTGTCAGTGTGTGGTCATGGTCATATATTCCCTTTCATGCACCTTTCTTAATTCTTTCACCAATATCTTTCCATGCATTATCACCAATATAAATGTTGTACACTCCAATGACTCACTTCACCCTCCCATCTTCCAATGAATCCCATTCCTGCTCCTTGACCCCTCAGTTACTGATTGTGTTCTGTGGTAATTTCCAGAGACAAATCTAGCAGCCCTTGATTGTACTCCTGCCAACTTATGTATTTCATATCCAAAATGTGAGTCCGATACTATACCACCATATTCAAACAATGGTCTGACCAAAGTTTTGTAACCCAACTTCCACAGTTCCTGTTACATCCCCTCATCAACCCTCCAATAAAAGTAGAATTCAGAAACCTTTTCCTACCATCTGCCCAATATTTCGAGCCAAATTGAGCTCAAAATCAAATGTTATATCAACACAATTACATTTAGGTCTTCTATCCTCATTCTAAAATCATAAACATTTTTTTTTTACCTTATAAGCTGATAGTTTATTATTATTATTTTATTTTTATTTTTTTATTATGTCATCTGGAAACAGTCTAACTTCTGATAGTAACCATCAACACAATCAGATGATCAGTGGTCATAAATACACTACCCTATGATACTCACACGTTTACTTCAATTTCTTCTGATAATGCATTTCCTACCTTAGCATTCTGCCTTTTAAGAATTCTTCTACCCAGCAAATCACTTCTTCATTCACTCAAATAGTTTTTTACTTTATTTAGCACTAATTTATGGCTCACTGTGTCAAAGGCCTTTGAAAAATCTAATGCTACACTATCAATTTGGATTCCCTCGATCATTTAATCTGGAATACCAGCAAATACCCTACTAAATGAGTTTTGCTTGAATATCCTTGTCTAAAACAATGTTGCTGACTTGAAAACTACTTATGTTCTCACAGATACATCTGATGCAGTGGCATATCAATCTCTCCATTAATTTGGTACCATTGATGTCAAACTGATTGGCATGTAATTTTCAACTGTACTTGTCATCCCGCCATTATGAACTGGTATTACTATTACACTTTTCCACTCATCTGGTAAGCAGCAAGTATCCAGACTCAATTTTAATTATATTTCAAGATACGGTACAGTATCAAATCCTGTTATCTTTAAGACATCCATAATAATATTATTTACACCAGCCCTTTTGTGCTCTTTTAGCTTTCTTAGTTCCTTCATGATATCCTCAGAAAGAATTTTGAATTTCCACCTGTTCATTGGAACACACATGTTGTGGTGCTAATCTTGTAATATGCATGCGAGTTGTATTTGTGCATATTAATTGGTTTGGCAAGAAACAAACAGTGCTGGTTAGCTAATGTAAAACAGAACAAAGAAACGTGCAGGATTTGACTCGATGAGCAATATTGCTGGTGTATGTGGTCTGAGGAAAGGCGAAGAACATTACATTTGTGTGTTGTTATTGATTTTATTGTTTGGTGATATTACTGCATTTATTAAATAATTTTTTATTGCTGTATCAGTTCAATTGTTATCAAACTTATTGCCTAGTCTCAATTTCCCAATATCCTTACTTTTGCATTATGTAAAAAATTTCTTTTCTTTCACTGTTAGCACCTTCAATGAAAATTTATTCCAGACCCTGATTCCCTGATCTATTGCTTTAAGTGTATGATAAAAACTTAAGTCCTCCCATTTTTGCTATACGAATGTGACTCTACAACCAAATAAAATGAGTACAGTTTGCTTTCTAAAAGATTTTATGTTTGAAGTAACATATCCATGATGTACTACAACAATTCTAGCTTGCAATACATCTTTGTTTGCATAAATCTTATATTCAGTTCTTAGTGAAGTATTCTCAGTTAAGTATTGTTTGTTATATTATTTCTGCTCTACCATTACTACTATTCTTATTAAATATACTATTACTTCAAAGTTTCTTGAATAGCACCATATTTAATCTGTCAATTTAATTTGCCTTGGTTTATATATACTAGACTTGCATATAATAGTTTGCGCCTGGGAGAGCTCAGTATAGTTCGCAGCTCCCTTGTGAACTAGGTCGCTCTTTAAGTTTGTTAGTTCACATCTCGAATTCAGAGAGACAGATCGTTCGCTCGCTTTGCTACTGCTCAGGTTAGTTTAAAGGTTATTTACTATTATTAATTGTTTATTTAGGGCTTGAATTATGTGCTCATTTACTTTATCGCTTTTAAATTGCCATATGTTCCAAGTTAGACTGCAGTATCGGCTTCTGGTGAATTGTGTCTCCCATATCCTGTAGTTACGAGATGAATAATTTTACAATTTCTGGAAGGCTTACCCTCTCCCTTATGCCTTATAGCCAAGAAAAATAGAATTTAGCCAAATTCTAAGGTGCTTACATCGTGTCTTCAGTGAAATGTGTCTGCAGGAATCTGAGTTTCCTTTTAGATGACATAGTAATAAATTACCTAAAACAAAAGTCAGTCTACTATATTTTTATAGCTTATTCTAAAAAATACTATAATCAACCAAAAAAATGTTGGTAACACTAGTAGCAAATGGTTTGCAAATGTTTGAAATGTTTGTGAACTCAGAATTTGTCCTGTGAAGACAAGAATAGTATGCACGAACAAAGATTTGCGGGTGTTTGCAGGTGTTCTGGTAGATGTCGGTACATCAAAGGAATGCTTTGTTCGTGCGCTTAAGGAGCGGGTTCAGTGGAGATAGGTTCAACAACAGGGGTGCATGTTCTCAACAGTTTCAGTTTTAATTGCATTTTAAAATCTAGAAATTATGTAACTATGGTCTGGAATAGGGAAAAATGTTTACTGTCAATTGAATTGTATAAATCAAAGCTGCAGATATGGTAGAGCAGTCACAAATATTACCACAACAAAATCAATAAGCACGATGCCTGGAGTGAAATTGCAACAGATATGGGAACCACTATTGATGTTGTTAAGGAGAAAGTAAATTCTATGCTCTCCTCATTCAGAAGAGAAAAAGTTAAACAGCAGAACTTGATGGAGACAGGAAAAATGTGTAATTTTATAAATTATTTTGCTTTATGTTTTCTATTATTACATTGTTTCAAGGTAAGTAGGGAAACAGTAGTATTTATCTTATTATACCACTCGTATCATCTGTTCTTAAGTTGTACAGCAGATGCGTGGTATTTTTTGTTTTTTTAAAAATTGTGATATCCAAAATTTAGATTTCCTTTCTTTAATGTCCTATTCCTCACTTAAAACAGACATATTTACACAAGATGAAGTGCTAGAAATAAGTTTTCCTCTCGGAGCAATTTGGAGACTGCAGGTAGCAGTTGGAACGATGACAAATGTTTGCACACGAACTGTTGTTTGCGAATAATTTGTTGGTGGAGACAACAAGCCAAACCACCCGACTGCAAACACACAAATGTGTACAAATGCCAAAAATGTTTGCAAACTATGCGTGCTTGGTGGATCTTAGCCTTAGAGTTCACACTCAGTTTAATTTGCAGCTCCTTAGCGAACTAGGACGCTCCCCTCTAGAATTCCACAGACAGATCGTTTACTCGCTTTGCTGCCGCTAATGCATGCGCTGTTTTGTTTGTTACAGTAGTTATGGTTATTGGTGGTTGTCTTAATTGTTAATGGGATTAAAGCTTGTTTTGCTTCCACATTCCTTGTTAAATTTTCGTTCATGACTTCTGCAATAATTATTATTGTTGAACAGTATTTTTTCTTTTCTTTTTATATCTGTCTCTTCAGTGAAATATGTCCACGGGGAACTGTTTCTCCTTTTAGATGGCATAGTAATAAATAACCTTAAGCAAAAGTCGGTCTTCGGAAAAGGATCGAAGGAACTAACCAACTAAGGAGCTAAAGATCTGGGAACTAGTTCACGTAGTTTGCTTGTGTGGGAGCGCTCTTCCAAACTAGTTTGTTCACGAACTACAAAAGACACATATATATCCACAAGGAAATTTATTCATCTCATTTTATGCTTCTTCTATTTGACTTGAAATAGAAGACCTTAAGCAGTTCTGTCATACACCTTTATATAAAAGAAACCTTCAAATCAAATGCATTATATGTGTAAGCTAGCTGAACTCATCAGCTGGGAGGGATAAACTTTTAAATTTAAAGAAATGCTCCTCCTCCTCCAAAGACTTGCAGGACAGTGCCATCTCAACAGCCACACAGATCAGAACAGCTATACAGGTTACCAACTCCGTGTGACCTGGAAGTGTTGAAGGAGCACAGCAGGGGAAAGATACAATATCAGGGATGATGTCACCTGTCATGGTTTGGCAGTGAACGTTTTCCAAATATAGGCCTTTGATTCATTGTGTGTGGGAATAGTTTCCGCACTACACATGACTATGGCAGTAGCTGTTTTACTTAAGTTGGTTAAAAATGAGGCCAGAGAATTAGATACTTGAAATGTTCCAGGAGTACAACATGTGACACAGCTGGAAGCTCAAGAACTTTTTAGCAGTAGATTTATATGATTAATGCTTTGATTCTGAAATAAGAAAAGTATCCTGTTTAATCTCTGTCCAGTTTCAAACAATACTTTTTATTGCATTTATTTTAATAACAGGGATCTTCTCTATTTTACAGAATGGAGTTACACCACTACATGTTGCAAGCCATTATGACCATCAGAATGTGGCACTTCTGTTGTTAGACAAAGGTGCTTCCCCACATGCCACTGCTAAGAATGGACATACGCCTCTTCATATTGCAGCAAGGAAAAATCAGGTACATATTAACTAGGGCCCTGCGGATCTTAAGTTATTCATTGCTTGAATATATGTTATGTAAATTTAATTTTTTTTCAACTTTACTTCAGCTGTCTATTTTTCCAAAACTACAGTGTGGAACTTATATGTTTGGTTTAAATATGTTTGTTTGTCAAGACCTACAGAACACATCACAAATCAAGTTCTTCTCTGTAAACTTACACAACTGTTGACATCCCTTTAATCAAGATGGTTTCATTGTCAAATGCATATTGTGTATAAATATTTGTATATTACTACTTACAAAGTTTGTGCAAAAAATAAGGTTCCAGCAAAACACATATAACTGTTACAGAGTTATGTCTTCCGCAGCACTGTTCATTGTCCACCAGTTCTCATTTATGTTTTCCATTGTCAAAACTTATAAATGGACTTACTAATCTTTATTACAGTATGCATTAAATCAACTTTCAGCAATAGTTAATGTAATTTGACCTTTTTTTTGGAAAAAAATGTTAGTGGCATACATATCACTATTGTTATAGTCGATGAGATAGAAGATAAAAGTTTACTTCACACTCTGACCAGAGGCGTAGCTACCATAGGGCTAGATGGTACAGTGCACCACGGGTTCCCCAGGCACAGCTCAGGGGCCCAGCTTAGAGGGCCCAAGCACTAACTCTGACATTTGATTTCATTTTAGCAGGCAAACTAATGTAGTTTTTTCATGTCCTAGGGAATGAATTTTTCACAGCTCATACAAACACACAAAAAAGCTTTTCATAAATAAGAGCCAGCATAAGGCCTGTAAAATTTCTAAGTGTCAGAATTCAAAATGGTCAATTATTATTAATTTTTTTTTCTGTATTCAGTCTTTCGACTTGTTTGATGCAATCCTCCATCTCTTCCTATCTTGTGCTAACCTCTTCATTTCTACTTACCCCTTACAACCCACGTCCTCAATTAACTGCGTCTTATATTTCTAATATCTGCCTTCCTCTAAAGTTCTTACCATCGACTGTTCCATCAACAAACAAATTTATCAATCTGATATGTCTCAAAGTTTGACCCATCAGCCTGTCACTTCTTTCTGTAAGCTTATTACACAAACTTCTTTCCTCACCCATCGTTTCCAAAACCCGTTCATTTTGTACTTTGTCTTTCCACATAATTTTCAGAATTCTTCTGTAGCACCGCATTTCAAATGCTTCAATTTTCTTTCTTATTGGTATTCCTAAAGTCCATGCTTAGCTACCATAAAGTGCTTTTCTCCACACATAGAGTTTTAAAAAGTTCATTCTAAGTCCTCGATCAATATTTGATACTAAAAGATATCTCTTTTTCATGAAGGCTTTTTTTGCTAGTGTTATTCTGTTTTTAGCATCATTCCTGCTTCAGCCATCAACTGTAATTTAGCTTCCCAAGTAGCAGGATTCACTTACTTCTCATATTGCATCCAATCCTATTTTTGTAGTTAATCTATTGTGATTGGTATCAGTTCTGCTACATTTTATCATTTTTTTCTTGCGTTGATTTATATTTGGACCCAAATCTTCCCTCGGTATTTTGTTCATGCCATTCAGTAACTTCCCAGTATCCTCAGCCTGTTCTGCTAACAAGACAATGTCATCAGCAAATTGTAGCATACTAATTTTTTCTCCTTGAACACTTATCCCACATGAAATTTTTTCGGTTACTTCCTTTATTGATTCCTCTACATATAAGTTGAATATTAACAGGGATGTACTACAACCTTGTCTCACACCCTTTTTAACTGATGCATGTCTGTCATGATTCTCTACTTTTATTATAGCCACTTGATTCGTATATAGTTTATAAAGTATTCTTCTATCTTGTTATTTTAGACCTGACCTCTTTAAAATCTTGAATATCTTATCCCACCCAACATTATCAAAAGCTTTTTCTAAATCAACAAATGGCATAGAAGTATCTTTGTTTTTCTTGATCCACCCTTCCTGTATTAATCTTTAAGCCGGAATTGCTTCCCTTGTGTCGTGGTTTTTTCTAAATCAAAATCGATATTCACCTACTGTCTCTTCTACTGCCCTTTCCTTTCTTCTGTATATTATTTTGGTCAGTAATTTTTGAAGCATGTGATGTTCTTTCACATTTGTTGACTTGTGCTTTCTTCAGAAGTGTGAAGATTATATTTTTATTAAAATCAGTTGGAATTTCTCCTGTTCCATAATTTTTTGATATCAGCTTGAATAATCTTTTGATTCCTTCTTCTCCTAGGGAATTAAGAAGTTCTGTAGGGATCTTATCAATTCCAACTGCCTTACTTGCTTTCAAGTCATTCAGAGCTCCATCAGATTCTGTCCACAAAATAGAATTTCCTCAGTATTGTCATCACCTTCATTTTCTATTGCGTTATTGTTCAAGTCATCCCTATCTTACAGTTTCTCAATGTATTCCTTCCATCGGTTAGTGCTATTGTCTGAGGTTCCCCATCTGCAGCTTTAATGTTTACACCTCTTTTCTTCATTTCTACAAAAAAAATTTGAACTTCCTATATGCAACATCTACTTTACCTATAACCATTTCCTTTTCTACTTCTTCACAGTCTTATTGGAGCCATTTTTCTTTTCCTTTTTTGCATTTCATGTTTATTTTATTTCTAAATTGGCTGTATTGGTCTCTTCCTGCTTCATCCTGAGCATTTTTGTGACTTTTCCTCTGATCCATCAGCTCCAAAATTTCTTCCGTGATCCAAGGTTTTCGGGTGGCTTGTTCCCTAAAGCCTAATGTTTCATTCCAGTTTTCATTATTTCTCTCTTCAATGCATTCTCTTTGTCCTCGGTTGAACTCCTTTCAGAATTACTTCTGAGACCTCTAAGTCTATCATTACTGCAAATATCTCTCCCGTTTTAGATTGTTTCGGTTTCTTCACTTCTGGTCAATTTTGCTTATATTGCTTCCTTATTCACATGAATTTCAACCTGCACTTCATTACTATCAAATTATGGTCAGAGTATGTCTTCTTTAGAGTCTAGAACTTGATTTCTGAATCTCTGTTTGACCATGATATAATCTAGCTGATATCTGCATATGTCCCCTGAACGTTTCCAGGTGTATACCCTTCTTGCATGGTTCTTAAACACTGTGTTCGCCACGGCTAGCTATATTTTTCACAAAATTCTAACAACCTGCTTCCTCATTCATTTCTTTCTTCTAGACCAAAACTTCTTACAGTATTTCCCCTTTTTCTTTATCCCACTATCACATTCCAATCACCCATGATTATTAGATTTTCCTTCCCATTCACATATTGGATTTCTTTTTTTAATTTTGGCATTTATTTTCTCTATTTCATCATCGTCTTCCTGCGATGTAGGCATATACACCTGTACTAACGTGGTTGGGGTGGGATTAGTTTCCAACCTCATCCAAATAATCCTGTCACTAAACTGTTCATAATAACTCACTCGTTTCCCTACACTCTTATTCATTACAAAACCTACACCAGTAACTCCAATGACAGCTTTTGTGTTAATTATTCTGTGTTCCCCAGACCAGAAATCCTGTGCACCCTTGCACTTGATCTCACTAATCCCAACATCTAACTTAAGTCATTCCATTTTGATTTTTAGTTTTGTAACCTACCTGCCATATTCAGACTTCTAACATTCCATGCTCCAACGCATAGAATGTTTCTATCCATTATGTTGACTCCTCCCTGTGTAGTCCCCACCCAGAGATCTGATTGGGCGACTATTTTACCTCTGGAACATTTTACCCAGGAAGAAGCCATCATGATATATATTATTTGAGAGGATTACATGTCCTCAGAATACCCTTTAGGGCTTTAATGCAGTGGTTTCCCATTGCCTTCTGCATCACCATGCCATTGTATACATTTCTGATTCATCTACCTCTGGGAGCCGTTTTCAACCCCAAGTGCAAGAGGGTGGCTGGGACTACTTCCTGCTTATTTGCCCTCCTTTAGGAGGCCATTGGCAAGCAGTGAGTAACTACTTATACTGGGAATCTTTCAGTCGCCAGAGCCTCGTCCATGCAAACAGGGTGCACCACGTGAAGGAGAGGCTGACATTTGGTTGGATAAGGCAAATACAGGTGTAGTCTCTTCCAAATTCTTACACACCTGGTCACTTGTTAGTCCTCAGTAAGACACCTAACCACTGAGCTATCAGAACACATTTTGTAATAGCTCACATTCAAGAAGACGCCAGTTCGAATCCCCATCTGGGCATCCAGATTTGGGTTTTCCATGGTTTCCCCAAATCGCTCTAGGCAATTGCCAGGATCTTATCTTCAAAAGCTCATGGCCGAATTCCTTCCGGTTTCCTGTCACTAGTCTCATCCACCTCAAAATACCATGACATCGAGGAGGTGTAAAGCCATAAGTAAAAAAAAAAAAAGTGTAGCAGCTTCTGAAGCATAAATACAGCAATATAATAGGAGTGCATACAAACAAATTTTAAAATCTTCCTAAGTCTTACGTGTAGTTTTTTTTTACTGGGAGAAAAAATATGATATTTTCTTAATGGATGAGAATTTTGTATTTTAAATTCACTTCATTCCAAATTTTTAAATTTATGCAATTTGTTTGTTACATATCTATAACAACAAGTTGGGACAAGTGGTGGTAGAAGAATCTCTTTAAAAATATTTAGTACAATAATAAGACATGAATATTTTCTTTTTCATGTCAAACAAAGGTAAATCCATCACTTACTAGAGATTGTAAACATAAAGTATGTGACAGTACAAAACTCAAATTTACAATATTACGATGGATCTCTAGTCATCTGAGAGAATAAACAAAATAAGCACACTGGGAGTAGATAAGTTGAAATATTACAAAGAAGAAATAAAAATGCTAAAAATGTAACTATTTGCTCAATGTGAAGTTTAATTTAAGATCCTAACGTAGATTTTCGCTGAGACTGGAATTTGAACCATATGTGTCTTGATCATCAGTCAGGTACTTAAAATTACTGAACTACTAGAAATATCAGTGATATAGTAAATAAAAAGGATTTTGGTGTAACTGATATGTTCAATAATGGGAAAAGTACCTATAGTAATAGAATTAGCACAGGATTGTAATGTCTAGGTACATGGTGCAAGTTTTGTAATGTGGCCCATTGTAGAAAATAGATGTGTGATGTAGTTTAGTGAATTTAAGAGAAAGGTATTTTTGAACTAGTGTATTTTTGTCTGAAGTGTATTTGGTGTTAGTGGGGAGGATTCTGGAGAAGAAGATTCACATTTGGACAAGGAACATTGTTATAGAATTCAAGCCCAGCAGATATCAGAGTGAAGTTCATTCTTAGTTTGTTGAATAGGATGTTGAGGTGCATTATGTTGGTTAATTATTGGTGATGTTTTGCCACAGACTCCAGCACACATTTTAGCATGAATGTCAATTAACTTCTGACTGTATATTAGCATATTGTCAACCCCCCCCCCCAAAAAAAAGCAATATAAAATGCATTTCCTTGTATTGCTCAGTACATACCCTCCATCTCTGTTTATATTCAACTGACATTTAAATATCTCTCCTACTTCCTGGACAATATACAGAAAACAGCCTTCTTGTTTAACTAGAATTATTGTCTCTGTATATAACATCTCACCTTACTCACTCAGAATGTGTTCAGTGATGGTCGGTTTTGTGAATTAACCTAATGTTGCATGCCACTAGTGTTCCTTGATTTTTGTTTCAAACGGTTGCTTTCTTTCACTATATATTCATTTCTACACTGACAAGAAGTTTTACTTTGTAATGCAAAAAGTCATTGAATATCTCCTAATATCATGCGGAACACCCTTTTGCCTGGCGACATACAGCAACCTGACATGGAATTGGCTCAATAAGTAGTCGGAAGTTCCCTGAAGAAATATTCTGCAATGCTTCCTCTACAGCTGTCCATAACAGGGGTCTGGGGCTCCCACCGGGGAGGCATAGATGACAGGTTTGGTGCACCCCCGATGCTTTTCTTGTATCTTCATTGGTGCAAGTTAGAGCATTGGGGGATATTGTCTCCCTCTGGAGGGATGTGGTAGGTGGATTGTGCCGGAGGTGTTTGTTATAATGCCCTTTGTGAACAGTGATGATTGGCAAATTTTGAAACCTGCTGGTTAGGTCCTATACTTATTACGTCTACCAAGAGGGGGGATATTGCTGGGCGTCAGAATTGGGTCCTTGTAGGGTCGGTTGAAAGAGGTGGTTGTTTCCACCTCTGTCACCCCAGGGACTCGTGCCTGGCATGCATAGTCCCGTCGCCTCCGGTTTGAGGCAGGGGGTTCAGAGGGGTTCGCGTCCCCTACTGGAAGGAAGGCTTTTGGGTGGTCAAGCTGCATCTAGGCGCACTACGGTGTTGGCCGCAGCTTAAGTTCATTGAGCAACCTTGCCCTGACTGCTCCAGTGTTGGGGGTGTCCTGGTGAATGAAGAACAAACACTCCAGAGGCCTAGTGCAACTATGCTGCCAGCACAGCATAGATCCTAGAGTTGAATGAAGGGGCCAGTACCACGGCCTTTGGTGGCTGTTCTTGGACGCGGTTCGCTGTCTCTGGGTTCGGCCCCTGGGGCTCAGGGTTAGCATCCCTGCTGGTGGGAGCTGTCTCTAATGCTGCCTTAATAGATCCTCTGTATAAGTGTGGATCAGTAGTGCACTGGCTCGCCAGGGGTGAACACTGTGGGACCTTCGGGACGCCACAGTGGGATCATGCACTACGACAGTGCTCTGTGGAGCTTGGCGAGTGCGTGGGAACTCGTGCTCACACTGGACACAAGTGTTGGGTGGGTGCGGGCGAAAGTGCACTAGGAGCGCACCCTGGTGTGGGAAGCTGCGTAGTCAGTGACAATGTGTTTGGTCAGCTGGCACGGTGGATCATGCGAAGGGGCACTCTTGCGTGGCACCCGGTCGCTTCAGCTTCTGCTTGGCCCTGCGGGTTTCGGGTGGGGCCGGGTGTCTCGCACCGGAAACACAGAATGGCTTTAGGTATATGGCCAGGTTTTGGAAGGGTCTTTGGCCTGGTTCGTGGCGGGTGCCGCCTCCACGCGGTTCCCCGTGGGCACCCATAAGGGGTGGCGAAAGGTGCCTGGCCTCACCATCACTGCTGTAATGGCGGGTAATTATGAAGAGTCCAATTCCACGGCGGGGGCATAGTGAAGTAGTATGATGGTATGGTGTGGTTGGGGTGGCAGTTTGAGGGCTTCGGCCCAGTTGCTGCACTACACCTCAGCCAGGTTGGAAGCCCAAACATCTGTACTCATGTCCATAATTGCGACAGTGTTTCTTGTGCAGGACTTTGTTTACCACAAAGCATTGTTGAGCGTGGAAGCACACAGTGTAGAAACAATTGAGTAATTGTTATAAGGTATCTGTAGCTGGCAGTCATGGAAAGTGGAGCCAATAGGCGAGCACGTCCAGTGTACGAGGATCGTGTGATATGGTTGCCTATGTTTGAGTTTCAAGTGGCTAGGAAGAAAGTAAAATGATGCAGATTTGTTAAACTTTTAGACAAATGTTTGGGAAGAGCTGAGAGCTACTGGTAATTTGTGTCTGGGTAAAGTGAGTTGGGTTGTCGAAAACCTGCAGAAGAACCTTGTAGAAGTAGTACAGTATGTCTTATTCATGGTAAAGTAACTAAAATAACTGTTGGTGGTGTTGGAGAAACTTGAGTGGATGTGAATAATCTGTAGTGATCTTTAAAGTGAACTATGTTATGATTAATGAACATAAATGAATCTGCAAGCCTAATAATCAGTGAGCTTATCACATTACCGCTCACATTATCGCATCCTGCATGCAACTGCCAGCTTTATCAGAAGCTAAGTTTATCGCAACAAAGCGATATAGTCTCCAGCCTATACAACATTATGTTTTTTTATCTGTGTACCTAGTAAACTTTGATATAAGTGATAGTGTTTTTCTTCTCATTCAATGAAACCAACAATAACACTTCCTCGTTGAGAGTTGTCCCCTTTCTGTATCAAACAACTCCTTAACAAGTAGCCTAAACATCTATAACAGAAGAGTATATTCCGTTCAAGAATATCACATCCAAAATTCCTACAACCTTGCTCAAAATCTCATATCCCACAATTATATTCAAATACAAATTTTCTGAGCTACAACTCGCACCCCAACCAAAAATTGGACAGTGCATCATGTAAACTGGAATCCTTCAACCCAAAATCTTTCACACTTTTTCCTGTATGTATTTCAGCAAACTATCGAATCTCAAGTGCATCCTGGTCCCATGGCAAAGTTTGTATTTGAGATTTACATATTTCTACAATTGTTATGCAGAGAAGCATGGAGGAGATATTGTTTAGTGTGGCATTTATGCAAATTATTAGTCACAATGTCATAGTGGACCAGTGAACAATGCGCATTAGAAATTGAGATGTACTTTAACGGCCAATGATTCGATTATGATTGTCCACATTTCAACATACATCGATTAAGTGACGCACAGAGTGAAAATTTAATGAAATAATGGGTACAGAAGTTTTGTACAACAGGTTCAACCATTAACAATCCACATCCATGTCCCGGCTGAACATCAAGGATTGAAGAAAACATTGAACTTGTCATAAACAGCATTTGAGAAAATCCACGCCAGTCCATATGCAAGGGAGCATCGTCTTTGGGGGTGCCAGAAATGACGATGCACCAAATATTAAGCACTGATATCAAACTCCATCATTTTAAGATTCAGTTGGTGCAAGCTCTTAAACCAACTGTTTAAAGACCGTGCAAAGATTTTTGTTAAAACATGTTGAGCCAATTTTGAACTGTAAAGTCAGTTCGGTTCAGCCACGAAACACGCTTCCATTTAAATGGATGTGTTAACAAGCAAAACTGCTGCTTCTGGGCACTGAAAGGACGAAACCTGAGACTGAAACATCATGAAGCCTGAAAGTAACTGTTTGGGCAGACCTTTCCACCAATGGAATAATTGGATCATTTCTCCATGGGGCAACTATAACAATTGATGGTGATTCTTATAAATGAATATTTTATGCCTAGACTTAAAGAGCATCAGTCATACTGACCACACATGTGGTTTCAGCAAGATGGCTCCACAACTTACACATCAGGAGCTGCCATGAAAATTTTATGCGAACAATTCCCTGGAGGATTGTTTAGTCGATTTGGTGACATTGCATGGCCATCCAGGACACTGGAGCTCATCCCCATGGATTTTTTCTTAAGGCAAAAATGTAAGATAGCAACCCGATGGATATAACGCAATTATGAGAAAATATTGAGCAAGAGTGAACGCTATTCCATAATCGCTACTGAAACGTGTCGCTCAGAATTCCATCAATAGATTCAGTGATTATGTCCGCCGAGAGGGAAAACATTTATGTGGAATACTTTTTAAAATATAAAATAAGCATGTATCCTGATTGATTTGATGACCAATACATACTTCATTTTAACTTACAACATCAATTTATTTCATTTACAATTCTGAATTCTGCCACGGGACATCCTGTACCTGGGTCCTAACTACAATTACCAAATCCTGCTGTAGACCATGTCACAAAATTTTCACCATGCACCATGTCACAAGCACTTATTTGTGTCCTGTAAATGAGCACATACGAGCTGCATCACTGGGACTGGCATCCACTAGGAGGCTGATTCAGATCTCTAGCCAGCCATCCATATTTTGTTTTCACTTGTTTCCTGAAATTCTGGCTCATTCCTTCAAATCATAATGAATAAATTCCTTCCTTCTTATTTTTCTCTCCAAGCTTTGATGAGTTGTAAAAAGATAGGTTCTCTGGCTTAGATGCATTGATTTATTAAAACCTGATATTTCATCCATATTGCTCTGGCTTTCACCAGAGGACTGTCATGTCTCAGTCTGCTGGATATTTCATAATCTTCGCAGGAATTTATACATTTATTGGAAAGTGGTTATGACAGATTCAACAAAAACATTCTCTCCAAGTTTTAGATGTACTTTACAGGTGCTCAATATGTGCATCTTTGATGAATCAACAAAACCTCATTTTCATCAGTTGGCCTATTCTTATTGCAGTGTATAATCAACCAGTTTCCTTAACCCTCATTTGGAGGGGCAGGTGTTCAGTGCATTTTCAGAGGGGCAGTGTATAGAATATGCCAGATCTTTTTTACATTGTATGCTTCAAATTTCCACCTATTTTTTCCTACTTTATTACAGTTATCCATTTGTGACCCATATTTAAAAGAAATTAAGAAAATTTTAGAGAAAACGGGCTTATTTGGCATATATTGAACATCTCCCACGAAATGGCCCTAATTTTTTGTTGATCACAATATCATCACTTGATGTATAAACTTTTAGGCAGTTTCGGTTGAAAGAGTAAAAAAAAATCTCTAATTGTTGCTAGATTATATGTTTTTCTTTGTATTTCCTTGTGTCATTGAATCTGAAGGCAATCTACCAGTTTCTGAATCATTTGAGACCTATATCCCCCTGCAAATTTTCAATTTCAATGCTGTCCTTTGCCATAGCTTCACCAAAATTGATTTTGGACACTATATTAGGTGTCCAGTAGTTAATTATTATAAAATAATTAGTCCACGATACAGTTTAAAATTTTAACTGTTTTTACTTCTTGAAGACATACACAACTTGAAAGATACTATTCAATCTACATACAAACTCCAGCGATTACATTTGACACTTCTTCCAATGACAATACTTCACACATAAAACTGTTCTCTCAAAACTGTCTTTGCCAACGTAAACTGTGTCGAATCTGTTTCTGAATCTCTGCTGCTCGCTTTATATGAGTTTCATAGAAAGTTCTAGAACATTACAAGTGCTTCTGACAAATATTTCTTGAACTTTAACAATACTTAAAGAATTAAAAATTAAACCCGGAGAACCAAGATAATACATAATTAAAAACATATTAAAACCAATCAAAATTAATACATAATCATTTACAATCATTACGAAATGCTCAGAAATAAAAATTAAAGATACTTAAACACAAAATTATCCACATGAATCAATTTAAACTGTAGTAAATCATCCTTTAAATATCATAGCTCACCTTAATACTTGCAATAACAAAAGTTTAAGTAATTCTCTTGCATAGTTCTGTCCTTAAATGTATTAAATAGTATTTACATTATTTCTTTTCATAAAACAAAATCCATTTACACCGATTTACAGTAAATTGCAAGACAAATATACAAAATCATATTCAATCAAACTCTTGCTTGCTAAAAATGTTTCATAAAACACAATTCTATTTAAAGTTTAAGTTTGAGGACTGTTACAACTAGCAAGCATAAAATATCTAAAAAGAGCAGTATTTCTGTCCATTTGGTATCACATAAGCTACTCTTAGAGATTTTTATTCAGGTTATCCGCAGTACTATTCAGTTTAAAACAAAAGTATGTATACTCTATGAGAACATCAATCATTTTACTGTATATAATCTGCTGGAAAGCAGAGTGTTCACAGTTATATGATCACAGTTTTTGGAAAATTGAAGACTGGTGTTCTTGCAAATTTGCTCATGATGGGACTTTTCTTCCTTATATGGTTCACTTACTTCTTTCAGAACCTTCCCTCTTACATTTCCCTTTTTGTAAATTGTTTTTACAAAAAAATCATCATTACTTGAATCGCTGACAACAGCTCCAAAATTGATAGAATTATTGTGTGTCAAAGAAACACAAGGTGATGGGGGCAGTTGAGAAGGATCATGAACATTTTCATCAATTTCTGAGTAAATTTCATGATTAGAATGTTCAATCAACTCTGATTGATCGATATCAAATGTAGTGTTGATAGCTCTGAGTGCCTCTTCATCTAAAATTTCTTGTAAGTCCGCTGACAGTCTTCAGGAGATCCATAATAATGGAAATGCTGCATACTGAATTTGTCAATGTGACACGCTCACAAGAAAAGGTTAGTTGGGGAAGTCACAAGCCAGACTGAACAGGTGAACTAGGTGCATTGTTATAAATCTGGTTATAGGCCATCTTCCTCAGTTGTTGATAAATAGAGTGCATTATTGTTGAAGATTGTTACTAAGAGGTTAAATGGGGAATGAAGGATTATAAAGGAGAGGTCTGTTACTCACAGCCAGAAATAACTCATTGGCATTTAGCATCCTCTGTACACCATCCTCTCCAATTGAGTATTAAACTAGCACACACATGGACTTTTTGTGCATTGATGGTTCTGTCTGATATTTCATATGAAATTTCTGCTGCACCATCACTGACACATATTTAGCAAATTCTAAGATGTAGTATGATTTCCTATCACTGAATGCCATGTTATTTGACTATGCATTAATGACTAAATCAGGCAATTCCTTAACATCCCTGTTATAAACTGAAACTTTGAGACATTCTGTATCTATAGATGTGACAATTTTTGCTATAACTGTCATGGTCATTGCACACTAAATGTTGAAAAACCTGGAGAGACTTGTGAATCAACCTGTACGTATTTACCAAATGTGTGTGCAACTGTCCATGCTGAAACAATACACGATACCACAATCAGTGTAGGCAGTTGTGTGGGATTGTAGATCCTGCATTTTTATTGAGAATATTTGATCAGTTGGGAATCATGGTTTAATTGATATGTTTGGAATATGTATGAGTCTTTTGTCCTTTCATGGAACAGGTCATATGACAGCATTATTTGACACAGTTTATACTTGTAAGCTCAACTTTTGATTGTCATCAAAAGTTCTATTTAAAATTTCTAAAAAGCAAATAAATGTTCCTGAAACAATTGAAGATTGTAAATGGATGCTAAAAATTGAATTAACATCCATCAGGTAAATAAACTTTCAATTAACCAAGTTCTTTACATTAAATGTAGCTCATAAATGGAAGTTTGATATGCTTTGAAAAGTATCACATTTAGTGGCACCTGGTTATGTTTTACGGACACACTAGATACCAGTCACCTATCAGACTTCCATTTATCCTTAGTTACAGGCATTAGTTGGAGACTAAATGTATTTGACATTAAATGTCAGCCTCATTCAGTCAATACAACAAACAAGCAGTAATTCTCATTTCAGCCTTCTAGAAATACATCATAAAACTGATCTTAGAAATCAATTAAGAATTTACTACATAGTTCAGCTTGTTTGTAAAGTAATCAGGCAGCTGTTTGATCTATTCTTTTACTACACTGACTGACCTCATGGCAAATAACATTTCACTTTTCCACATGTGCTACTCCTTCAAAGTGTAATACCATACTGAATGCTGCCAGTTTGCCGTCTACGCTAAATAACGGTGATTTCACAAACTGAATGGGCCAATCAGGAAAGGCCTCATTTATGGCATATATGAATATATTATTAATTAAATCAAGGAATACCCTCCTATTACTTTACTGATGCTAGACTAATTAAATTACACTAATCAGAAACAAGTGTAGAGTTTTTGTTATACACTCAAAAAATTATGAGCAACTAGCTAGACTTGGACAATGCACTATTAGCAAATAAAATTTCAACACCATGTTGTGAAACTAAAACATTGCACTGGGGTTAGTGCTTAAAGCTTTGTGTCAGCTATGACCATAGATAACCGTGGATAATGTTCAGCTTTGGCTTTGCTATATTGAAAAAAGGTCGCCACTTAGTTTAAATAAACCAAAACCAAGAAAAGGTATTTGCAAATAAAGTTCACAAGTCTATTGATGGTAAAATTTAGTATATTCTTGAAAGTTTTTGAAAGTATTAACTGAACGGGCACCAGAAAAATTCTCTGAAGATGTACTTCCAAGTTCAATTAACCGATTCGAGCCAGACCACACACAATAGTTCAAAGTACCATTTACTAATATGTGAAAGCAAATAAAATTTCAACATACACTTCCAACATTCCACTTATTAGCAAACAACCGACACTTAGGTGATCCTGACGCCCCACATGGCGTAAAATATGGCGTCACTGATACCTTACTATAAAACTGAATACACAAACTTACATTGTGCCAAAATAGAATGGTTGCACAGTAGTGCTCGACATGAAACTTGCTGGCCGACTCAGCTACATGTTGTCACGTTCATGGTTTGTGGAAGACTGTGCCTATCCTGTCGTGCTCACAGTTTCTGGACGACTGGGGGCCGAGGGAAGGTTCTAGGCGGATATTTCTGCTCACATGGACCTTGGGAACACTGGTCACTTCCGCGTTCACATGAGAATATGCTGGAAAGCTAATCAGATATCAAATCTCATGCCTGAAAGGCTTGTTTCAGCCTTCTAATCTTGAACGTTAAAAATGTTCCTACCATTTTGAAGTTTTGGGAGTTGCTAGATATTGTGAAAAACATCAACTTTAATTCTTATAAAAAATTCTGTAACTTTGATAGTTTCATCATAAAAAATTATTTTAATGTGATTCGCTAGATCTGTTAATAACTTTCACAATTTTATTATTACTAAACTGAAATAAATTTTATTTTACTCCCAAAGAGCTACTCTATCATTTACTATCAAGAAAAACATGTTTGCTACAGTCGAAAGATGAAATAAAAATTCAAAAACTAAAAGCATAATCTAACTAATTCATACTTCAGAAGTTATTAAAGTTATCGATTTGAAAGTAGCTTTAATTAAATCTACATATTCAAAAATGATAACTGTGTGAACTTGAAGTTTCTAACTTTTGTCCTCGATTTATTACGAATTTTCGAAATATTACTCCAGGTGAATGCTCAAGAATGTTGCAATTGAAAATACTATGTTAAAACTATAAAAATCTGATTTATAGCTTGATTTAACATAGAAACTGACTTTAGATATGATATGCAATATTATTCAATTTAACTCGTGGTTCTGAGAACAAATTTTGTTACACAGTTAGAAAATTTATAAGTTGCCTGACAACATCACCTAAGTTAAATTGATTCTTTCTACAACAAATCAATATTAAATTCAAATGAAGTATTACTTTTACTGACTCAAAGCATCTTATTTAAAATTAAATTAAATTCTACTTATTTAAGAACTAATACATGAAATCTATCACTGCCATGCTTGATCTTAAAGTATTCAGAGATTGTTGAAAATGTCTCTTCTGCATTTTCAGTGTTTCTCTGACTGGGCCACCATCTGCTCTCTTTGGACACTTACCTCATGAATGTTGATGTGATTTTTTGTGTGTCTTAGATGTTCACTGATCCTATCCTTCATGGTATTCTCTGTTTATGTATTGTATAACTGCCCACAACTACAAGGAATTTGATAGATGTCTGACACCTAAATACTACCTGAGGAGTTGAATAGAATACACCCACATTTTGTAAAATAAAAAAATAAATATGGCAAATATACTAGCTACATTGATATTATAAAATAAATAAATGGTAATTCAAAAGGTTATGAATTTAAATGTTACCTTTGTTGAATGATGGTTTCAGTATGATAGAGATCTTGAATAAGGTAAAGGGGAAAGATGGGAATTATTTATTGAGGATGTGATGGAAGTAGAATATAGGGGTGGGAAGAAGTTAGGGTGGTTAACCAGGTATTAACTTAGGTTGATGCTTGGTGTTTGCATGGTTCCTAATTCCTAGTGATAAACAAGTTCCTACCTTGTGAGCTCAGAGGGGCTGCTGCTATTGGTGAGGATTCTAATTGCTTGAATGATGGTTTGAATCACTTGAATGGAGGTGTGGGAATTGAAATTATTGGTATCATGAAAATGAAAGATGGCATGAGCATCTACATGGTGGTCTGGATTTTGAGTGAAAACTTTTTTTTTTGGTGGCCATTCATTTTTATTGAAAGTTTAATTATCATATAAGAAAAGAAAGGGAAAATACACCCAACACTCACCAAAGTTGAAGGGAGGAGGGCTGCATTTTTGGCATATATGAATATATTATTAATTAAATCAAGGAATACCCTCCTATTACTTTACTGATGCTAGACTAATTAAATTACACTAATCAGAAACAAGTGTAGAGTTTTTGTTATACACTCAAAAAATTATGAGCAACTAGCTAGACTTGGACAATGCACTATCAGCAAATAGAAACATTTCAACACCATGTTGTGAAACTAAAACATTGCACTGGGGTTAGTGCTTAAAGCTTTGTGTCAGCTATGACCATAGATAACCGTGGATAATGTTCAGCTTTGGCTTTGCTATATTGAAAAAAGGTCGCCACTTAGTTTAAATAAACCAAAACCAAGAAAAGGTATTTGCAAATAAAGTTCACAAGTCTATTGATGGTAAAATTTAGTATATTCTTGAAAGTTTTTGAAAGTATTAAACTGAACGGGCACCAGAAAAATTCTCTGAAGATGTACTTGCAAGTTCAATTAACCGATTCGAGCCAGACCACACACCATAGTTCAAAGTACCATTTACTAATATGTGAAAGCAAATAAAATTTCAACATACACTTCCAACATTCCACTTATTAGCAAACAACCGACACTTATGTAGGTGATCCTGACGCCCCACATGGCGTAAAATATGGCGTCACTGATACCTTACTATAAAACTGAATACACGAACTTACATTGTGCCAAAATAGAATGGTTGCACAGTAGTGCTCGACATGAAACTTGCTGGCCGACTCAGCTACATGTTGTCACGTTCATGGTTTGTGGAAGACTGTGCCTATCCTGTCGTGCTCACAGTTTCTGGACGACTGGGGGCCGAGGGAAGGTTCTAGGCGGATATTTCTGCTCACATGGACCTTGGGAACACTGGTCACTTCCGCGTTCACATGAGAATATGCTGGAAAGCTAATCAGATATCAAATCTCATGCCTGAAAGTCTTGTTTCAGCCTTCTAATCTTGAATGTTAAAAATGTTCCTACCATTTTGAAGTTTTGGGAGTTGCTAGATATTGTGAAAAACATAAACTTTAATTCTTATAAAAAATTCTGTAACTTTGATAGTTTCATCATAAAAAATTATTTTAATGTGATTCGCTAGATCTGTTAATAACTTTCACAATTTTATTATTACTAAACTGAAATAAATTTTATTTTACTCCCAAAGAGCTACTCTATCATTTACTATCAAGAAAAACATGTTTACTACAGTCGAAAGGTGAAATAAAAATTCAAAAACTAAAAGCATAATCTAACTAATTCATACTTCAGAAGTTATTAAAGTTATCGATTTGAAAGTAGCTTTAATTAAATCTACATATTCAAAAATGATAACTGTGTGAACTTGAAGTTTCTAACTTTTGTCCTCGATTTATTACGAATTTTCGAAATATTACTCGAGGTGAATGCTCAAGAATGTTGCAATTGAAAATACTATGTTAAAACTATAAAAATCTGATTTATAGCTTGATTTAACATAGAAACTGACTTTAGATATGATATGCAATATTATTCAATTTAACTCGTGGTTCTGAGAACAAATTTTGTTACACAGTTAGAAAATTTATAAGTTGCCTGACAACATCACCTAAGTTAAATTGATTCTTTCTACAACAAATCAATATTAAATTCAAATGAAGTATTACTTTTACTGACTCAAAGCATCTTATTTAAAATTAAATTAAATTCTACTAATTTAAGAACTAATACATGAAATCTATCACTGCCATGCTTGATCTTAAAGTATTCAGAGATTGTTGAAAATGTCTCTTCTGCATTTTCAGTGCTTCTCTGACTGGGCCACCATCTGCTCTCTTTGGACACTTACCTCATGAATGTTGATGTGATTTTTTGTGTGTCTTAGATGTTCACTGATCCTATCCTTCATGGTATTCTCTGTTTATGTATTGTATAACTGCCCACAACTACAAGGAATTTGATAGATGTCTGACACCAAAACACTACCTGAGGAGTTGAATAGAATACACCCACATTTTGTAAAATAAAAAAATAAATATGGCAAATATACTAGCTACATTGATATTATAAAATAAATAAATGGTAATTCAAAAGGTTATGAATTTAAATGTTACCTTTGTTGAATGATGGTTTCAGTATGATAGAGATCTTGAATAAGGTAAAGGGGAAAGATGGGAATTATTTATTGAGGATGTGATGGAAGTAGAATATAGGGGTGGGAAGAAGTTAGGGTGGTTAACCAGGTATTAACTTAGGTTGATGCTTGGTGTTTGCATGGTTCCTAATTCCTAGTGATAAACAAGTTCCTACCTTGTGAGCTCAGAGGGGCTGCTGCTATTGGTGAGGATTCTAATTGCTTGAATGATGGTTTGAATCACTTGAATGGAGGTGTGGGAATTGAAATTATTGGTATCATGAAAATGAAAGATGGCATGAGCATCTACATGGTGGTCTGGATTTTGAGTGAAAACTTTTTTTTTTTTTTTTTGGTGGCCATTCATTTTTATTGAAAGTTTAATTATCATATAAGAAAAGAAAGGGAAAATACACCCAACACTCACCAAAGTTGAAGGGAGGAGGGCTGCATTTTTGGCATATATGAATATATTATTAATTAAATCAAGGAATACCCTCCTATTACTTTACTGATGCTAGACTAATTAAATTACACTAATCAGAAACAAGTGTAGAGTTTTTGTTATACACTCAAAAAATTATGAGCAACTAGCTAGACTTGGACAATGCACTATCAGCAAATAGAAACATTTCAACACCATGTTGTGAAACTAAAACATTGCACTGGGGTTAGTGCTTAAAGCTTTGTGTCAGCTATGACCATAGATAACCGTGGATAATGTTCAGCTTTGGCTTTATTGAAAAAAGGTCGCCACTTAGTTTAAATAAACCAAAACCAAGAAAAGGTATTTGCAAATAAAGTTCACAAGTCTATTGATGGTAAAATTTAGTATATTCTTGAAAGTTTTTGAAAGTATTAACTGAACGGGCACCAGAAAAATTCTCTGAAGATGTACTTGCAAGTTCAATTAACCGATTCGAGCCAGACCACACACCATAGTTCAAAGTACCATTTACTAATATGTGAAAGCAAATAAAATTTCAACATACACTTCCAACATTCCACTTATTAGCAAACAACCGACACTTAGGTGATCCTGACGCCCCACATGGCGTAAAATATGGCGTCACTGATACCTTACTATAAAACTGAATACACGAACTTACATTGTGCCAAAATAGAATGGTTGCACAGTAGTGCTCGACATGAAACTTGCTGGCCGACTCAGCTACATGTTGTCACGTTCATGGTTTGTGGAAGACTGTGCCTATCCTGTCGTGCTCACAGTTTCTGGACGACTGGGGGCCGAGGGAAGGTTCTAGGCGGATATTTCTGCTCACATGGACCTTGGGAACACTGGTCACTTCCGCGTTCACATGAGAATATGCTGGAAAGCTAATCAGATATCAAATCTCATGCCTGAAAGTCTTGTTTCAGCCTTCTAATCTTGAATGTTAAAAATGTTCCTACCATTTTGAAGTTTTGGGAGTTGCTAGATATTGTGAAAAACATAAACTTTAATTCTTATAAAAAATTCTGTAACTTTGATAGTTTCATCATAAAAAATTATTTTAATGTGATTCGCTAGATCTGTTAATAACTTTCACAATTTTATTATTACTAAACTGAAATAAATTTTATTTTACTCCCAAAGAGCTACTCTATCATTTACTATCAAGAAAAACATGTTTACTACAGTCGAAAGGTGAAATAAAAATTCAAAAACTAAAAGCATAATCTAACTAATTCATACTTCAGAAGTTATTAAAGTTATCGATTTGAAAGTAGCTTTAATTAAATCTACATATTCAAAAATGATAACTGTGTGAACTTGAAGTTTCTAACTTTTGTCCTCGATTTATTACGAATTTTCGAAATATTACTCGAGGTGAATGCTCAAGAATGTTGCAATTGAAAATACTATGTTAAAACTATAAAAATCTGATTTATAGCTTGATTTAACATAGAAAACTGACTTTAGATATGATATGCAATATTATTCAATTTAACTCGTGGTTCTGAGAACAAATTTTGTTACACAGTTAGAAAATTTATAAGTTGCCTGACAACATCACCTAAGTTAAATTGATTCTTTCTACAACAAATCAATATTAAATTCAAATGAAGTATTACTTTTACTGACTCAAAGCATCTTATTTAAAATTAAATTAAATTCTACTAATTTAAGAACTAATACATGAAATCTATCACTGCCATGCTTGATCTTAAAGTATTCAGAGATTGTTGAAAATGTCTCTTCTGCATTTTCAGTGCTTCTCTGACTGGGCCACCATCTGCTCTCTTTGGACACTTACCTCATGAATGTTGATGTGATTTTTTGTGTGTCTTAGATGTTCACTGATCCTATCCTTCATGGTATTCTCTGTTTATGTATTGTATAACTGCCCACAACTACAAGGAATTTGATAGATGTCTGACACCAAAACACTACCTGAGGAGTTGAATAGAATACACCCACATTTTGTAAAATAAAAAAATAAATATGGCAAATATACTAGCTACATTGATATTATAAAATAAATAAATGGTAATTCAAAAGGTTATGAATTTAAATGTTACCTTTGTTGAATGATGGTTTCAGTATGATAGAGATCTTGAATAAGGTAAAGGGGAAAGATGGGAATTATTTATTGAGGATGTGATGGAAGTAGAATATAGGGGTGGGAAGAAGTTAGGGTGGTTAACCAGGTATTAACTTAGGTTGATGCTTGGTGTTTGCATGGTTCCTAATTCCTAGTGATAAACAAGTTCCTACCTTGTGAGCTCAGAGGGGCTGCTGCTATTGGTGAGGATTCTAATTGCTTGAATGATGGTTTGAATCACTTGAATGGAGGTGTGGGAATTGAAATTATTGGTATCATGAAAATGAAAGATGGCATGAGCATCTACATGGTGGTCTGGATTTTGAGTGAAAACTTTTTTTTTTTTTTTTTTGGTGGCCATTCATTTTTATTGAAAGTTTAATTATCATATAAGAAAAGAAAGGGAAAATACACCCAACACTCACCAAAGTTGAAGGGAGGAGGGCTGCAGCCCTCCTCCCTTCAACTTTGTTGAATGTTGGGTGTATTTTCCCTTTCTTTTCCATGTAAATATTGCCTCGCGGCATTTCTTTCCTTTCATTGTTACCTATAATTATCATATAAGTTTCACCTATTATGAGAAAGGTGTTGAAAGCATTGTGCTCACCACAAGTGTTCAGCTTAATAGGATGGAATAGTGTGATTGTGGGGTGAGGGTGACAGTATTTGTGTACTGGGATGATGTTAGCGGGTATACCGACATGTCTTGGGTGGACTCTAAGGGAATCTCATTTCATTTTTTTTTTTTTTTTTTTTTTTTTTGTAACTGCTTTACGTCTCTTTTTAACATTGAGGTCTTTAGAGACGGGAAAGGATGGGGGGCAAGGATGGGGGCAAGGAATGGGAATGAATTTGGCCATGGCCTTTTGAAGGAAGCATCCCGGCATTTGCCTGGAGTGATTTGGGGAAACCATGGAAAACCCAAATCTGGATGCCCGGAGGGGGATTCGAACCGCCGTCCTCCCGAATGCAAGGCGAGAACGCTAACCTTTACACTGCCCCGCTCGGTAATCTCATTTCAGGGCAGACTTGAAGGAAATACATTTAATTCTTTATTCCTGTGATCCTGATTTAACTAAACTGTATTTATATTAAAATGTTAATTTTCTTGATTTTTCAAAGATTATTGAACTGTCATGAAGAAATACCAGATAAATGTGGTTTACATGCATTTAATTTCATAGATATGCTGAGTTTAATGTAAGGAATTTCCTAATAGTTTCTGATAATTTCCAATAATAGTTTATGATAGCTTACATCTAATATAAATAAATACCAAAGTATTTGTTCTCTTTTAGATGGATATAGCAACAACCCTTCTTGAATATGGTGCAAAAGCAAATGCGGAGTCCAAGGCAGGGTTTACACCACTTCATCTGGCTTCTCAGGAAGGCCATACTGATATGGCATCATTGTTGATTGAGCACCAAGCAGATCCAAACCATAAAGCTAAGGTACAATTCAGAAGTTGTCAGATATATTTGTTTTAATTTACATGGCTTGTATATAGCCACAGGTGGGCACAGTTAATCCAAACGTTAACTTCGTTAATCATTATTCCGCTACTAAAAAGTTAACTTCGATAATCGTTAAAGCGTTAAATGTTTATAAATTTAACGCAAGTTAAAGTTATCCGTTAAAAGTTAACTAGTCAAAAGTTGTACTGATGTATTAGTATTATAGTACGGTAGGTATAACTGCTCTCTATCTCAAGGTGTTATGTATCATGATGCAAGTGTGGATTTATTTATAAAAATTAACAAATTTTGGTTACGCTATCGCCACAACAACGAAGTGGTATTCCTGTCTGTTTTTATCTTTGTTGAGACTATGATCAACATAACACTTGCAAATTGTCTTACGAGAGACAATTAAGGTACTCGTGACTTTATAAAAAAAAAGTAGTAAAAAAAAAAAAAAAAACATGAATTCAGAATGAAAAGCAACAATATTATAGAAAACAAGTTGGACTGGGACACCTGAATATGTGAAAACTGCGACCAGTGAAATTTGCGGCCAACCTAAAATCTACGACCAATGCCTGTTACCTTTGTGCCACGGCCTACCTGTGACCTAAAGGCCCCTTTAGACGACCCGGTCTGGTTTCACTAAATCATGGCCTGCATGTTTTTACGTGAACAAATAGAACGGAAGTTAGTCAGCAACATCCTTTTACATTACACGGCCGAAACTGCCAAACTATCTTCTACTTATTTTTTGTTTAAAAAAAAAAAAAAGACACACAAATGTTTCGAATTAAAATTGCACATCACGTTTTTGAGTTTTTTGCTGATCTGCAACACTGTTTGCAGACTCCAGTGCGATACTAACTATCGATCAGGCGGCCGGTCATCCACTGGCACAGAATTTCGTCCGAGTAATGCCCGATTTAACGGCCGGACAGTTTGTCCGATTAACCTCTTCCGACACACACTGCCGATCCGTCACTATCGCTTCAACACCAACTGAACGTGATGTTTTTACTAAACGTATAATAACGACATACATTTTGTAATAATAAATACACCTCATTACAGATAATAATGTTGATTTGTCAATAAGATAGGTTATGACGCTTTTTAGTTTATTTACGTTTGCAGAATTCACAATATAAAATAGTCGCGCCGCCGGCGTTACGCCACCGCCGGCTGAATATGCCACCAAGATTTTAGCAGGCGGTGCCCACTACTACACCGAACATACGAGCAGCGCTGCCAGTACAGCCAACTTATATTATACCGCTGTCTCTTTGAAATTATACAGAATGAAACCCAATTATACAAAGGGGTCATCCATTGATTACATACGTGAGTGAAAGTGCTGGGAGCAAAAAAAGTCCACGAAAAGTAAACAATGTATACATTGATAAATTTTGAATAACAAAAAGGAAATAGATATGCAGGAAGGGTTGCCAACTCATTGAAACAAAGGGCAAACACTTTCAAAAAGGTGCTGGAATGTACTTTACTTTTAAGTGCTCATTTTTGTATCCATTATACAAGGCAATCTGTTATACAAACAGGATACAAGAGGTAACCAAATTATTCAAGTTTTGTATCTTATTATACAATCTGGCATCCCTGCATACGAGTGGTGGCGTGGCGCACAGTTTAAACAAACGAAAAGAGGTCAACAACCTATGTAATGGACTAAAGTTAACGGAAGTACAATTTAACGGAAGTTAAGAAGACCGTTAATGATTTTTTAGGTTAACTTAAAAGTTAAATTTTCGCAATTTTTTTAACTTCGTTAATTAACGATTAACGGATTAACTGTTTTGTGCCCAGCTGTGTATATAGCTTATCTACTATGTTCTGTTTTATTACTTAAGATAAAAATGTGCCACCTCTTAATATGTTTTCTGTGTAAATATTTGACAATTCAAAAGAATTTCAGTTTGTGATGTAAGATATACAGATACCAACTGACAAATAAAATTTCTAAAATGAGAAGTCACATTTGAAAAAAGACATCAGCAAGAAGCAGTTTATATTCAACCATATTCCATAGTGGGTTTTAAGTTTTTAATAACTGGAATTGTAACATCACTTTCAGACTGGTCAATCCTTTAATCATGAGACACATATAATATTGAAGTATTGTAAGAATACCAGAGAAATGATTAAATCTGATGTTACGAATGAGGTAGCTCCAGGGCCATTTTGAGGATCTGTAGACCCTATGGCTAAAACGGTGGTTTGAGCCCTCCCTTGAATATAATGAAGGAATAAAAATGGATTAAAACACTATATTAAATAAAAAGAAATTTACAAAAAATAGAGTTACGAATGAAAGGATTTCAATTATAGAAGATGGAATTTTTTCATACAATCTTACATCTTAAAAGAGCATTAAAATTCAAACATCTATTCCACTGCCACTCAAAATTACACCATCTAGACAATGAATTTGTCTTAGCTAACATTTCAAACATAAACACTAGGAAATGTTAGCTGGCATTGTTGTTACACGAATTGACTTTAACCTGATACACCTGATTGTAGTATCATATATATTTTAAGTTTTATTAAGCATCATCACTGTGCCACTAATTTTACTTTGTTACTATTTGGTATAAGAAAAATTAAAATGTCATTTTTCAGTAAACCCCTGCTTCAATGGGTTGAACTACACATGCAGGAACATTGTTGTCATTTTTCTCCAACATTTCAGGAGTTTCAGTGCTAAAATCAGTTCATAATATGCTATTGGCTTTGCACAAGTTAAAAATAAAATATTTTGTTTCTTTTCCTGTTGAGGTTGGCACGTATGCTGCAGCCTAGGTAGGCCATGTGTAAATGCAGCCCTATGTATCCAGGTGTCATGATTCATGGTTTCAAGGGCAGATATACTGTATTTACATTTTTTGAGATCATGTCTATATGTTTTATGGTTTAAAACTTGCAATGTATAAAATATATGCTGAAATGCTAAAAGTCATGGGATACCTCCTAATATCATGTGGGACCTTCTTTTGACCAGCAAAATGCAACAACCAAACATGGCATTCACTCAAGTCATTGGAAATACCTTGATGAAATATTCGTCCATGTTTCCTCTGCAACCTTCCACAATTGTGAAAGCGTTGCTGGTTCAGGCCACTGTGAAGAAATAAGATCTTTTGATAATGTCTTGGGAATGTCAGATTTTATTCATGTCTGGCAATCTAGATGGTCAAATCACCTGCTGGAATTGTCCAAAATGTTCCTCAAACTAATCTTACTTGGTGACGTGGTGCCCATTGTCATCCTAGACAGTCCATCATTGCTTGTAAGGCCATGAGTGTTGCTGTTATATGTCATTTTGTTGCCTGTCTGCCAACACTGACACCTCAATGCAGACATTTAAGTAGATGTGGTCGGCCTTTGCATTATCCTTCGCTGGAGGTAATTGTTTTCTTTCTTTATTTATCCAGCATCCATGCAACTTAATATCTGAATACTAAATTAGGCCTTGAAACATTCCTTTATTTATTATTGATTAAAGGTTCTGCTGGTTTCATTACTAATTTATCTGGCCTCTCAGCTCTGTGGATAGCTGGATAACCTCCACAGTCTCCCGTTTCCATGAGGAGGCCGGCCAAGACTGCTTTCTAGTGAAACTACGTTTACAGTGTAAGAAAGTTCTATGTAAGGAATTAGCATATTATTTCATGTCACTTAGTTAATTGGTAACTGTTAAATAATGCTAAATTATTAAATATTAAAATAATAAATGTTACAGATGGTAGTTTGTTAGTGGATGCATAACAATACTGACATTAGTAGTAATGTGACAAACACAATTTGAGCATGCAGTTATTAATTGGTTAGTTAATACATTACATGATTACATTAACTGTCTTACAAAATTACACTACGTACTATGTAATAAAGCTACATTAGGTTGAATTACAATGAGCTTCTAAACAACAATTTTTAAGTCTACAGGGTGTTACAAAAAGGTACGGCCAAACTTTCAGGAAACATTCCTCACACACAAACAAAGAAAATATGTTATGTGGACATGTGTCCGGAAACGCTTACTTTCCATGTTAGAGCTCATATTGTGGACAGCTGTGATACAATACACCATTCTCCAGGGCTGCATCAGCGCATCAGGGATTCCATGAAATGGAGGGTGGATGCATGTATCCTCGCTAACGGAGGACATTTTGAACATTTCCTGTAACAAAGTGTTTGAAGTCACGCTGGTACGTTCTGTTGCTGTGTGTTTCCATTCCATGTTTAATGTGATTTGAAGAGAAGTAATAAAATGAGCTCTAACATGGAAAGTAAGCATTTCCGGATACATGTCCACATAACATATTTTCTTTGTTTGTGTGTGAGGAATGTTTCCTGAAAGTTTGGCCGTACCTTTTGTAACACCCTGTATATATATTGCATACTTGTGGATTTGAATTTTTAGTACATTGTGAACATATAATGGGTTTTACAATCTTTATTATGATTCTGCTCATAGAATACTTAACAATTGTAACATTTGTGAATATGTACATTACAGGAGTTACTGTTTGACAGTGCAATTTCTACAAGCATACATTAGTATTTCCAGCTCTGTTTCCATAGCCTTGAGCCAGTTCATATGTTACTATTAATTTGGAACTTGTTTTTTAAATGGTATATTTTGTTTTTACTATGCATTGGTGGATTAGAAACATTCCATCCTTTCCTTGATGCCACTGGACAATTTCATACTTTTTAGTAGTAAGAACATTGTTCAGTTTAATTTGTATCGACTTGTACTCAATACATACACCACCTATGTGGCGTTAACCATGTTGGCTAGTTACTGTATCAGCACTACTGACGACTCCATATTCCAAGGCTCACACAGCCTGCTTCCGACGTAGAAAACCTTCACAATTCCTTGACTAACATGATTTTTATTTTATAGTTCCTCAGTTATGGACACTACACCTTGGAACATATTTTTTAATCACTCTGTATTCACCATATTATCCCGGAAACAGTTTACCATTCCTCATCCATCTGGCATTTCCAGCAGAATCGGATTGGCTGACCCTTCGGGACTAACTTCCAGTTACTGGAAGTTATCACACTATTCTGTTGGGTACAATGCTGCCATTCATTGGAGTTAATGCCTGAAATTACATATTCATGATGCACTCTTACCACTGTCACTTAAGGAATGCTAAATTTGTGAACAATTTCCAAAATGCTATGCCCCATGCTTCATTTCAGACTCAAAGCCTGTTAATTTATGTCTTGTGCCAATAATCACATCAGGAAATCTTTCACATGACTCACAAGAGGACAAATGAAAGTCCGAACACTGCACTGTATGTTTATATATTTCTTTTGTGGTTCTACTGCCATCCGAAGCTTTGCATTTTCCTATCCCATGACTTTAACAAAATATGTGTGAAGGTATATAAGAACGAAGTCTTTCTCGGCGTTGAGTATGTATGAAATGTTCTCGGGTGACTAGCCGAGTCAAGAATGCGTTGTCACACGATATTTCGGTGACTTAATTCATTGTCGCCATCTTCTGGTGAAGTGCCGGGTGCAGCGGAAAGGCTCAGTTCTTATAGCCTGCCCAGAGGCCCAGTGCGCAGGAATGTTGAACGCGTCTGTGATTGGCTGACGTAGGCACCGCCCGGCTGCACTGAGATGGCGGGTACCAACTGAGTGATGCTTGGACGCCAGTCATCGAAGCGATGCGTTAGCGGCGCTGCTGGGGACCGCACGACCTGACGCACCCGACTCAACTGAGCACAAGCTAGGCGCTACCAGCACCACCCCCCACCCCGGCAGCCGGGCGGTGCCTACGTCAGCCAATCACGGACGCACTCAACACTCCCACGCACTGGGCCTCCTGGCAGGCTATAAGAACTGAGGCTTTCCACTGCACCCGGCACTTCACCCGAAGATAGCGACAATGAATTTAGTCGCCGAAATATTGTGTGACAACGCATTCTTCACTCGGCTAATCACCCAAGAACATTTCATACATGTGTGAAGGTATTAGAATAGCAAATTATTTAATAACTGAAGATAATGATATATATATATATGGCCCTCCCAGAACTTGTTTCAGCAGGCCTCCCAACCTCAGCCAACTCCTAGTCCATAAACACAGTCTTCCTCATCCCATCAGACAGCCCCAGTTTCATAACCGAAGATGGAGATCAAAAACAATACCTGTTACAAGTAGTAAAAGACTATTAGGGTCCTCTTCCATCTTGTTCAAAGGAATGTTTGTCATAAAAATATTAAACTTCTTGACAGGCCAATTTAATGAGGATAATAAAAACTTGTTACAACATTTAATGTACTAATGTTGCTCTAAGCCTTATATAAATTGTTCTTGTGTTTAAAACTGCTTGAAATTTAAAACTGAACAACAAATTATGAAATTTTTGAATACTATATTTATTGGGATCTTCACTCTTCTTGGGGAACATGTTGAGCAATTTTTCTGATATAGTCACCAGATACTTATTAACCAAAAAGGAAAAGAAATAGGTGGTGAGACTTTTAGAAATATAATTTTTATGTTTCTGTGTGTCTCTTAAGGACAACCCTAATATATATATATACAAAAATGTAATTCTAATTCACATCTTGTGTGATTTTTACAGAATGGATTAACACCACTCCATCTTTGTGCCCAAGAAGATAAGGCTAATGTTGCAGCAATTCTAGTCAAGAATGGAGCTGAAGTTGATTCAATAACAAAGGTATGATAATACTGTATAACTTTTATATTCAATATCATGAAAACTACATGGAAATATGAATTTTGAAATAATATTCAAATAACTAATCCATTTGAAAATTCATGTGTGCTCATAGAGAAAATGGCACACATATTTGAAATGAGCATCTATTGCAGTGGTTCCCAACGTTGACCATACCGCCCCCCAGTGGGCGTTAGGGAGCTCGAAGGGGGCGTTTGTGAACAAAGGCAAATTTGGGGGGCGTTGACGCCCAGCCAGTGCCCCCCTATCCAACACTGGCAAGGACTTGCGGATAAGATTAATTAATAACAAAAAACAATGAACAAATGTTTCAGCAAGTAATTCCAAATGTCCTTTAAGCAAGATCAGTGGGGATTAAAAGTTGATATTAGTACATTATATCTTTGTTGCTAACACCTGCTTCAGTGGTTGATGAATGAGTCGCAGCAAGCGCTGTGCACCACAGGGATCACCATTATTAGTATGTTTATTTCCGGATCGATCAACAATGCTTATACGTTTACACTGGTCAGTGTTCGATTGTTCGGTAGTGCCTTCTGACGGAGTGTCTGCGAACCTGTGCAGTATCTACAACTTACGTGGACCAACTTACTGAAGATTATTTATTTTGGAATATCTATCTGCCATAGTACATATTCATTATCATTAGTATTTGCTTATTATTCTATTTACTGATTGATATTACGTGAGCAATGTGCTGTGAAATTTGAACTATGTTTTAATCTTTTATTTAATTTTTGTATCGTGTGCTAACTAACTGCACTCGATTCTATACTGATCACTGCTACTATTCCTTTTATTATTATTATCAACATCATTTTTGACATTTAGAGATTTTTATAAAGGGTAAGAATACCTATGGTTGACATGAAGTTGTATGAAATTCAAATTTAAGAAAATACTGTGATCCAGAAAACCAGCAACACTGTCAGGTTAACTGAACGTGTCCACGGGTTCGGTGATGGGTCTCTTTTGTCAATTGTGAACAGTTTCTGCAGTGCATGTGGTTACCATATTCGGAAGCGCATATCTTGTTAGCGAAATAGCAGCTTCGGGAAGTACTTAACTCTCAGTTAGTGTAAGTTTGCTTTACTTTGAACTGAAAGTGAATATGGAAATGTTATCACAATGAAATAAACAAGTGTATGCATTCGTAGTTTAAACGGGAATAATATTTCTAGTATGGTTAGCCTCTCTGTCAAAGGTAGGTGTTCCTTAAATCGAGAGGGGTGTCGAATTTACGTTCATCAATAATAAATGGGCTTTAATTGCAAACTGAACAAACCATCATACCGTTTACAACATATACTATGGGAGGCGCTAAGGCACCTAAAATCGATATGTGGCGTCTGTTTCCGGTACAAATAATGTCATATTTGAGATCCTACAGCTCTTATATTGCATCGTGGCAGATATTGAAATCCCTCTTTTGCTAAGTACTTCGTGTAAGGCCGGCATATATTGAAACGGGATATTGTTAGGCAGTTTTCACACCGGCAAAACCGGCGCCGGATACAATGTAATCAAATGAGAGCTTTAACACGTAAGACTCATTCACACTAGCGGTCAGCTAAGCTCAGGTCAAAAATCGCTATACACGTAATCCAATGGGAGCATTCACACTACGCGGTCCGCTCAGGTCAGGGCAAGGCAGCTCAAACTGAAGATCGCGTCGCCACCGATCAACAACGGTCAAGACCTGAGCTGAGCTGACCGCTAGTGTGTACGACATAGGTGGCCAACCTTTTCAGCAGCCGGGCCAAATTTTGGAATTACAACTCTCTGCGGGCAGCATGCGTTACTTTCTTAGAAAAAATACTTTAATATTTTTATGAAGTAAAAAAACACTTAAAATGAAATATGGATATTTAATGAAGTATTAAATACACAATTATCTTAATGCGACTTTTGACATTGTTTGGCAGAACTAGGGGCATCAACATTGATATCGCATAAAGTTCTCCAAATGAACATCAGTGATTCGTGTTCTATTTTGTGACTTGATCGTCCGGCTGAAAAGCTGTTCACACAAATAAGTGTTTCCATATAATGAAATCATCCGCAAAGCATGTTTGTAAAATGCAGGATATTTCTCCTTGCCCAGATATTCTTCCAAACCAACCTGGTGGAATTTCTCCTTAAGCTGTGCGTCACACTACAATTCACAATATTCCTTTGCAAATTTACTGGCAATGAATTTGTATCAACGGAGAATGGCGTTGAAAATGCAGATAAAAGAATATGATGTTCTTTGAAAACTTGAATCGGTTTTCAAACTCAAGGTTCTAGTTTGATATTAATGAACTGTATTTAATCGCCAACGCCTGCGTCACGTCTGCTTGCAATGATAGCTTGGAAAAATTGGTTAAATTTTTATTTTTGAACTGTTGGTCCCAAAGCCCAAGTTTCATTTGAAACGCGGCAACAACATCAAACATATTATTAGCCAATTGGTCTTTGCATTGCAGACAAATTATCAGGTTATTTAAATGGCTAGTAGTACGTCTTCAAACTGTTGGATACTTTTCTAATTTCTGGCATAGAATGATTGTATCTCCTCCTTCAAATCAAACATTTTTTAAATTTTTTTTTTATTTTTGCTCGGTACAACCATCTTACTTCAGTGAAAAATGTAAGGTCATTATAGTCAGAATGCAAATGCTTGAGGAATTCTTGGAATTAACGGTGGTTCAACGCCTTAGATCTAATGAAGTTCACTATTTTGATAACCACGCTCATAACATGATCAGTTTTTAAAGACTTGGCACATATATTCTCTTGATGAATAATGCAATGAAAATTTAATAATGAGGTATTATCAAGTTTGCAGGCTTCATTTTCAATCAGTTTTACTAAACCTTCATGTTTTCTAACCATTGGTGAAGCTCCATCCGTCGTCAAAAACAATAATCAAAGCAAAGAGCGTACTTCCATCAATGGGTGGAAACATTAACTGCAATAACAGACGCAAGCGATCAGAGAATGTCAGGCGAACCACTAACGCGCTGAAAGTTACAGGAACATAAGCCATGATAAGGCTCGGTTGTACACCCGCACTGTCCATCCCCGCAAGATCAATCGAGCGATGATCTTGGTTGAATATCAGCTTAACTTAGTGTAGAAGTCAAAGCGTACGTATGTAATGAATTAATGATACAGCTCCGCGGGCCACAAAATGACCTTCCGCGGGCCACAAGCGGCCCGCGGGCCACGGGTTGGCCATCTCTGGTGTACGAGCAACGGTCAGGTCAGGTCAGGTTAGGTCAGGTCAGATCAAATGGGCGGCGAACGACTGAAAACTATGCTCGTAAGCAATAAAAAAGAGTAATAAATAAATAAAAAAATGTTTTAACGGTATTTTATTTCTGTTTATCATCAAGTCGACAAACTTTAATGTAAATTCAAATATTATTACACATTTTAGTACTGTCAAGATATAGATCCTGTTTCAGAATTTTTTTAAAAATATTGTGAATATATTTTTAGAATCAAATGCTTCTGTACCAGCATTAGCAAATAAACAAAGTATATTTATAAAGTAGGATTTCTCTCGCTCATCCTGAAATCCACTTTGTACATGGCATGAAATTTTATCCTTCCGTAAATAATTGTGCAAAATACATGTTGCTAAAATTATGTTATCAATTAATCCTGGAGCAGGATTAATTTTTCTAAAATAAATTCGAAATCTTTGAGCTCTAAAATATCAATAGCATTTCCCACCACTCGTCTCGCACGGCATAGCCGGTAGTTAGCATTCATTTTTCTCTTGATCTGTTTGCGCTTGAATCTCTGGATGCACCCAGAACCATCCTCTTTTTGATCTTGACGTATTTTTAGGATCTTGATCCAAAATCATTGCGATTTAATCGACGTTGGGGTGGAAAACGGCATTGTGCACTATGAGCAACGGAAATGAAATGGCCTCGTCTACTACTTGATCTGGCCTGACCTGAGCTGAGCTGACCACTAGTGTGAATGCTATCCTGGATTGTGAGCTGAGCTGAGCTGACCTGACCGCTAGCGTGAATGGGCCTTACACGTAGTCGGTCTGGCAGATCACCGGCCCTTTTATTTAATTGTTTCTTATGCACACTTGTCCACACTGGTGCAGGTGGCGGAGAGGATCTAATCTCAGTCCCGACAATTTTCTGTAGTTTTTCAATAAATAAATTACTCACGCGATACTATGACATTAATTGAATTAGTTGATATTAAACCTTATTTGTGGGATAAAACAGCCAACCATTTCAAAGTTAGAACAGAATGCGTGCAAAGAGATTTACACATTTTTGAAAGATGATTTTGAAGTGAAAGAAAAAAATAACTGAAAGTTGATTAGCTATACATTTATTATTAGTTTTAACAATAAAGAACAGGTTATACAATTTATTTTGTTAATTTGCCACGGCAACGCGCCTTCGATACTGACAAAGTATCTTTGTGTTGATACCACAAATAATAGAACAACCAGATTTACAATTTTAAGTAAAGTGTAAGTTAATTATAATGTTTGTTAGCACTAATAATAAATATGTAATTTATCATTTTTCAGTTTCTTTCATTTTCTTTTCATTTCGAAATATTCTTTCAGAAATGTATACATCTCTTTCCACGCCTATGCTTTACTTTACTTGTGCTTATTCCTAATCTGTTGGTCTCATGTAAGTCAAAAATATTGCTCCTTTAACGAGATCCTTAAAAATCAATAGAAGAAATTCATAGATTTCAATCGCAGTCGTAGATATTGTATAATGTTTAAAAAATTGAGTTCATTTCGTAATTGGTCAAAATTTTCAGTGAAACAAAACTATAGCAGAATATTTGTGTACCTAATTTATTTCACTTTTTCTATGCCTCTTTTTGTATTTGAGTCAACACAGGATGTATCCAGTACTGTATTTTAATGAAATATTTACTATACTTCGTTCTACGATGTAATAAAACTATTAAAGTAACGTTTTTTGAATGGTGGATGCCAATTTCTTCCGCCAAAGCAAAAAACTTATTGAACTCGATGCGAGAAGGCCAGCGCCGGCTCTGGTTTTGCCGGTGTGTGTGAGAACGATATTAGTCTATATGACTTTAAAAAAAAAATATTTTTTAAATTTTATATTTTATATGGAGTGAATTGGAAGCACTTAAAGAAGATTTTAAAAACAAATTTCAGGATATTCTTAACATGACCATTCCAGATTGGGTATTAGAACCTTTCTCAAACCTACAAACAGCAGATTTATCGCTACAGGAAGAGTTGATAGAACTGCCAAAAATGAAGAATTAAAATTGAAATTAAAAAATGGATATCAAGAATTTTGCTACAGAGGCAAATTCCAGATTTATATCCGGCTTTGTGGGCTGCAACAAAAAAGTTTTTTATTGCATTCCCTGAAAATCCAAAATACCTGGGTTGATAAAGGTCTCACTTTTTAAAGCCACTGTCGCAATGTTAAGATGAAAGTATCAGCACGCAACTACATCTTAAGCAAGTTGACCGGATCTAGCTGGGGAGCTAACCAAAGCATCATCCGCACCTCTGTCTTAGCATTATGCTACTCCGCAGCAGAGTATGCATGTCCTGTGTGGCAAAAATCCAGCCATGCTAAGACAGTAGACGTTGCGCTCCACAGAACATGCCGGGTCATCATAGGTTGCCTCAGACCATCGCCTGTGAGCAAAGTGGGGATACTAGCTGGCATCGCCCCTGAAGACATACGCAGGGAAGTTGCCACCAGCGTGGCAAGGCTTAAAGTGATTGAAGACGTCCGACACCCCCTACATGGCTATACACCAGCGCCATCGAGACTATAGTCCCATTCAGCTTCATGTGAACTTCAAAGCCACCAACTGGAGCTCCAAGCAATGAAAGAATACTGGCTTGGGAGAACAGATTACAACAAGGGTTCGAATGGATCAAGCAAAAAGAGGGTCTACCACCAGGGTCTGAACAACTATGGCCCATATGGAAGTCACTAAACAGGCTTGGAGTTGGCCGCTGCAAAGATACGCTTGCCACTTGGGGAGACCTGGGAGATCAGCCAGATACCACATGTTCATGCGGCGAGAGAGAAACCATGGTATATTTTCTGTTAACAATTTGGAATAAATGTATCTCAATTTTACCTCCAATCAGCTAGTGACAAAGCCATCACATCGGCAGAAAAACTACCACATATTTGATACTGTCATCGACACAAGAAGAAGAAGAAGAAGAAGAAAAAGAAGATTGCCTTCCCGTCGTCATATTTAGCCAAAAGGGGATTTAGTGTAGTAAGTAATTTACTAACAAAAAAAAAGAAACAGATACATCAAGCTCGGACCTCTCACTGATAATTTTTACAATAATTTTCAATATATGTTTTTTATCAAATTTTGTACAAGGCACCAATAATGTTAATATTCTTTAATAAAGTAATTTTAAAAAATCTGTCCTTGTTTTTAAATATTTAATATACTCCAATTCACCTAAGAGGGGTGCCATCAAATCACTGTTTGAAGAAGTGGGCAACAAGCCAATTAAACTGAAGCGCTATGGATTACACAATGTTGATTACAACAACAAAAGACGTCGGTGCTGTTTTTTTTTCAAACAGGGGGGCGGTGAGAAATTTTTTTTCGAAAAAGGGGCGGTATGTCAAAAAAGGTTGGGAACCTATGATCTATTGCTTCAAGACCACAGGGTTGTAATTCTATGGCGACAAGTAAAATGTGAGTACGTATTTCCTAGTCCTAGAATGCAAAAGCAGAAATCTTTGATAATTGACTCGTGTTGTTGATGCAGAGAGCATTGCACTTGATTATAATGCACTGTCAGGATGAATTATTTGGTAATAAGATGCAAAGGAGGAACCTGTGGACCAGTATTACAGAACAATACTGACACTTGCTGATAGGTTTTTAATAAAACCTGGGTCTTGGTGGCAACAGATTCACTAGGCCTGTCACCTGCATATGCCCATAATTCTCTTCAGTTCACTTTTATCATTCAGTGACTTTCTGAACAGGTCTTTTGTCATTTCAGTTGATGAGTACACTCTATGATAATTTTTATTTACCAGTCCAGTAGCCCTGTTTTGCAACACTTCCAATGCAGTATATGATACCAATAATGTGCAAAATTGGGTGCATCATAATGATGAAGGTAGAACAATAATACACACTAATAATCTGGCAGTAAAATGATGAAAGTTAAATGACCTAGCTCCCTCACTTTCTTGATACTTCCCCTCAATTCCTCCCTGATAGATATAAAAGTTTGAACTCTTCATCTGCGACATCCACAATGTGCACTGCCAAGATTAGGTTACCATCAACTGATATCCCAGATGTTTACATTTTATAGCCTAAATAAGCAATATACTGTACAATCAAAGAAGACAGTTTCTTTTGTTTTTTATTTTAAATTGTTTATTAGTTAGCTGCCCTTTTTCTTTATTCTGTGTTTACCCATCCAGCTAGATATCCTACCTAGAAGCCTTTGCAGATTTTCACAATACCCTGTTGGTATATTTCTGCCATACACCATTATGTCAGCTCTTAGTTTTGTAGCCTCATGGAGAAATCAAGATTATTAAAATTTTGGCTTCAGTGGTTTATACAGTTTGTTAGGCACAAGGCATATACTGGGTGCTTGCAACACTTGCCTAAACTATGAACATAAGTTCATGACCTGTGTAGCCTTCTGGCACCTTAATATTTAATAAGTCACCACAGGTTTGTATTGTCAACCACAAACACAAAAGGTGTTATTAAATAAGTCTCTAGATACAGTTCTAGAATCACATGATACTTATATTCTTGAAAAGTTCACTCTTACATTGTTAGTACGGTACCAGAATTGTGGATAAGACATCAGACAACTGTTCTATAAAAGATTGACAGGCTAAGCACATTCACACGAGAAGAAAAACTCACTAAGTCCCTCTAACATTAGTGAGAATACAATTACAGCATGTTACAATGTGCCACAACAACTACTGCATGGAGCAGTTCGTGAAGTTAATGGTGGAATACTAGGCAATTTCAAGATGGCTGCGGGGACTTTTATCAACTTTTCCATTCCTGTGATGTCGGCAAATTCTTTCAGAAATTAATATCTCCCGATATACTGAGTGGTTTAACTTGCAATTACTACAAGGGCTTCCTGTTATCATATTCTATCTATTTTAATTTAATTCAACATTCAAAAGGGTTTCTATAGGATTAACCTTCAAGTCTCGTACTTCACCAGCTTGGCACAATTTGTCACACTTCAACAACAATTAATGACAATCTTACTTCAAAATCTTAATTATCTTACTAATTCTTAAACTTTTTACCAAAACCACTATATATTCATAATCCTCTCAACTTAGGCTATCTACTGATATAAATTTCTCAATTCTATTCTTTTTAGTTAAAAACTTCATTTTTTCTCTTAATTAAAACCACTAATTAAACTTTACAAAATTAGTTAATTTTACTATCAAAATATTCTAGATAGTGCTGACTATAGCTGGTGATAAAAAATCAGCTGTGACTTTACTCGACTCAGAGTTATTTCAAATGTTAAATCCTAGCTTCCCTAATTGCGTGTTCAAAATATAAACAAGCCAAATTATCTCTTAAATTAAATTTTACCGCACATAATGAATACACTTAAAAATGATTCTTATAATGAGTTATCACTGTGGAGATGAATGCAGGAAAATCCATTCAAGTTGACAATTACTTTTTGCGAAATTTCTATAGAATATATTACTACTGGGGATAGCTAGTGGGAATGCTTTTGGCGAACTGTTAGATACCTTACAAGTTGCCACTCAGCAAGTTACTGAAACCTGAATTTAATTTATATTTTAATCTCCATCAGGCTCCAACACCATCAATACATGTCATTGGACTTTAAAACATGAGAAACAGTTTCTGTCTGGGAAGAATTACACCATTTTCTCAGAATTGTGCATCACCACGCATACACTCTCAAATATTGCTATTTCACACAAAATTTAGTCTTATTTAATCCTGAATTTCCTCAGAATGTCATTCTACAATTCCATTTCCGCATTGATCAGAAATAAGCAATTTCAAATCAAACTGATAGCTGATTTGCCCCTAATCCAGTTATGAATAAACATTTTTCTTGTGAATCTACCATGAGGTACACAACCTTTCAACTCATCTAGAGGTGGACATGTCAAACTCGATACCGGGGTCAGAGTATACAAGACAGTGGCGGCTCTAGACATAGTGACATGGCACCACCTTCAAATCAAGAATAAACAAACTAAAAAATAAATGTAGTGAAAGAAAAATAAACATTTAAAAGTGTGACATTATCTACTCTACTATACCTTAAATAAAGTATTGAACACCATCTGTTGGCCACATCAGTGAACTGTTTCGCTGTCATGGAGACTGTCACCGGTTGTCACAAATTGCACATGCGCTCTAGGATTTTCGCGGAAAGTTTCGAGGGAGGAAGTCCACTTTGTTAATGGCTAATGGAGACAACTTTGTTCTGTCACACACTGCCCCAGGCAGTGGGCAGACACGTGGGTTATGGAGCACTGTGGAGCTCGAAAAAGTTAGCAACACTGTCTGTAGAGCGCAGCAGCACAGCTGTCATTTTTACACGCTTTATATTAGCTTGACTTGTATGTATGTATGTATGTATGTATGTATGAATGTAACGGAATTTTACAACTCCATTTTGACCCACTTCCAGATGTCCAAGCTGGTTGAAATTTGCCACACATATTAAGAACCGGTGATAATACAAGAATTTCATAGCTATATCCTGCTATTCTCATTACTTTGACAGTAACAAAAGAAAAATGGTTGAATGTCTTGAAATTTTGCAATTTAATTTTAACCCAATTTCAGATGTCCGAATTGTTTGAAATTTTGCTGATGTATTTATAACTGATTACAATACAATAATTTCATAGCTATATCTTGATATTATCATTACTTTGACAGTAAAAACAGAAAAATTTGCACACATTTTATGAACCGTTAACAATACAGCAGTCTCTTAGCAACGTCCTGCTATTCTCGTTACTTTCACCATCTCCAGTTTCCCAGGTGTGATTTACGAGCCTTGGTTGCTGACGACGATCGTTTTCCACTGTCTTCTATCCAGAAAGGTTTCTCTGTCTGCAGTCACTTTACGTGATATTGAATAGTGAGTATTCGAAACATTAGTTCGTACTATTATAGAAGAGTAGTCTTCCACATTTACCCTGTTATTGGACCTCTGGCTGAGCTGCCATTTAATTGTATTTAACTCGTGGAAGTATTAATTAAAAATCAAACTACAACACAAAGATAAAGAGAGATTGGCGAAGAAAAGCCAACAGTAGGAAACATACTTTTGAAACTATCTGAACTAAAAAGTTAAAAATAAAATTGTAGTTTAAAAAACTAAAAACACGCTTTCGTAGTAACGTGAACTAAAAGGTTAATAATAATCTTTAAATATAAAGATTTTGTTTAACAGTGATGGGACGTCCCACAATACAGTATAAATTAATTATTTTGAATAAGCTTAAACAATAAAGTTACTGATTACAAAATAAACTTTAATGTAAAAAAAAAGCGTGGGGTGCTCTCTACGCAACTTTTGACAATGGCTCTGCCTTTACAAACAGCGAACGACAAAAAAATATAAGACAACTTATATAGCAACACTGTCTGTAGAGCGCAGCAGCACAGCTGTCATTTTTGTAACATTCGAATAATATCCTCTGGAACAGTGCTTCTCAGCCTGTGGTTAGCGGACCACTGGTGGTCTGTGAAGATAGTTCAGATGGTGCACAAGCAGAACATCATAAATTTTGATACCATATTTGTACTGTATGAGGCCATAAGCCCAACTTTTTAAAAGCCTTGAATATTTCAATTACCATTCCAAAATTTGGCATTTCCAGGATGAGGATAGAACAGCATTGTTTCTACAACGGTCTTTTCATTTCCAGATGGCATCAGAAAGAGCGCCATTCTTCTAAAGGTTAAGTAAATGACAGTTGCCTAGGGTTTTAAACAGGATTGGTAACATAATGATGCAACTAAGGAAAATGGACGGATGCGATGAGAGAACACTAATGCTGACAAACAAACAACACAATATTTCAGCATATGCCTTGCTCACAAATAGAAAAAATGGGCCATTAGGCTCGGAACGTGTGTGCACACCGAACGTTACCCAATGACTAACCGTGTTGTGGTGGGGGGGGGGGGGGGACGGATAAGGAGTAGACTATCGATATCGGTATACAATGTCTGAGATAATATATTTAATATTTTGGCAGGCGATGGTAAAATGAGCAAATGTAGTAATGGTATGGTATAAACATAGGGGGGGGGGGGGGAAAGAGGTGGTGATTGGTTAATTGGAATTTAACGGTGGTTAAGTCCAGGTGGGTGTCTTGTATCCAGGATATTCTGGTATGCTAGTTCCCATCTCCGGAGTTCTGCTGCAGTGGTGCTGTCAGGGAAAACTCTGACTGCTCTCACAGTGAAACAGTCGTTGAGGTTGTTGGAATCATGGCTATTGGCATGTTCTGGTACTGGAAGGTACAGGTTACGAGTATGGACTGTTTGTCTGTGGCCATTCATTCTAACAGAGAGTTGCTGTGTGGTGAGGCCTATGTAAGAACTGGTGCAAAAGCGGCAAGTTAGTTGGTATATAAGATGAGTGGTTGGACAGGTGGCATGTCCAATAATGGGGAAAGTTTCTCCTGTGGTGGGGTTGGAATATGTAGTGGTGGGTGGAAGCATGCTGCAGGTTTTACAGCGGGGTCTATTACAAGGATAAGATCCATATGGTGCTTTTGGAGAGTCTAACGGAGGGTATTTGTGGACTAAGATGTTCTTAAGATTGGGTGGTCTGCTAAAACATGCACGAGGGACATTGGGTAGAATTTTGGGTATGAGAGTACGCATTTCCGGAAATGAGCGAAGGAAGTCATACCCCTGTCGCAAGATATGGTTGATGGACTCGAGGCCAGGAGAGAACTGAGTGACAAAGGCAGGGCTATGGTTGGTTTTTGTAGGAGACAAGTGAGAGTGGTTACGTGGAGGGTGGTTGATCGCGTGGGAGATCTGTTTATGTACAAGATCCCTGGGGTAACAACGGGAAATAAGGGCTTGGGATAGGTTTTGTGAGTATTGATGGAGAGAATGAGCGTCAGAGCAAATGCGACTTCCACGGATGGCAAGGCTGTATGGGAGGGAACGTTTGGTATGGAATGGATGGCAGCTATCAAAGTGTAGATACTGCTGTAAATTAGTGGGTTTGATGTGGACTGCGGTATGAAGGACACCGTGCCTGAGCATGATGTCAACATCGAGGAATGTGATGTGTGAGCGGGAGTAAGTCCAGGTGAAATTCATGGAATTATTGCTATTGTTAAGGGAGTGGAGGAATTCAAGGAGGTGGTTTTCGCTGTGGGTCCAGATCATAAATATGTCATCTATGTATCTGAACCACACAGTGGGTTTAAAGGGAGTGTTGTTCAGGAAACGTTCCTCCTGACGACCAAGGAATAAGTTGGCATAGGATGGGGCCATGCGGGTGCCCATGGCGGTACCGCGGATTTGGTGATATACTACAGAATTAAAGGTAAAGAAATTTTTGGAGAGAACTATATGGGCCAAGGTTGAAATGAAGTATGTACTAGGCAGGCTATGTGGTGGTCGTAGGTCTAGGTAGTATTCTAGGGCACTGAGGCCCTGGCTATGTGGAATGTTGGTATAAAGGGAAGTTACATCAATTGAGACCAGGAAGGAGTCTGGAGGTAGAGGTGTGTGGATTGTGGATAGGCGTTCAAGGAAAGAGTGATGAAGTAAAACAAAATAAAAGGTGTACCGACTAGCGTCTTTTATTTTGTCCATGTAGACTGATGGTGTAGTGAAGCGTCCAACATGTAGTAACATTATTATTTATTTGATTTGGTAAATATTAAGACTCTGGTTAATACGTAATTAACTTTTAATAGTTCACATCCAGCTTCATAACTGTGTTTTCGTACAAATTTGAAACATGGTTTTAGATTTATTATGTTAGAATGGTACATGTGCCAGATGTTAACAATAATATGGATAGTAAAATTAGGCCTATCCAAGTTAGTGGTCTGCAACATTTTTAACAATTTACTGGTCCTCAGATTGAAAAAGGTTTAGAAACACTGGCTTATAAGCTTTGTCAATGTTTGGAGGCAATATTGTTTCTGTTTCTTAGTTCCTTTGAAGGAGAATTACATAAGATTATGACTGTACATAACAACGTAACAGGAAACGATTCTCAAGCGTTCACTGGCGTCGTGGCCATCGAAGGCAGTGCCGGATTAAGAAAGTATGGGGCACTAGGCACAGAAAAATATTTGGCCCCTTTGTTTATGAAAAAGATTAATTGTATTTTATAAGTATAAAGAAAAGGTTTTTTAGACGACTAATTGAATTTATCATATTTTTATTCAATTAAACAAACTAATTTTACAATTTATGATATTTTGAAAATTACTTTTATTTTTCGTACACTACAATGAAACCAAAAAAATTAATTTGCATGCTTTTCATATTACTTTGATTGTTTTCTGTTGAATTACTTTATTTTTTATTATTTTTATTTAATGGGAAAAAGTTAACTCTGGAGCAACCTTCAAAAATCGGGGCTGTAGGCTACTGCATAGTTGTGCCTATTAGGTAACTCAGGACTGCCTGTAGGTCAACTCATCCAGTGTTTAGCAACTGGTCAATTTTAAAACATTTATCATTGATTAATTTCAAAATCATTTCTTTAATGAGGCAGTACATGCAGGTAATGAGACTTTCACACGTTACAAATTTTTATGTTGTGAGATTCTTACCCAACTCTGAGCTATTTTTCCAGGCACCTTTCACTTCAGTAACGAAGATCAGTAAACCGTCTAAAAATTTCAGTGTTGTCACTACCTGAGCAGATCACTTCGGCCGCCACTGATACAAGCTAATCTGAGCTTTGACTGTTCGTGTAGCCTAAGGAGTAGATTGTCATTCGGTCGCCATCTAGCTTGATAACCTCTACTAGAAGAGGTAGACGGATGAATAAAGTTTACTGTAGACTTCTGTATAACATTAGAAGTACTAAATTCTTCAAAAAATGTACAAACTTCGCAGATCAATCTACAACAATCAGTTCTTCTTCTTCAAATTAATAAATGATTGCTGGTTAGGAACAGTGAAACAAGCCACTAGTCAGCTCCCAAAACCTCTAACTGATTAATGTTCAGCTACATCAAGAGTGTCTACCCGCCAATACTACTTCTTGAGAATCTTAAGATGGCTGCCTAGCATTAATTCCAAGTTTCGCACAGCTGTGGAGAGCGACAGCACTTTCTAAAGACTGACTGGCATCTATTCCCATTGCCCTATTTATAAGGACGGGCTAGATGATGTCAGAACTCCAGGAATTTTTTCTCTCATGAGGCCTTATTTCTCTTTAGATCTGCCCGAAATTTTGGTGAGAGCTGGTTTGCTATCTAAACGTCAGAATTAATCCTTGCAAAAATTTTCCTATCTTTATTTGTTTAGATATAAAAATGATTAAAAATATTCTCTCACGTTCACAGTATTTAAGTTATCATGTTGAAATTGGTTTTAAAATGACCTGTAGAATTTTCTCCAACTTTTGATGTATAAACAGGCTTTTAGCCACAATTCCCTAACCTGGTGTAATAGAAAATATGAAACTTGAAAATTTGATGTGTTCAAAAGTATTAAAGCTACACAGTTGAAATGTGTGTTAAATAACTCTGCATCCAAATTCCTATATAATTTGAAGTTTTGTAGTTGCTATCTAGCCTCCTTCATATAGTTTCCATTTTCAGTTATTTGCCTTGTTGATCTTGTTTTCACAATTTAGCAATAGGAAGTTAGCCATTTCTGTTGATTGGTAACTAATTTTTTTTTTTAATTCTAGCCAAAGTACTGCATGAATGTTTATAAAAACTTCTGTAATCTGTTCAGGAAAAATCCTACTTTCTCTTAATTATGGTTGCCTCTTCTGAATTTAGCTGAATTTCATTTTATAGTAACTACATTTCTGATGATTTTCTATAAAACCTTCCTAAAACAATGCTTAAATTTTACCTATCAGCTTCAAATTTTTACACAATGTGTAACAAATCTTAATGCATCGTTTGAGCTAAAAATCATTCTCCTATCTTTAAAACTGTGACTTCAAGAATTATTTATATGTTTATTGCAACTTAGCCAAAATGTGTTCAATTCAACTTTAAAACACGATATCTTTTCTGTACAATTTTTTACCTGCCAAGTGTCATACTTCATTTTACTCCTTGTGTCTTATAGTACCTCTGAAAATGAATGCAACATTTTCTAAGCAGAAATAAGATGTTTTCCATTATAGCTGTAATGTTTATATTTGTTATGATTGAATATCACTCAATACTTCAACATATCGATTTAGAACTGTAAGAAAATGACTTTAAACATGTTTTGCAATAGACTTGGAGTTAGCTTGATGCTCTCTGAACAAATTTTGTTAATGTAATGACAAAATTTAGGTTATATTACAGACTCGCCCATGCCTTACGTGGTGAGTGTAGCTTGAATATAATGTACCTGTAATTTACTTCAGTCAGTGGTCTCTTCCAACCTAAAAAGTTAGAAATATTCTTAAAGCTAAGGAAGTAACACTCGATTAGAGAGATAATTGTTCACCACTTAACTACACTGTTTCTTTCTTATATAGACTCACTGACTGGTATTGCAATATATATTTCTCTCAGATGATTTGATAACAACAGCATTTACCAGGTAATCATTTGTTCTAAAAATCTTAGTTTAATACTCCTTTTCTGCAGTAATAAGTCTATACATTTTCTGAGCAGGGGTAAAAGCTTGAGATTGCTGCCACTTCAAATATGATTTTACCCCTCCCCCCCCCCCCCCCGCCCCCCTGAAGCTGCTGCCTGATGCAAGAGCCCCGGTTGCCCTTCCCTTCATCCAGATCTGGAACTTCTTTTTTGTTATGCCCACACTTTTTAATGTTTCTTGAGTATTCTCTAACTGTCCCAAATACCTAACTACTTTTTTTTCATGTATGTTCTGCAATGATGATAAACATGTATTTTGCATTAATAAAAGTCCCTATAAGTTTGTAATACTCATTTGTATATATTTCACATTGAAGAACAACGCACAAATTCTCTTTTGAAACACACAATGTCCAATTTATTGCTTTTAAACTGAGAAGATTTAATCCTCTTATGCAGTTTAAGGCATCACTGAATCTAAGTAGTGTCAACTAAAAATCTTGCTACATTCACATCCCTAACTAACTAATGACCTGTCTTGATCTCACTAACACAGCAGTATTACTTTGCCTTTTACAGAACACAATCGGTAGCAGAGAGACTTCGCAAATCCTCATGAAAAAACTGTGAATCACCAATTTACTCTCCTACAGCTCTTCAAAAACGCACACTTTTATAAAGCCAGTAAGCAGCTACATGCTTGCATGCAATTTGCCTTTGGTAGAAATTTAAATAAGTGAACAGATAATACCCCTCTGCTGACAACTGATGAAAAAGCTTACACACACATGTACACTTCTGTTCTGGTAACTAACTAATTAAATTCGCAATGGTCAATAATTTGAACTCTTGTAATGTAAGGAAGCTACAACGATACAACTTTTTACCTGTAACTTTCTGCATTTGAGGCCTTACTTGATTTATTCCTGAAGTAAACCAGCCACCAGTATCTGCACCTCGATGCACTGGTAAAAGCCTCCCCTTTCTCTTCAATTGGTACCAAATAATCAAATTTCTTTCCATGAAGTTTGCTGAATTATTTTCAATTCCAAATTAGCTGATTCCCACAACTTTGTTTGTGTTTGTCAAGAATTTTGAAAGTTTGTATGCTTTTTCCAGGATAGAAAGTAACCTATTTTATTCCTTGCCAAATCAGTAAGTTGCCAGTGAATGTCCCATCAATCGGTTCAGACACTAAATATGTTGCATATAAATTATTTTTATTTAGTAATAGCTGAAAAAGCAGATAGTTATTCCTAGAACATTTGAGTACATTCAAAAGCTCTCTAGTATATTTTAGAAGATTGAAAAGATTTTTAGAACACTATTGTTCAAAATATGAAAATGCCCTAGGTTAACGACTTTCAACCACCTTATCTCCCACACCCCCACAGCTAGCGATGCAACCACTATAGTGCATGGGTGGGAGACCGAAGGCTACTACTGCAAACAAACTCCAGTAGTGTGAGCTAGGTAGTTTTGAGTGCAAAATGTTGCAACATGTTAATAGCTGAAAGATGAACTTTTTGGAAGAACAATCTAGAACATTTTAGTACATTCAAGAACATTCAAAACATTTTTAGAACACCTAGTCAAAATAAGAAAGTGCTCAAGGTGAACAACTTTCAACCACCATATCTCCCAAACCTTCCAAAGTACCAATGTGCAACCAATGTAGTGCATGATGGGAGATTTGAAGCTACTACCACATGTAACACCAGTGGTCTGCACTGGGTAGTTGTGGCTGCAAGTGAAGTATAGGGACATGCACCACTTTCAACCACAATAACTCCCATATTCCCCATAGCTGCCGATATGTAACCACAATAGTGCATGATTGGAGACTCAAGGCTATTACCACACATAAAGACCAGTGGTCTGCGCTAAGTACTGAAAAAGAATTAAATTAGACTAGGGAAATTAGCCACCACTTACCTCTAGATGATGGATGTGGGGCACGAACACACACAAAAGACAAAAACACACATGATACAGAAATTTTCAGGACATGCCCTTTGTCAACAGGAGAACATTATGGGTGGTGGGTGTTGTGGGAGACTCACTTGTTGACAAAGGGCTTATCCCGAAAATTTCTGTATCATGTGTGTTTTTGTCTTTTTTGTGTGTTTGTGCCCCACGTCCATCATCTAAAGGTTAGTGGTGGCTCATTTCCCAGTCCTAATTTAATTCATATAATATATATAAGATTTACCAGTTAATCTCCATAAACTCTGAATACCTTGATGGCACGAATACCATTGTCTCGTCGCGGCCTTAATGGTATTAACCTTATTCTCAATTGTCCTATTGCTAATTCAGTCCAATGTCTTGTAAAGATACTGTGCTACACTATCAAATTTGCCTCCATTACCTATTTCATATCAAATATCTTTGATGCAATCTACCTGATGGAAGATCAAAAAATTAATCTCATCTAAAGTAGTGCTTCTGATTTACAACACTACGTCTTCTCCACTAATAACTATGTAGGGTGTTATTTAGGTTTGTCAGTTTGTGAATCCCAAAAATGACAATAATTGTAACGTGCAATTGGCTTACAGGTGTGTAGATCAAACATAACTTATGGCCTCATTCTGAATATCAATATTTAACCTCTAAATACTGCAAAGCCAACTAAACCCCTACTGACAGGATGGAAAACTGAATGGTTGGGTCAATACAAACACTTTTAACATGGGCATTATATCTGATATCACAAAATAGTGCTTACCTTTGACGAGTAGATCCGTAGCTGCTTTTTGTTTGGCAAATGCAGAAATATCTTAACATGTAATCTGACACCAGGTATTTAGTGTCAGTATAGCAACTGCTTTTAGATAATATTCTGAAAGAGTTATGTGGGAAAATAACCACAGAAACTGACTACATTTTACTTAGCACATTCTTACACTGAATATTAAGGCAACATGAGTTCTTTAACCAGGAGTGTCATGTGGTTTGTGAAACATGGCACAGAAGTAAAATTTATCAACAATTATTAAGAAAACTCTCACTATTACACAATCGTCTGCTAACTATCTACATTATGACAGATTGAGGAATTAACACGTTACTGAGGTCACCAGAACCATATAAAACACTTAAAAATGATATTGAAACTGTTTGTTAACACTCATCATCAAATAACCTCAGATTATGTAACACTTTAGACACAACGGGGCAACTGCTTCCCATAACTAATACTTGATAACATTACAAAACCTAACCGACATAGAAGCACTGATACTGCAATGCAAAAAGGCCAGTGAAAACAATATTTGTCTTACCTGGTTACTCAGGTATTCTTGTACCGACTACATCTTCCTCTCATGAAAGTGTGTAGCAGAATGAGGAAGGAGTAATATGGCGGTACAGTCTTTATGGCTAAGGAGCAAGCTGCACTGTCTGGCTCGACAGTGGCTAAGGCTCAAACAGCCAATTAGAAGCAAGAAGACTTGTGATGTTGACGTATTAAAGTGGTGGTGCAAGTGTTCGGTCATCCAAAACGTACTGGAATATTCTAAGGTGTTGCATAGAGACAGCATGATGTTCACATGTTGAAACATGCAATACTACACAGGGTGTAATTCATCTCGTTATGCCAGGCTGTAGCACACAGATGCTCCAAGACCAATTCTCAACTTGTAGTAACAATGAATAAATGAAATAAAAATTTTGTACCCAAATTTTCCTAAATATTTTATGGCCCATTACAATTATTAAATAAATAGTTTTGTTCAAAATAGTTTGATTTCATCATTTGTAATTTACCTACAATTTTTGTTTCAAGATCAAAATAATCCTTTTATTTGTTTCTGTAATAGAATTACATATATGTTTATCATTATCATAAGTAAACATTTGCACTTTTTGTGAGTCATCCGGCACATCCCATACTCTTTTCGCGGCTGTGATTATTTGAAAGCATAGCTGTGTCTACTACTGGCTTGCTGGAACTGTCGATGTTTTTATGGGGTGGATTTGTTGCCATTTTTTTGTGAAACATGTAACTTGTGTTTTGTGTGATAAGTATATTTGTATTTTTGAAATGTGCAGTTTGAGGCAGAGATTGGGGATTATCCCAGCATTTAGATAGGAGACTGTGGAAAACTGCAATCAGAATGGTCAGTATGCCAGGATGAGGATCTGAAACTAGACCTATTGTACCTTCCTGATCCAATGTAGTGGTGCTTTAATGTACACAGTTTACTGGCTGGTTTTTATATAATTTATCACCCTCATTATGACATCATATTTCCTCAAGATTTCAGTATAAAAAAAATTAAATATGTACAATACTTATGTTTGAGTCAAAAGCTTAAACAAATAAATTAAAGTTGTGTGTAAATAGGGACAGCTGTGTTTTACATGATCTTTTCTTCTAAAATCCGTGTTGATTTGTTGTAAGCAAATTATTATTATCTAGAAAATTCATAATGTTCGAGCATATAATATGCTCCATAACTCTACTACAAACAGATGTTATAGATATGGGACGATAGTTTCCAGGATCACTTCGATCACCTATTTTGAAAATCGGAGTTACCTGCGCGATTTTCTAGTCTGAAGGTACTTTTCGCTCTTCTAATGATTTACTGAATATATCAGACAGAAATGGCCTGATTTCCACCGCATACTCTGAAAATACTCTTACTGGAATTCCATCTGGGCCTGGTGCTTTCCCCCACTTCAGGAGCTCTAATTGCTTAACGATACCTGCAGTATCTATTCATAATGATTCCATCACCGACTCGCCACGGCGTGGGAAAACGGGAATACTATCCTTATGTTCATTTGTAAATGAATTTTTGAATACTGTATTTAGTACGTTAGCTTTATTGCGGCTTTCATTAACCTCAGAACCTTCACGAATTAGTGCTGGAATATTGCTGTTGGTACAATTAACTTTTCGTACATACGACCAAAATTTCTTTGGGTTTTCTGTGAGACTCTTAGAGAGAGAGTTGGAGTGAAAATCGTTAAAGGCCTCGCGCATTACATTCTTAATACATCCTCTTAAATCAGCTAAGGTTTCTAAATCACTGCGACACCCCTTCCTTCTTGAGCGTGTGTGTATTTTCCTTTGTTTTTTGAGTAATCTTTTGACTTCGCATGTGTACCACGGTGGATCATTCTCCCCCTTTATTGTCCGCTTCAGTATACGTATTTCCATGGCTTCCCTGACTATATGTATAAAACGATGCCACATCTCTTCAATGGTGTCCTTTTGACTTGAAGTTACGGTAATTATTCCTCAGGTAGGTTCTAAAACACACCTTTGAGGCCTTACTGAATCTGTATACAATCCGCCCTTTTTTTCCTATTTCGCTTGGTCATTAATTTGATAGTCGCAATTACCGTTTTGTGATCACTTATTCCTGTGGTCGTTGAAATGTCGGTGAATAATTCTGGCCTGTTGGTAACCAGCAAATCTAAAATGTTTTTGCTACTGTTATGACACCGCGTAGGTTCATTAACTAGCTGCTTGAGATGATTATCTGACAACAACTCGAGAATTACTTCAGAAGCTGCCTTATCCCTGCTACCTGTGATGTGACGTAATTACGCCAGTCAATATAAGGCAGATTGAAGTCGCCTCCTAGAATCATAGCATGATGCTGAAAATGGCTAGCTATACTATTTACATTATTTCTTAACTCCTCGATGATAGCTATGCCGGAATCGGGTGGACGGTAGAAGGCGCCTATGATGAGTTTTGACCCAGCAACGTTGAGTTTAATCCATATGATTTCACAGATCGTATCGATGTCTATTTCATTACATGGGAGAAATTTACTTACAGCTATAAATACCCCACCTCCATGAGAATGTAATCTGTCTTTATGAAAAACGTTCATTTCGGCGGAACTTATATCCAGTTTCAACCAGCTTTCTTTACCGATAACAATATCCGCTTCTGTACTACAAATAATGCTTTCAAGTTCCGGTTGTTTGTTACAAACGCTTCTACAGTTAATTACGAGAACTTTTAACTGTCGAGATTCTTTTACGTTGCTTCTACATTCCGGTGTTGCATCTGATTGGGTTGCCCGTAACTGAATTTCGTGTTTTGGGTCTTCCTACCTCAGCCTAAAACACCACCCAGTGCATTTCACACAGTCCCTGCCACCCGTGTAGCCGATTCATGTGTGTAGTGCACACCTGACCTATTAAGGGGAACCCTACAAGACCCGACCCTATGGCGAAGGTCGAGAAATCTGCTGCCAGTATCATCACAGAAATGTCGTAGTCTCTGGTTCAGCCCCCCAATACAACTCTGAACTAGAGGTCCACAGTCAACTCTGTCTATAATGCTACAGATGGTTAGCTCTGCCGATATCTCGCGGTCACTGGCCACAGAGTTCACCCTTTCAGCCAGCCGCTGGAAGGAAGAGAGGATAACCTCCGACCCAAGGCGACAAGCATCATTGGTGCCGACATGAGCCACAATCTGTAGTTGGCTACACACTGTCCCTTCTATGGCATCCGGGATGGCCTTTTCCACATCTCGGACCAGGCCACCCGGAATACACACTGAATGGACGTTGGATTTCTTCCCCGAGGAATCCGCCATTTCCCTAAGGGGCTCTAATAACCGCCTAACATTAAAGCTCCCAACTACCAGAATGCCCTTCTGCATTTGCTCAGACCTGGCGGGCTGGGTGGCCGTCAACTCGCAGGATGACAATTGTGGGACTGAGTCAGCCTCCGACAATACATCAAACCGGTTGGACAGATGAACAAGTTCAGCGCCTTGGCCTTTAAGCCTGTTCGACTGCCCCCGTGTGCGGCTTCGAAGTCTAGAAGCCATACACCAGTCACCGACAGGCAACCGCGGCACAGCATCCAACACTTCAGCCTGGGTTGCAGGTACGATGGTCGATATGGGAGAATCTGTGATAGGCATGGCTACATCAGTTTCCCCAACATCACATCTGCTGCAGCCTTTTACGGCAGCTTCCAGCTGTATAACTTTCGCTAACACAGCTGCAAGCTGTGCGTGCAGATCAGCCACCTCAGCTCGCGTCTGCACACAGCAATCACAGGCCCTAGACATACTGCTTTTGAAAAACGCAAAAAAGAAAGGGAAAAAAAGTACAGAAAAAAGGAACAGAAACTTGAAATAACCTGTAATTCCTACAAAATATATACACTCGGAGATTGCACTAACCTAATCTACACCCACTACAGATAAAGTATAAAAAACAAAATACGCTAATGCACTCGGCGACAGTGCAAATGCTACTAACGACCACTGTTTACAAAATGTAAACACTCAGAGATTACACTAATCAAATCCCAACACCGCTACAGATAAAATATAACAACAAAATACGCTACTGCACTCGGCGACTGTTCAAATGCTACTAACAACCACTGTTTACAAAATGTAAACACTCAGAGATTACACTAATCAAATACCCATACCACTACACATAAAATACAACAACAAAATACGCTACTACACTCGGCGACTGTTCAAACGCTACTAACGACCACTGTTTACAAAATATCAAACAAAATATGTAGTTACAGAGAGTAGAGATTAATCATTCACCCTATAAAAGAAACTATTCAAAAAGGAATATTTTCTATATTATTGAGAATTCGGCATTCTAATCGATAATTTGAATCGCCAAAGTGAAAAAGAAGATTGGTAATTACAAACAAATTGAGTACATTTTACTATTTAAAGATTTGTTAAGGGTATTTTGGTTAAGGGCCTTTTAGTTTTTAAAACCCTGTCTAATCTTAATTTCAGTACCCTTTTTTTTTTTTTCATTCAGATTTTCGCACGTACTTCCATTATGCCTTGACATAGAACATTGAAAATTCGGAGTGAGAGACAAAGAAGATGGAATACCTATTTGCGTAAATTCAAAGTAATAATAGCCAAATTAAAATGGTGAAAATAGTACACAAAATGATGGCATTATTTTGATCGATACATTTAAATGTTGTTATAGGAAATTTTAATAGTTTCAAGTGCGGATTAAAAATTTACAATGCAGGTTTTGTAATGCACAACATTTCGAATCAGAAGACACTTCAGGTGAAAGGACTGCATTCACTTCATTTTGTTATAGGGCTAAAGCAGTACTACCGGCCTTAAGTCAAAGTATTATTTTAAATCATTGTATAATGAACTAAATTTAAGTGAACCATCGATAAAAAGAAAGTAAAAAAAAATATTTTGAAAGATTCATAAAAATAATTCATCATTTGCAATGGTTAGTTCAAAAGTTAAAATTTTGGATAAAGTTACTCGTGTTATTTTTTATCATAGATCAGGTCGAATTACTGCTGCATGTGATTACTCACCATGTTATGCGCTATTATACTTTTATGATGTTGACACTACTGTCAATTATAGATTACGTGAACATCCCAATCAAACATTCAGTAACAATATCAAACAACACAAGCTAATATTAGTACACACTCATAGCCAACGACATGAATGTTATGAAATGTTGAATGATATTGGTGGGAAAATTAAGAGAGATGCTTGGAAGAGTAAAGATGACCAAAAGCTGCTGGCACTTGATTGCAGTCATAAGAGTGTGAGAAAATTTTCTTTTGTAAGAAAGGGTCTAAGGGATTAGAATAAATTACCAAGTAAAGTGATGAATAATTTACTGAAAACACTGAAAGAATTTAAAGTATGAATTGGTTGACAGCAAAAGTGGGCTGGAGGAGGAAGGAAGACGCATGGGTGTGTAGGGAGATTGCCACCAGAGCATGCACTCCATCGCAATTTCATCAATTATTATTATTATTATTATTATTATTGTAAAATAAATAATATATCTATGCTCGCAGTAAACGCAATAGAACAAATTCAGAAAATATATACAATATTTATTACTCTTTTACAAAAGAAACTAAATAACTTAATGAATTACAGTCTAATTTTGACCACTGGGCGATCACTAGTAATAATAATAATAATTATAATAATAATGGAGCTTGTGATGCAATGGACATTTTGTATAATTGCTGGAATTAATGGTGTTCTGGTAGTTGGTCACAAATTTACTCAAATAAGTAAGTGTCCTTAGTGTAAGATATATTTCAGAGTAGAACAAAATTCAAAACTTTTATTCAAGAAAGAAGTGATATATGGATAACTACAGTATTTATCCATATCTTTACTTCAAGAATTCTCAAAGAGTTTTGAAAAGTGACATATCATAGAGTAAGAATAATAAAATGACTCTGTAGAAATCTTTTGTGATATTGCAAAAGCGTTTGACAACATTAATCTTGTAATATTACTTAAAACCTTGGAATACTATAGGATGTTTGGAATTGTAAGCAAATGATTTAATTTATTCATGGAATGCTCATAGATAAATGTTTCCAATTTTGATTCTAAAATTATTGAAAATGCTTCAATAAAAAATTGATAAAATACAACACAGCACACCACATATCTAATCATAGTCCCCCCTCTTACTTTTGTTATATATCAATGATGCAACTAAAGAAAATGGAAGCTGCTTCTAGGCGATATAAAAAAGAAAAGAAAGGGAAATTAACCCACCACATACCAAAGTGGACGGTTGCGATGAGAGGGAACACTTATGCTGACAAACAACTACACAATATTTCGGCATCTGCCTTCACTACTAGTAAAAATGGGCCATTAGGCTCGGTACGTGTGTGCACAACGAACGTTACCTAATGACTCAAGTCATGACTTGAGTCATTAGGTAACGTTTGTTGTGCACACACTTACCGACCCATGACTTGAGTCATTAGGTAACGTTCGTTGTGCACACACGTACCGAGCCTAATGGCCCATTTTTACTACTAGTGAACAAGGCAGATGCCGAAATATTGTGTAGTTGTTTGTCAGCATAAGTGTTCCCTCTCATTGCAACCGTCCACTGCGGTATGTGGTGGGTTAATTTCCCTTTCTTTTCTTATTTTGATATATATCAATGATCTTCATGGCCCCAGGAGCATGTTATTTACTGATGGCACTAACCTGAATAATAATAATAAAACACTGAGCAAGTGAAGGTTGAACCTCTCCCAATTAAGGTTTTTGTATCCTAATGACAAGAACATTTATTTTGTTTGTGGCAATTCAGATAGCAGTTGCTTGGCACAAAAATCAATGCCTAATTCATTTTCATGTTAGGTTAGAAAACTGCTCATCAGCTCTACAATGCTGCAATGCAATCTGCTGATCATGCTAATGTTCCAAAGTTCTAATAACATTTTTATCGTTAAATTAGTATGTAATATACTGTGAATTAAAAATACTTTCAACAAAAATAGCAGTAATACAGTCACTAAAAATCAAAGAGTCATGTTTACTGGGATTTATTGAACTGATAATACAAGGGTGGATCAAATACAAATGAACATTTTCAAATTGTGCATATATCTATGGTGTAAGGAGTCCAAAACAGTTTGCACAGTGGAGGGGAGTCTTGTGGAAGGCAGTGACAATGTTGGCACACCAAGTGCTTCTTATTCTTAGCAACAACGATCGGTAACAAAGACGTACACCCCGCAGTTGCACAACATGTTATTATTAAGTTTCTTTTCAGAGAAAACATAAATGCTGCTGGAATTCGGCTCCATTTACTCCCACAATTTGGAAAATTAACCCTTTCACAGGCTCAGGCAAAATAGTATACTAGCAAATTTAAGAAAAGTCAGGAGCGTGTTGGAAACATTGCCCACCTGTGCTGTCCCCACACCTGCATCACACCACACAACAGAGTCTGTTTGAGAACTCTTTGAAGGCTATCAGTAGATAACTGTTCTTAAAATCTCTTAGGAACTTCAAACCAGCTATAGAAGTGTGCAGTAAAAAATTTGTAATGAGTTTGGATTCCGAAAAGTGGCAGCTTGATGGGTTCCGAAGTTACTGGATGCAGAACAGAAAACCATGTGGTTTGGAATTTCTCAGAGCTGCACTGGTGCTCCCCGCATATCAGACCTGAAGATGGCGGCTGAGCTAGCTGCCGAAAGCTTATTGTTGTCTTTCTTCAACACTATACGGCAGAGAACCTGTGAAGAATTCATATCATCGATACGCCAAGAAAGCCTTCGTTATCACAACGTGAAGGGCACAATTAAATAAAATCACTCAACACAATTTTAGAGTAACAAAATACTTATATTCTTGAGAAGTTTCTTTTTACAAAATTGGTACCAGAATCTGGATAAGTAATCGGACATTAGTTCCTTAGAAGATTGTCAGGTTAAGCACATTCACTCAAGAAGACAAACACTCACTAAGCCCCCTAACTTAAATGAGAGAATGATTACGGCATGTTAATATGCCGCAACATCTACCCATGTGGAGCAGTTCACTCCGCGAACAGATGCAAACTGTTTAAAATCTACTGGAAGTGTGGGCATTTTCAAGATGGCTGCTGGACCCTTTACTGACTTTCCAATTTCTATGATGTCAGCAAAAACTTTCAAAAATTAATGTTTTCAAATGTACTGGACAGTTTAATATGCAATTAATACGTGGACTTCCTGATATCTTATTCTATCTATTCCAATTTAGCTTATTAGCCTTCAAAAGGATCCCCATCAAATTAATTTGAAATCCTCTTACATCATCAGTCGTGCGCACCCTGGCACGCTTTCCTAACAATTGCGACAATCTGTTACCAAAATCTCATTTATCTTACAAATGCTTAAACATTCTACAGGAACCAAGGTATATTTTTGACCCTCCTAAGTTGCTCTATCTTCTGATATAAATTTCTTAATCTCTTTTAATTAAAACCTTAATTTTTTGCTCTTAATTAAAACCACTCATTTTGACTAATTAGTTACATCTACTTTCAAAATACCGTATGCTAGACGGTGCTGACTATAGCTGGTGATAAAAGATCAGCTGTACCTTTACTTGATTCAATGTTATTTCAAATGTTAGATTTTAGTCTCCCTAATTGCGTGGCTTAAAAATGCAAACAAACAAAATTATCTCTTAAACTAAATTTTTCCAGGCATAATAAATACACTTTAAAATGATTCTTATGGTGAGCTTTAGTCATGGAAATGAATGCAAGAAAATCCATTCAAGTGGAAAAAATAGTTTACATGAAATTTCTGTCTCCTACATAAGCAACTTTTGAATCGACCTGTAGTATATGTTACTACTGGGGATAGCTAGTAGAAATGCTTTTGGCAATCTAATAGATACCTTACATGGTGAAAGCGAAGATGATGCTGTCTATGGGGAAGGTCTTGGCCACTGTGTTCTGGGACTATAAGGCATTCTGTTTGTCGATTTTCTTCAAGAATGTGTATCTATTAATGCTAACTGTTATTATGATTGTCTTAGTCAAGTTTGAGCTGCCAGTTGATCAAAAAGGTGCTTCTCTACAAACACACCAGACACCACAACACAGCAGAAACACATGGTCAACCTGTGAACTACTTAGAACATCCACCCTGTAACCCAGACCTGTTGCCATCTCACTTCCATATGTTTGGGCCACCAAAGAACCTGTTGGCGAACAGCACTTTCCAACAAACAAGGAGTACTGAATATTTCTGAGCACCGGTTTACATGGTGTTGATGTTGACCATTATTGAACTGTGAAATCACAAATATAAGTAGGAGGTTCCTCTCAGTCATTTTGCCATAACAAACGTCAGTCATTAATGTACAAGCCAAAATTTATCCTTCTCAACCCATAAACATTGTCTCCAACATTAACAATTGGGATAATCACTTTAAGTAACCATCATGTAATTTTCGCCCCATCACTCAGAAACCTAATGTCCAACAGGCACAAAGTTTTCAACTTTTCCATGCCATAAGACTTGCTAATAACAGTCACAAAAAATTTATCGCCACGAACTACGAACATGCAATCAGCAAAATGCAATTACCAAGTCCTTGGCTCCATCATAGGTTGTCCCTGTTTATACGTTTGCCTAAATTTTGATTTTCATATTGTTAGATGATCAGTTTGATGACGTGACACACTCATGTGACCACTAGTAATTTAATTTTACAAGTTCATCAATATCTAAAAATCTTTTAATCTCTCTCCTTTTCGCATTAGGTAGCTCTGATAATTTTAAAACTTTTTCAGAATTAATGTAATAATAAAATATTGTTCCATTTTCCTATAATAATTGGCCAAAGTTTACTCTTCTCCTTGTGGTCTCGCATTGTTAATTAAACTCTTGAACTTTTAATGAATTAGCCAAATCATGTTAAAATATTATTTCACTCCTGTTTTCAAAATTTTACGATCTATCTTTCCACTGTAAACTTCTTAGTTATGAGAATATTACAAATTTATACTTTCCCTCCAAAAAAATGTATCTTTATTTTTTCCAAACCAGTTATTTCCCACTTCTTTTGTGCTATTAAACTGTCATCCATTACCTTGTTTCAAACTCTACCAACTTTTTCAAAACTTTTCTTCCCAACTAATCAATCTAATCTCACATTTTAATTATTGGTAGTAACAATCACCATGTCCTCTGATGTAGAAACTAAATAAAACTTTACTTTTCCAGTTATGTTTCCTTATCATGAAATGCGTTAAATCAATTTATACTTTAACTCTCCAAATGAAATGATCTGCTCTTTAATATATTTCCACCCTAAAGTACAGTTACGTTACTCCACTATTATCTATGATCAGATACAAAATGTTAAACTGTTGGAAAAATTCTTAAATAAACTCTTTGGAACTTAAAACAAATTTCAACATATTTCACTCCATACAAGATCCTTCACAACTAGCATCAAACTCTGTAAAACATCATCCAATTTTTAATCCCCCTGATCAAAACAGTCTGCTATTTCCAATGCTTTAAGATGAACTGCACTCTGTTCCGTTATGCTCTCTTCTTATTAATTGTGTCATGTGGTTTTCCTTACTCGATTGGGATCTAAGGAAAAATTATGAAAATAAAATAAAAATCTTTTTGATGTGTGATTCTTTCCTCAGACTAATAAATTAAAGAAAAACATTGAACACCAAGTTTCATATGACATGTGATTAATTCAAAAATTACAGTTTTTGTGATTATTTAAATGTTGTCATAGTGATTGGTTGCTGTAGAATTATATCATATTGTAATCATCATCATGAAGGGTTTACACCATTCTCTTAGTCTGTATATATTTCCCATTTATCATTATGTCATCAATCATTTTCTTCCTTTGCCAACCTCTTCTTTTTCCTCCATTTACAATCCCCTCCAGAGCAGTTTTAAGCAGGCACTCATTCCTCAGCTCACGTTCAATCCAGTTCCTTTTTCTGTTCCTTATTGTTTTTATGAGTGACCTTTGCTCTCCTCCTCATTCCAGCACTTCATCATTCCTTACTTTCCAACTTATTTTCTCCATCCTCATCCATATCCACATTTCAAACCTCTTTAGATCTTCTTTGCATTGTATCCATGTTTCTGCCCCATACAGTCCTACACTCCTTACAAATCATTTAGCTAGTTTCTTCCTCAGCTTTTTATCCAGCCTTCCAGATAATATATTTTCCTTTCTATTGAAAGCTTCCTTTGCATTGCTATTCTAGTTTTCACCTCCTTCTTGCAACTCATATCTCCACTCACAATACTCCCGAGATATTTTAAGGACTCTACTTGTTCAATTATTTCTCCTTTTAGCATTATCCATCCCACCATCATACATTTAGTTTTAGTCCTATTGATTCTCATTACGAATTCCTTACATCGTTTGTCTAAATCCTCTAATATTCTTCTGAGTATCTTGACACTTTCCACTAGCAAAACCATGTCATCAGCAAACCTTATGCAGCTAATCCTACAGCCACTCATACATACACCTCCTTTACGTCTTAAAGTTCTTTTTATAATTTCCTCGAAATATATGTTAAATAATAAGGGTGACAAACAACATCCTTGTCTTAACACCTCTTCCAATCTTTCCCTCTTCTTTAAGATCATTTCCCACTCTCATTTACTTATTAGCCTTCTGTTGTTCCAATCAATGCCTTTATTTTTTAAAATATCCATTAACTTCACTCACTGCTCTCTATCAAAAGCCTTTTCCACATCTATGAAAATCATGTAACAATTTCATATCGTAATAACACTTTTAATCCCAAAAAAATTATTATTATTTTCAATTTTTGTTTCAGGAATATTATTAATTTTAAAATATTGATATTTTTCATTGATACAATTGATCTATGACACATATTAATATTTGTTTCTTTCTCGCCAGGCTGGATACACTCCATTACATGTTGCATCACACTTTGGGCAGCTGAACATGGTCCGCTTTCTACTGCAACATGGTGCAAATGTGGATAAAAGCACTGCTGTTGGTTATACTCCTCTTCATCAAGCAGCACAACAGGGTCACATGCTTGTTATCACCCTACTGCTGGAGAACAAGGCCAAACCTAATGCCCTTACCAATGTAATAACCTCACTTTATAATAACAAAATTACAAATTAATTTTTTAGAAACTATTCATTGCTCCAAACAAAAATATCTAATCTGTGATGGGAATACCATTTATTTCTGGATATTAGTCTGGATCCCTTGTGGATGGAATTTTGTTGATTCAAATTGTAAATTTTATCAGTATTATCAATACTCATATGCCATCAGTGAATCTCATATACAATAAATACGTATTTTTTTTTTTTTAAATGCAGCAAGGACAAACTGCCCTGTCAATTGCACAGAAGTTGGGATACATAAGCGTAGTTGAAACACTTAAAGTTGTTACAGAAACAACTGTTACCACCACTACTACTACTACCATTGAAGAAAAGTATAAAGTTGTGGCTCCAGAGTCCATGCAAGAAACATTCATGTCTGATTCTGAGGACGAAGGTGGTAAGCTGAACTTTATATTTACATAAAAGCAGTATCAATAGTGTGTGGATGTATTACTGTATACATTATTACTTTATGAGACTCAATTTTTGTAGTTAATACACAAGATTCAGGCTACAAATCTATGTTGATAAGTTGAAAATCTAAGAAAACAATTGATGCAGTGGCCAATTTCCGAAGTGCTGCCATCAAGCTAATGTTTGAGTTGATTATGGCAAGAAATCAATAATGGCAGTTTACATGTTAAAAAAAGCTAAATAATTTGAAATAATCTTTCTGTTTTTTACTTATAAGTGGATACTAAAAAAATAATGATGATAAAATTAAATGTCATCAAAATGATAACAATTATGAAAATATGACATTTCATCTATGCTGCTTAAATAATTTACAGGACAGAAAGGTGTACGCGATTTTAATCAAGTTAGCCTAAATAATGATGCTATCTTTTAACATATGAAAAGGTAGAACAACAGGCATAAGTAGAGATTTCGAGCATTGTCAGTCATGAGGCTGAAGGGTAAGGTTGATGAGTGTGGAAGGATTTAAATGATCAAGTGTAACAGAAGAAAAATTCATGGAGGTGAGATATCACTCTGGGGCAGTAACTAATATATGAAAAAACCAAAAATAAGAAGTCAAAATAATGTTAGTAATTATAAGACTCAAAAGTCACGTAAGCCACAGAACGAAAACCATATGAATTACTTCACCCGACCAGTGTCTGTGATACGTCAGTCACATAAACAAACTACTTGCTGATCACTGGAATTACCTGGGGCAGGTAACAGATAATATAGGACCACTTTGTAGGAACTTGTGTAAGAAGGATATAGTAGTAATAGTAGGCGGTGCAGGCAATAGTATTGAAGGTAGGGGCACAATTTATAGTATAGAGCAGCGTTTCTCAAACTTTTTATCTCCACATGCCCCTACAAAATTTTACAGGCAATGGCGAACCCCCTTCAGAACCTTTGTGTGTGTTATACACTTGAGATAGCCAGTCCGACATTACGTAAATCTTGTCGCGAACCCAATACGATCAACTGGCGAACCCCTAGGGGTATGTGTACCCCACTTTGAGAAACACTGGTCTAGAGTGACCTGAGGAAGATGATAAAGGAACACAACAAAACAGACTGGAACTCGTGGAGGTCTTAAGTCGCCATGACCAACCAAATTTGAACCATGCTGTGAAGTGGTTAAACATGGGGACCGGGGTTCTGCTTGGGAAAGGAAGTAGTTCTGTCATGGGAGTTATGCCTGCAGGTACCATTGGGAGGTGGGGTGTCACTAGGCATTGCATATACCTAAATATAAGGTGGAAGGGGATACTATCTGAGTTGTTAGTTAAAGCTGTAAGGGTGCCAACTTCCAATTATGATGGGATCATTACTGTGCCTTTTTTTAGGTTAGGGGCTGCTGGTGTGAGGACAGAAATAGTTAATAAAAGGAATATTGATTGTAGATGCACAATGTAAAAAAATCACTAATGCTAAAGACATAGATAAATATGTTGTAACAATTAGTGTACAGCTGGGAATGTTGGGAAGACCAAGGTTAATGCTGAAAACTTTACAAGAATGAACTGGTGAACTGTAGAAATATCATGAACAAAGTATTAGAATTTGGAAACTTAATAAGCAATTATAGGAGTAAAGTCTTGATTAAAAGGAGGAGTACTAGATGTTGGGTTTTTTCCCGATAAGTACAGAGTGTAACACAAACATGTAGGAGGAATTGGTGGAGGGGTGTTCAAACTGATTAGCAAAGGCAACTACAGTTCATGTTGTTCATAGATTATGGCTATGAGTTACTAGGGGTAGATTTCTGGGGCAATAAAAAAGAAAAAATCAGGGTGTTGGTTGCTTAATGTAGTAGAAGAATGAATGATGATGAGAATATTAGTTAGCTGGTAGTAATAAATGGTTACAAATAAGGTAAAAAATTGCAGGCTTATTATTTTGAAATAAGTGGTAGGCAAATTATGGAGAGAATAATATGCAACTACATCAGAAATGTCTGTGAGGAGAGAAACTGGTTTGCAATCAACATCATGGCTTTAAGCAAGGATATTTATGTGAAAATCTGCTATTTATCATTCTAATGAATGATATTGGGATTACAATCAGAATTTAGGTTGTTTGCAGATGATATAATGGTATTTATGTATGTATACATACTCATTTAGGCCATTAAAATCCTTTGTTTGGCTTGAATTTACTGTGAATGTGTTCACATCAGAGTTAAAACTTGGATTTTTAGTCTTAGAGGGGACCTACAGTTTAATATGGCATCCGAACCACAGAAGCGTTCTAGCATACTTCACATTAGGATCAAAACAGAAGATGTCTTTGAATATCTACAGAGTTACATGACTATATTATCTCACTGGGTCAACATGGAATGAAGATAAGTGCCAAGATGAGTCGGCTTATTTGGTTAAGGTGGTTTATGACCATAGGGTAGGGCTAGAATTACTTTTTGAAGACTTGAAGTGTTGATAAGTTAGCTTAACAGTGGAAAATAAATTCAACTGAGTATGGCACATTGGACAGGTGGTAGTTTACTTGGTGGAGAAGGTGATGAGAGGATGTACCAGAGTAGTGAGGGCAGTGGCGTAGCTAGGTCAACCAGGTGCAAAAAATTTATTTTGGGCCTTCAGGCCAGAGGAACAACCCTTTTTTTTTGCTTTGTGTTGCTGGTAGGGGCCCCCTGAGCTGAGGTTGGAGGCTCCTGAGTTGTGCTTGGGGCTCCCCTGAGCAATAGGCTATTTGACAGTCATCATCATTATCATTGAGGACCATCTCCAGTTTCCCGGGTGTGGTTTACGAGCCTTGGTTATTATAGACGATTGTTTTCCACCTTTTCCTGTCCAGAAAGGTTTCTCTGTCTGTGATGTACTCCCAATTCCAGCCTCTTCTCTCTACATCCTCCTTCAGTTGGTCTGCCCATCTTCTTCTTGGTCTTCCCACTGGTCTTTTGCCCAGTATCCTTTTTTCCAAATAAGTTTTTGGCAGTCTTTTGCTAGTCATTCTCTTCACATGCCCAAACCATCGAAGTCTAGATGACCTAAGTCTCTCTTCCATGGATTCCCTTAGCTCTAGGTTTGATCTAATTTCATCATTCTTTATGCGGTCAAATCTAGTTTTCTGGAGGGCTGTTCTAAGAAACTTCATTTCACATGCTTGGATCTTGCTAAGGTCCCTTGATGTTAGTGTGCATGTTTCCAAAGCATATGTGAGAATAGGAATGAGATATGATTTGTACAAGACGATTTTTGCTCTTCTGGGAACCTTCATGTCCCATATTAAGCCTCGCACAGTACTGTAGAAGTTGGCTCCTTTGGTTACTCTACTCACTATTTCTAAATCACTTCTACCATTATTGGCAATTATGCTCCCCAGGTAACTGAATTGGTCAACAACTTCAACTTCGTGGTCTTTTAATTTTATATGACAGTCTGTATTCTTTCGGCTTATTTTTAGTGCTACAGTTTTTTTTGGATTCAATTTCATTCCATATTCTTCAAACTTATCATTCCACATCTTCAATTTGTTTTGTATTCCTTCTTCTGTTTCATCCCATACTGCTACATCATCTGCAAACACCAGTGCCTGTAGATCTCTATTGAATGTTCTTTTTAGTTCTTTTAAGATGTTATCCATCACCGCTATGAACAGAAGGGGTGAAAGGGCACTTCCTTGTTGTACTCCTTTGGTTGTACTAAACCATTCAGAGTAACCATCCCCAACATTGACACAGCTCTTGCAGTTATTGTACAGCATTTGGATCTTTCTTATGTGGTACTCTGGTATTTCAAGTTTTCTTAGACTTTTCCAGATAGTTGGTCTAGGAACATTATCGTATGCCTTTTCTAGGTCCATAAACACAATAATTAGGTTTTTCCCTCTTTCCCAATATTTTTCCACCAGCATTCTCAAGGCAAATATTAGATCTGTTGTGCTTCTTCCAGCCCTAAACCCATGTTGTTCCTCTTCTAAGATGGGCTCTAATATTGTTCGTACTCTGGCTTCAACTATCTTTTCCATAATTTTGAGGCCGTGGGATAGGAGGGTAATACCTCTATAGTTTTCACTTTTCCTTCTGTTCCCTTTCTTGAATATAGGAATTATCACCCCTTTCGTCCAGTCTTCTGGTATTTGGTTATCATTCCATATTGACAGTATTAAAAAAATATATATATTATAAATTGAACTCATTTTCTTAGACTAATGCTTCAGGAAGCTAATTTTTTCAATTTTGAAAAGAAAAGTGGATTATTTTTGATAAAAAAGCGAAATAAAAATTATACTTTTCTTACCTCTAGTCACATGACAGAGAACGCTCTAAGATAGGTGGTTGCTTGAGTGACATCACATGTCTGTAAACGCTGTGGCTGGGAAAGGAGCGTTTCCTATTTTCCAAGTTTTCAACTATTTTTATTGTTTGTTGCTGGTCATTTCTTGTTATTAATGAAATTTCATTTTAAATACAAAATCGAGAACAATTTGTAAAAGCCTACAGCGGAAAAATATCCAAAATAGACCCCTTATTTGTTGGGCTGGCTCTAGAAAAAACCCCTGACTTTTATTCTGCTGAGCTTAAAAATGTAACAGCTTCAATTTGAGACTCATTTATATTTAAATTGAAAGTTAGAGATTGATTGTTGTGCGTTAGCAAACCATACGTCGAAAAATTCCATATGCGAAATTTGTGCAGTGAAAATAAAGAAATAAAGAAAAGTTGTATGGGTGTTGCAAATATGCGCAAACAAATGAAGGTATTTCTTGTAGCTAATAATCAGCTCTTTCAAATAAATATAGCAAGAGACCGATATAATGTGGTATAATGAACTAAAATGCAACATGAAATTGGCTCAGTAGTTTTTTTTTAATTAAAAATAATCTCTCTCTGTTTTAATGATGCTAATGTATCACGGAAAAAGCATGCGTAAACTTACCTTGAGGATCGCCAAAAGCAACAGAAACACACAAGTCACTACTAACACACAGAAACACAGCGTAATCATCGACCAAGCTCAGCAAATGGCACAGCCGACTGGAGCGCTTGATTGGTGGATCACATGAAGCCCATTGTTCAAACTATTTTTTCTATTGTTAGGAGTGAATTCGTTGAAAATAAACTTTTGTTCCTAGAAATATGGTTTATCTATTTTGCCTGTGTAGACTATTATCAAAACTGACTTTTGTCCCTCTAGATTTAGAAAATATCACACTGTGCGGCATCCTCCTGGATGCGAGGCCAGAGCATTAACCACTCACTCACCACACTCGGAACAACTGGATGTTGTGGGCCATTTTTCTTAATTGCAGATTAAGGCTTATAGATAAATTATATTTTTTTGTCAATAAAACTGAATTTGTTTGTTTATTCATTTACCTACCTCGTTTCTCTTCATCTCACATGAAGAAATTGTGAAGTGTTTGCTACTAACATAAAGAGAAGCAATTAAGAACTAGTGTCCTGATAGCTGTGTGATTGAAGAGTGATAATGGAATTCAGAACGTCCTATGTTTGCACCTTGGTTGGGATAATATTTTTTGCAAGCATTTTTTCCATTTTTGTTTGCTGTTTTTTGCACTACTATGTTTTTATTCGAAGAATTCATAATAGTTGCTAAGCATCATACAAGCGTTTGAAACAAATTTCTACCATACATGAAAACTTTTAATTTTTGAACTTACCAGAGAGAGAATATCATGCAAAAAAATACAGGTGCATGGCGGCGAATAATGGAATTTATTTTAGAACTGACATCACTTGTAGAAATCTTGCAACAGTTCTGGAACGCGTTGTGTCCTTTTCGTTGGAATTTTTACCTGACGATACAACAGCAGGTTACCTTCCTGACATAATTGCATCTATTAAGTGGTATTTACTTTTAATATGCAAGTAATATATTTTTTTAAAAAAAAACCTGTTTATTGTGTGCAAGTAACGTCAATTTCCTTTTTGAAATCTTCTTTGGTTGTTTCAAACGGTTGTAATTCGCTTGTTATCCAAAAAGTTGTGATGCCTTCAGAAAAAAAAAAGAAACATTAAATTGATATTTTGGTGGGTTTTCGGGAAAAAATGATTATGTGATGCAACCAACAGCAACTAGTATCCAAAAAAAATGACAAAAGAAAACAAATTGAACATATTCCGAAGCTAGGATCGGACCTTAGGACCCTAACCCTAATAATTCTCGCCTTAAACAATGTATTACATTTAACTCTACGAAATCGCAGTGTAAATGAGCTTCACATAAAATCGTAGGTGGGTGCAGGATAGGGGGAAGTGGGGTGTATAGGGTAATTGCCACTGGAGCTTGTGCTCCAATGCAATTAAATTAAAATTAAATATTTATTAGTTTTAATAACATGACATTAGAAAAGAAATCAGCTGTATGGGGCATTGGCTGAAATATCGTAAGTGACTTTGTCGCAATATCAAATTGAAGTTGTTACATTTTTAAGCTCCACAGAATAAAACTTAGTGGTTGTTTCTATAGCTAGCTCCACAAATAAGGTGTCTACTTTCAATATTTTTCCGCTGTAGGCATTTACAAATTGTTTTCTGTTTTATATTCAAAATGAACTTTCATTAATAACAAGAAGTAACCAGCAACAAACAATAAAAATAATTGAAAACTTGGGTAATAGGAAACGCTCTATTCGCAGCGGCAGCGTTTACAGACATGTGACGTCACGACTGTCAATGCACGCACCAGGCAGCGAAGGAGCGTTTTGGAGGGCTTCTAAATTCTTTAAATTTTAACTTTGAATTTTACGCAAACTAATGCACTGCCATCTAAAAATCTCTTCACTCAGTGAATAATGTGTACCAATAAACAATTTAAAGCCATTTTCAAGAAGTAGTCAAATACCCAATGGGGGCCTCTTAGTGAGGGGGCTCCCTGTGTTTCAGGGGCCCCCTTAGATGACGGTAGAACTAAAAAAAAATATGCTTGGGGGGCCTCCTGAGTGTAGGGGTCCCGGTGCACTGCACCGCCTAGCCCCATAGTAGCTACGCCCCTGATTGAGGGAATAGGTTACAAAACTGTGGTCAGACTATTGCTTGAATATGGTGGGAGCCCAGATTTTTTGTATGATATATGGTAGTTGGGGGACATGCAAAGGAGAGTAGCTAGATTTGTTTTGTGGAACTTACTGCAGGACCTAGTCAGTAACATAAAGTATAGAAGCTGGATTGGGAGTCATTGGAAGACAGGAAAAGGGTGAGGATAAAGTTGGAAGTGTAAAAGGCATATGTTGATGAAAGGGCTAATATAGATAACTATGTACATTTTCACGGTAGCAGTACTGTAGAAAAACCCCTTGAGTTTCCAGCCGCGTCAAAGTAAAGTCACACATGTGATTAAGGCAGTCATTCAAAATAAATTTTGATGGTGTGCATCTTACTTTTTACTGATTCCAACTTCAATAAATAATAGATTTTTTTTTATCACTATCATAATTCAGACCGAGTTTTAGTGTGATTTCCCACTTCATTATTTTGAAAATTTTGTGAAAGAAATCGACATCTATCAGAGTATATAGTCAAATGATAAATATTTCACATAATTTGTGATTTAGACTTGTTTAAATTGTTTAAAGTACATGTAACCTCTATTTATGGATGATAACATAAAAATGAGTTTAAGTATCAGTATATGAAATTTAAACTTGTGCTGTATCAGCTAAATGTTTCAACTTATTCTATGGTGTTTTTGCTTTAAAATAAATGGTATGTTGCCTTATTGTTCTGCTACTTGCAAGTGACATTTTTCACTTTAACAAAGTTTTTGTGACTGCTTGTGTGCAAATATTAACATATATGCTTCTGGTATTATGCTTAACTCGATTCTAATTTTGAAGGATGAAACACTGGTTTAACAAGGAAAAGAATTCAACCTATCATGTGCTGTTTTTGCATTTTTGTTGATCTTGAAAATAGTGAGGTGCTGCATAAACCTGAATTAGCCAGTTCTCCCATTTTTTTATTAGTCATAAATGTTTTTCCAATACCAACGGCTCTACTGCAAATTCCATTGATTGATTACTTGAATATTGCGTTTTTCCACCCTTTTGGGATAAGACAGTGATTTGCGGATGTAGAGATTTATTCATAGAAAAGTCAGCCAAAACATGTTTGCAGGAATATATTTTTTAAGTTTTAACAGGTTTGGGAATTATTTGAAGATAAAGCTTATTTGGGGTTTAAAGAACTATTTTGAATAAGTTAATTGTTTAGTCTATCCAGAGAGGAATTGTTGGGTGCTATCAATGCACTATAAGAGAGCTAGTTTCTTGATTGTTGTAGTGTGTTCCAGTTTCAAAATGGCATCTCAATAGTTAAGTATCTATGTATCAGTGAGGTTGCAAACCGGTGATACAGTTTAGGTTCTAAAATCTTGTAAAAGAATTAGTCATAATTATTTCTGAAGTTTAGTGCAGGGCGTAAGGAACTTTTTGGTATAGTATTCAGATGTTTTGGAGAAAGTTTTTGAAGATTTATAGAAATTAGTTTGGTTTCAGCTGGTGTGTCTGTTGTGGTATGGTGACAGCTCAGCCGATGTGTGGCAAGAACTTGTAACCTTATAGAGGAAGCTCTGAAATCCTTATCCATGCACAGTCAATTAAATTAACTAATGTTGCTGGTAGCGGTGGTGCAGAATTTTATGTGGTTTGTCATTAAATGCTGACTGAACTATAAATTTAACAATGTGTGTAATCATTTCATAAAACCATTTTATAATGTTGTCATGGACAACTCTTATTTGTTCTGTTCTGCAACACATTCAGGTGTAATTAATGCTCTCTTCTGTCTTAACTGGTAATGCTCTAGAATTCGGAAAGTTTGGAAAAACCAACTTACAACAGTTATTTGCTTTCCATTTGTGTAATTCGTGAGATAACATTTTAATGGGCTGTATAAATACTATAACTGCCATTTATTTTAATTGGCCTAATCAATAACTCAACTACCAGAGTTACTGAACATTAACTGAAAGATTGGAGTTCAAATTCTAAAAGGTGCCATGATTTTTCCTCACAGCTGAATGTCTAGCATATCTCCCCAGGCCTTTTCATCCTGTTATAATTTCAAAACTACAACCCCCTTGGGGAGCAAAATGATTGAAGCATGCTTCTTACCATACTATTTCTGTCCTAGTGTAAAGGGTGGTTATAGAATTGTTGGTTCTCACTGTGTGGACCAAATGAAATGAATAGTAAACATTTATTTCCTTAACTACACAAACTGCAGTTCCTCAACTGTAATCCAGAAATGAAACAGGCTGCACAAAAGTTAGAAAAATGTAACAAAGTGCAGTACTTTCCATGCAGTTCTAAAATAAGGAGAAAACAGGAGAGACAAAATTCAGTTAGAATTGTAGGTAGTGAAACCTACATCTTAAGCACTGGTTAAATGTATGGGGTGTAATTGAAACCACCTTTCTTCTTTCTAACATCAGTAGTCTTATTGTTGTGTCAAATGAGATTTTCTATTTCATTTTGTGTTGAGAATGCAACAAAAGGCCTTAGTTAATTTTATGGTATATTTCTGTTTGACCAAGTAACATAGTGTTAAGAAGTAGGAAAAGTCAATTTTGTTAATTGGCAATGTTTTTGTTTTTATATTGTTATCTAAGATAATTCCCAGTTTATTGAAATATCATTTTGAAAAAGTAAATCCAAAACCTTTATGCAAATACCCTTTACAACTGTAGATACATCTAACAGTGTGAACTGCATTTAACAAAGATGGAGTGTAATAGATGCTTTCAAAGGTTATATCATGAATCAAAGCAATTGCATTATTTGTCATTTAGTGTCATATTTTCTTTAGTAGGCAAGTTAAAGTTAAGAAATTGAATGAATAATTCACTGTTGTAAGTTCTATAAATCCAAGATATCTTGAGGAGATGTGTAAAGAAATGTGTAGTGAACCACATAAATCTTGTTTGCAATGTTGAGTTTAGTGGTTATGAAAAGCTTAGGTAATATCTATTATTGAAGAATGAAATATGTGATAGTATTTTTTCTCAGTGACAAATAATATCATGATACCAAATCGAGTAATTTATTCTTTGTTTAAATTGCTTATCTGTAAGATTTTTCACTCATTTAAATACATGAAAATACAAAGATTGTGATTCTCGGAAAATGTTTGTTTTTTCATTTAAATAAAAATTTATATAGCTCAGGGGTTAAGGAAAGAGGAAAACAAATAAAGTGAATTATAATTGCAATATTTGTTATCTAATTTCTGCAAATACTTTTGCGTTTCTGATCCTAAAAGATCAAGATTATAGATTCACTTTTGCTCAATTTCGTTGTACTAAAAAAAAAACAGCACAACAAGATCAATGTATCAAAATAGAAGTGGGTAGTGTTCTTATCTTAAAGTATTGTCATTTCCAAATTTTTGGGCTTACTTAAAAGAAGTGACTATAGGGTGTTGTGAAAACAATAAATCTCTGAGAGATCAATGCTTACCAACCATTACCTTGAAAATAAGTACAGAAATTGTTTGATAAAGATGGAGTTATGAGTCAAATTACCAGTCAGAAGAATCAACACCCAAATCTTCTATTAACTCAACACATCATGGAAACAATATCGATGGAAATATTAGATGCAGGCCAGGAAAGTAATAACATAAGATGGTAATAAAGGAAATTTTAGAGGTGAAAATTTAGTAACAATAATCACAGAAAAATATGAATAAGCTATTGTATTATCTCTATAGCTGTTTGGATGGAAATTATCTTGTTTGATGGAGCTTAACAATTTGTCAGCTACTGATATAATTGAGGTTAATATAATCCATCATGTTGTTATCTTTTTAGCATTTGAGGTAAATCTTCCATTGATAATTTTTTCAAGATTCCAACTCCCTTAATTCACTTATGGCTGAAATCTAGGTTTTAGCATATGGTTATGGATATTTCACATACTACTCGTAATTCTTATCACAATATATGTCAATGCCTGATCAGCAGTTTTTGGTTTATATGTACCTGGCATTCTGAACCCACCTCTTTTCTTCAACTGATTGACAACCCAGAATCTTTAGTATAACACCCAAATGCCAAGGTATATACACTTATGCCCTTCCGCTTTATAATCATTTCTCTGTTTGTGCACCTAATAAACTGTTCATTTCAAGTATTTATCTTCATTCCATGTTGATATTCCCAACAAGGTTGTCAGTCTAGATTAGTCTATGTCTGCATACAGTTGTTTCATGTTTTAATCATATTATACATGATCACACCTTTAATCATGAGGCTGCCAGGTTATAGTCTTTAGTCTGGCACTTTGGAGGAGAGTGGGTTGATCCCATTCCCAAAACCACTTCATGAGAATGTTGGGACAGTTTGTTAAAAAGGCCATGTCTGAATTACTATTCATTCCATGCCCTTTCCCATCTTGTCTTTCCTTTTCCAGCTCTTATAACCTCAATTTAAACAAAAAATTTCAAAGCTGTAATTAAAACAACATAGGTAGTAGCCAGGAGAGAAGTGTAGGCCCTCATCTGCAGGATCAGACCACATCTCAGTGGTTTCTGAACATAGTCCAATGCTTAGAGAGGTAGGGTTTCATAAAGGATGACAGCCTACTGGTAGTAGGAGCACAGAAAGTAATGATTATGAAATTGTAGCTTGTGGTATAGAAAGTGAACTTAGGAAATTGTTAAAAGAGGCACAGCATATCACTGGTAGAGTTGATAGAAGTTCTGAATCACCATATTCCCACAAATTAGCCAACTAGCCTTTATTGGGACATATGTGAGATCTTTTTTGGGAGTTTTTCCCTTGGAAGCCATAAATGGATGGCCTTCACCTTAATAGAAATATGTAGGGAGTACTTTGTGAGGTGCCAGATAGAGCTGTAAGGTTGCCCTCTTCCAATAGGTTATTTGACTATTTTTTGAAAATGGTTTTAAATTGTCTGTTGATACGCATTATTTACCAGGTGCTATTTATTTTTTGAGGAAAATGTTTATTTTATGTAAAATTCAATGTTAAAATTTAGATTTAAAAGTCCGCCAAAATGCTCCTTTGTTGCTTGGCGCAGACCATTGACACTCATGATGTCATGTGCCAGCAAGCGCTCTCTCTAGATGAGTAACATCTGGTTTGTTTCTTTGGATTTGTGTATAAACGGTTGGAAACAGGGTTTGTAAATAGTGTGTAGTACACCAATCTGCAACCACAACAATAAAAACTCCCAAAAAAATCCATAAGTGTTCCCACAATAGAAGAAATACAAAAAAAGTCACTGAAACTTGCTAATAGAAACCCAGATGATATTGGAAAAAAATTAATCTTCATTTTTTGTGAAGCTTGTTTACACCATAATTTCATAGAGTTAAATGTAATACATTGTTTAAGGTGAGTATCACTAAGGTTAGGGACCTTATGGTCGATCCTCACTTTGGAATATGTTTTATTTGTATTCTGTGGGTGTTTTCTTTCGATAATGGTTGCTGTTGGTTGCATAACATACTCATTTTTCCCCCCATAAATCCACCAAAACATCAATTTGTCCCCCCCCCCCCCCTTGTAGGCTTCACAACGTTATGGATAATAAGCGAATTACAAACATATAAATATAAGCAAAGAACACTTTAAAAAAATTGAACATTATTTGCACTCCAGAAAACAGTTAAAAATTGAAAATTACTTGAACATGAAAAGTAAATTCCAACTAAATAGATGCATTTGTGTCAGAAAGGTAAACTGTAGTTGTATCATCACATATAAATTCCAACAAATGGGACTCAATGTGTTCCAGAGCTGTTGAAGGTTAGCGTGAAATTTCTACAAGTGATCTCACTTTGAAAATAACTTCCATTATTCATTACCATGCAGCTATATTTTTTTACGTGATAATGTATCTCTCGTATGTTTCAAATTTAAAAGAGGAAGAACATCTTTTCATAAAAGTTTTCTTGTTTGCAATTTATGTTTTGAATGCTTGCATGATAGATACAAAAAAATTATTAATTACTTGAATAAAAACATGATTCTGTAGTGCTAAATAGTGCCAACAAAAATGACTTCTGTTGCTTTTGTTTATGGATGGTTCACACAAAAAAAGGTCAGTTTCTCAGCATACATCTGCTTTCTATTACCAAAATGAACTCACAATTCAAATGGACATCACCTTAGTTCTGCCCAAAGATTCCTGTTAATCTCTAACTTTCAATTTAAATGTAAGTGATTCTCAAACTAAAGTTATTAAATTTTTAAGCACCACAGAATAAAAGTCATAGGTTGTTTTATAGCTAGTCCAACAAATATGGCATCCATTTTCGGTATTTTTCCACTGTAGGCTTTTACAAGTTGTTCTCTATTTTGTACTCAAAATGAAATTTCATTAATAGCAAGAAATAACTAGCAAAATGGGAAACATTCCATTCGCAACCGTAGTGTTTACAGTAGACTTGCGCATTATAGTTCGCGAAGAAGAGCGCTCAGTTTAGTTCGCAGCTCCCTCGCGAACTAGTTCACTCTTTTAGTTCGTTAGTTCGCATCTCGAATTCAGAGAAACAGATCGTTCGCTCACCTTGCTACCGCTACTGCACATGCTATTTTGTTTGTTATGTCAGTTTTATTAGGACATAATCATTTTTTTGTCGTTTCTAAATGGAAGAAAAATACTGTCTACATTTGGTTGAAAAATTATCTGTATAAATAACACATGTTGTGTCATAACTTCGAAATATGGCAATAGACAGACACATTGGATGTGGACGTCTCCAGACCGTGTTTCCGTGTAGTGAACTGGCAGCTCAGTGGCTAAAGAGCTTGCTTACAAACGTTGTGGTCTCCTGTTCAAATCTCCGTCGAGGCTAAGATTTTTAAAAATTGTTTTTCATCGTAAGAGTCAGGCCTGGGCCGTAGGTTATTTGGATTGAATGTTAAACTGTAAATATTATATTGTTAGGGGTGCAATGCGAGGCAAATCGTAGGTAGTCTTGCAATTTTGCAGGTGTACACTTTTTTACGCTATAATGATCCCTCAGGTGTTGTTCGCAGTCATTGTGTGAGTGTGAACCACAGTAATACTAATATAAATACGGAAGTAAGTCTCTGTCTTTTTGTTACGTTTTGACGACTATATGGCTATATCGTTGTGATGGAATTTTATAAGGAAAGCTGTATGAAGGGCACAGGATATTTTTTCCAGTATGATTAACAGTTGTAGTCACGAAATTTTGAGACCTTATCGAATGGTGACAGAAATATGTTGGAAATTGATTCTCTTCAAGTGGCAGGTTCGACGGTAGAATGATATAGTGATAGCTTTCCTGTCATATTATGCTGACTCGATATTGTTTGGGACCAATCATTTGTTACCAACAACTTTTTATATTTAATTCTGGCAAAAAAATTCTTAATCCACACGTGGGAGTCGCGGGTACGAGGCTAGTTATCTATATTATTAAGAAAAGTAACAGTAATACTTCCAATGAGATACCTAACAATTAGACATATAAAAATGACAGTGACCCTTGAATTAGAAAGTGGTAACAATAATGAAAGTGCGTAAATTGGAAGTCATTGAGCTATTTTTTTTATTAGTGTAGGGGAGGATAATCCAACACATATTCACAATATTTTGGAGACGAATGAAACTGATGAAGACACAAAAGTTAAAATCTTTTTGAATTTCGCAAGTCATTTCTTTACATAACTTTCACAAATCTGTTAATCAACAGACTGAGATAAGTATTATATTATGTCAGCTTTAAAATCAGCGCTACAAAAATGTAAAAGATACTGTTTCTTTGGTTAAGAAAACAAGAAAAAGCCTTTAGAAGCCAAATTCTCCACAGAAAGTGATAATATTAAAAATAAAGCTCTAGTATTCGTTGATAAAAGTCTGGAGTATCTTAGTAAATAGTTAGATTTTAATGAAAGCAATTGGCTATAGAAAATCCAAAAATTAAATTTAAAACACGAGGTTTCATTTAATGGCTGTGAGACAATATTAGAGGTTCTAATATTGAAAAAATGAGTATCAATGTGAACGAACTTTACTTTGAAATAACAATATTACACGAAATCTAGGTAAGAGTAAGAGCAGTATTTTATTAGTAAAAATGAGCTTTTGATCTACATTAATTTAACAACTGAAAGCGATAAAGCATAATACAATTTTACTGTAGACGGAAAGTTGTTAAAGATGCAAGTAGTGCAAAAAATATAGCTTAAAAAAAAATAGTAAAAAAAAAATATCCTTTGTCATTTTCTACTCTTTCGTAAAATATTATATTTTTGAAGTGTACTATATTTTTATAGGTTATTCTAAAAAAAAATTCTACCATTAACCGAAAAAATGTTGGTAATCCTAGCGGCGAATGGTGATAGTTCACGACCGGGAATGCTCAGTTTAGTTCGCAAACGGTACCGCTCAGTTTAGTTCGTGAACGGTAGCGCTCAATTTAGTTCACGAATTATACTGCTCAGTTTAGTTTGCGAGCGGTAGCGCTGTGTTTAGTTCACGAACTAGGTCGCTCCACTCTGGAATTCCAGAAAGACAGCTCGTTCGCTCCCTTTGCTAGCGCTACTTCACGCGCTCTCTTCTTTGTTATAATTGTTGTGGTTACTGATAGTTGTCTTTTAAGTGTTAATGGGATCAAAGTGTGTTTTGTTTTCACATTCCACGTTAAATTTCCATTTTTGACTTCTGCAATAATTATTAATGTTTAACAGTTACATTTTTTTTATTTTTATATCTGTCTCTTCAGTGAAATGTGTCCACAGTGAACTGTGTTACCTTTCAGATAATAAACTAAAACAAAAGTTGGTATTCGGGAAAGGATCGAACGAACTAACGAACTAAGGAGTGAGAGATCTGGGAACTAGTTCACGTAGTTCGCTCGTCGGAGCGCTCTTCCGAACTAGTTCGTTCGCGAACTACACAAGACTAGTTTACAGGCACATGACGTCACTAAGAGACCATCAATCCTGGAGCATTTTCTGTCACATTATTAGATGTCTCATGGTTTAATTATACATGAAATAATAGTCCATGATACAGTTCAAATTTAACTTGTTTTTATTTCATGTAATACACACACAACTTCAAAGATACTGGTCACATACAATACTGCCACACACTGTTTGCCAATGTAAACTGTGTCTGTAAAAACTGTCTCTGGGTCTCTGCCATTCGCTTTATATAAGTTTCATCGAAAGTTCTAGAACATTACAAAGGTTTCCGACAGATATTTCTCGAACTTTAACAATACTTAAACAGTTAAAAAAATATTAAAACCAATCAAAATTAATACATAATCATTAATACACAGAAGTGAAAATTAAAGGTATTTAAACACAAAATTATCATTATAAAACATTTTAAACTGTAGTAAATCATCCTTTAAACATTATTGCTTACCTTAATACTTGGAATTACAAACATTTAAGTAATTATCTTGTACTATCCTTAAAGATATTAAATAATTTTTACATAATTTCTTTTTATAAAACAAAGTCCATTTACACTGTTTTACAGTAAATTGCAAGACAAACATACAAAATCATATCCAATAAAACTCTAGCTTGCTACAAATGCTTCATTAAATACAATTCCATTGAAAGTCTAGGTTTGAGAGCTGTTACAACGTGGCCAGAAGTAAGAAAAATCTAATTTTTATTTAACTTTTTATTAAAAATAATCAACTTTTCTTTTCAAAATTAAAAAAAAAATTGCCTCCTGAAGCATTAATCAACACAAAAGACTACAATTCATAATATATTTTCTATATTGTCAAATAGCCTATTTTGACAGTTATCTTTCATCTTAGAGGATGGTTGTGTGTATCCATTAGTAGGCTACCAAATAGTTACTGATTACACATGAAGAAGGCAGAAATCATCAATACCAAACAACTTTATGAAACCCTTCCCTTATCAAAGCTGAATTAAGGAGAGCTGCAGTGACAATATACAAACACAAAACCAGAATATTTTGATGTATGCCCTTACTTTTGAAAACAAAAACCAAGCAATTCTGAAAGCTACTGCAGTCACTGAATGTATTATCTTGGTTATCCAGGTTGAGCCACCTCGATTTATTTAAACCTAATGTTTCTGCCATTATGCTGTGGCTTTTATCAGAGGATTTTTATGTCAGTTGCCTGCTATGGCCTTATATAGTAGCAGGAAGTGAGTGCACGTGCAGTATCCATCCCTGGTTGGATTATGTCGTTCATCTTGAGTTTTCCTGAGAAGGTATGACCAAATATAGTCAAGTTGCAACCCGCTATCAGCATTCATGCTGTTCGACCATTTCTTTATTTACTATGCTTCTCTTTTAAAGCTAGGCTGACATCTACTTTCAATGGCTATAATGCTGGTCTTGTCAAATCAAATTTAATGCCCACTATCGGCTGAATGTAGAACTACAGCGGACTTGCATGCAGATGGCAAGTTACGGTGTCAAATAATGCCTAATTTAATTTCACATACCAGTGATGTCAACAGACATAACTAGTATACCATTGAGGCCCATTTTTAGGTTCTTCGGTGGTTTAATTTATATATATATTTGATTAATTAAAAAGTCCACCAGAAGGTTATGTTGAAAATTTGTTTATTTACTCAGAACGAAGTCAGGGATATTCACAAGCATAGATACAATACAGAGATGCAGTTCTGAGCCGTCGCAAATAAAATCTCTGTGAACTCAATTTGAAAAACTAACTGGATGAATCTCTCTGTAAAACTGAATGAATGACTCTGTTTATATAGTCTCTATCGAAATTACGAGAATTCTTCAAAGGCATCCGCCCGATATTTCTCGAACATTAACAATCACTCAAACAATCAAACATATTAAAAACAATCGGAATTAATACAAAATTACTTAACAACATTACAAAATGATCAGAAATGGTAATTAGAGATACTTAAATACAAAATTATTTGCAGAAATTCATCTCAAACTGTAGAAAATTGCCCTGTAGACATCATAACTTGCATTAATACATGGAATTACAAACATTTAAGAAATTCTCTTGCACCCTTCGGTTCTTAAACATATTAAATGGACTTTAAATAATTGTCCTTCATAAAACAAAGTCTATATACACTGATTTACAAGAAATTACAAAACAAACATACCAGATCATATTCAAGCAAACTTTAGCTCACTACAAATACTTCATACAGTACAATACTATTCAAAATTAAGGTATGAGGGCTGTTACAACCCCTCCCCAGGATTCACTTAATTTTACACAGTTAAAATTGATTGAATCCGTCACGAATCTAAGCAGGCTGAATGTACACATAATGCCAACACAAACAGATTACAATCAATCAACCATAATGACTTTTACAATCAACAAATACAATTCTCCATTACATACAACATCTGCACATAGTCTGTGTCACTGATTTTGGTTACAGTGATTGTCTTTTTACAGATCCAATCATTTTTTCAGTTACTGTTTTACCCAACAAACATTCAATGCTATTACCTTAAGTTACAATTAATTTTTCACTTAGACTTACACACTTGGTGTCTGCTTGTTAATGACAACAGGCTGTTTACATTTTACAGCTGATAATTTGTCACCACAATGTAGAAAGTCACAACATCATGAAAACACCAAAAGTTTCTACACAAAACTGTCACAAATTGCTTTATACAGTGAAATGCTTACATCTTAAATATTCAGTATTATTACATCTGCATCTGAACTTAAGTACTCACACAAACTATTTACATGCATCAGATATTTACAGGTTGTTGACCCCTCCCCAAACCATGCATTCAAAAAAAAACTAATTCTATAAGTGGGTTCCAAGATTTCTCTGAAAACCCAAAACCATGTAAGTTATTTTTTTCTAACTTTCCAGTTTTCTTCTACTTCCTGGAAGACATGTACTCCTAAACCGTAATCAGAACTATCCACAGCAAGGCAAAAATCTAGATCCCAACCTTTAAACCTGTGCAACAACTCATTGATAGGTGGAGGATGATCCTGTTCTGTTACTAAATGCTTGTTTAATGTGCGAGCATCCAGCACTAGTCACACAGAATTGTCCAGTTTCATTACAACAACCAAGGGATTATTGTAAGGTCTCCTTGACCTCTCTATTACCCCCCCACTCCAACATTCGATTTATCTCCTTATTCACTTCATCTCTTTTGGTCAAAGGGATTGGATATGGCTTAATAAAGAAAGGCTCTTCAGACTTTACAGTAAGCTCACACTCATAGTTTTTGATCAGACCTGGTTTGTCAGAAAATACGTCCCTATATTCTTCAATTAGACATTTCAGCGTTTCTTGTTGGTCTGACGGCAATAGTTTCATACTGTTTGGGTAATTAATAATGTTTCCTTCGCTTATCTCCTGACCTTCAATCAGACTATTAATCTCATTACTCTGCCTTAACACATTTACACAAATCTGTGGTAATAGTTCGTCACAAACTCTAGCTACACCAGCATTCTTATATTTAACCCTCACATGATCTACTTCTTGTATGCCTTTCCAAACAGTCTTCTCAAAATCAATCCAGTATTCCCCACTGTTTAATTTAATCCATAAGTTACCTTCTCCACAGTCTACCAAAGCCTTTACTTTTGTAAGCCAATCCATGCCTAAAATGCAATTAACATTCAACTTAGGGACTACATACAAGGGTATTTCTACATTTACAGTCCCCATACACCCTTCCATCAACATTTCCTGCTTAATTCTCTTACTTCGAGAACCAGTAGCAGTAATAACTGTCATACTATTAACGGGTAACACTTCAATTTGATTGGTGCTTTCAATTTCATTAAATAATCCCTCAGCAAGGCAAGAAACCTGTGACCCAGTGTCAATAAGAGCATCTATTTGTTTATTAAAAGCATTAATTTGCACTATGGGAACTTTATCCAAAACTTCATCCTTATCCTCCACCTCTTCCAATAAATCTTCTCGGGGATTATTCATAAAAATGGTATTAACTCTATAGCAGTTGGTACCTGGACCCACATTCTTGTCCACCACTGCGGGGCCCATCACAGGGGTGGTCTTTAGTTTGCCTGCCCCCCATGTTGCCTTTCCCTTTCAGATTGAGGGTTCTGTTCTCTCACTCCCCCATTATCATTCCTCCTTGCGTAATTATCACGACCCCATCCCCTAGATCTACCATCCCTTGACCCATTACCCTTTCTAGGGGGACTCCTGCTGCCCCTCCTATGGTGTTGATGGTGGTATTGTTGTTCATTGAATGACTCCTGGGCATCCATGCGTCTCAACAATTCAGAAACCCTATCCACATTTATTACATCCAAAGTGGCAATTAAATTTCTTGTTTGCTAGGGTAGCCTAGCTCCTATCAAATCAATGAATTCCTCCGCTCCATAAGGATGGTCTAAATACTTACAATGGATCCAGCATTTATGAAAAAAAACATGCTGAGTTTCCCTACCAGGTTTATAGAGCCTTCCAGTCATCAACTCCCTCTTTTCCTGAATCTGCCTGCATGCCAATCAAAAATGTCTCAAAAAGTTTCCTTTAAACAGCTTGTAGTCAGTCACTTCCCTAGCTTGTCTATCACCCCATGTCCTAGCATAAGACTTTAGATGTTTACCCACAAGTGCAATTTTCTTACTGTCGGGTAACAAATTAAAATAGTCTGATCTTTCAAAATTATCTATAAACTCAATAGGGTGAAGTCTTCCACTGTCATCATAGAATTCAATTTCTTCCTTAATGTCAGCACTAACAATTGTGTTACCTAGTGTGGGAGCTTGACTTAACTGTACCTGCAACCTAGTAACCCTTTTCTCTAACTGATTAACATTACTTTCTAATCCATGGACTAACTGTTCCTGCTGCTGCACCGATGTATTAATATTTAATCCCACCTCCTGTCTCTACTCATTGACCCTTTGAGCAGCTTTACTATCACTGGCTTGGAATAAAGTGACATATTCCTCCCTCATCTTATCACAATTTTCACTGACTTCCTTCACCTCTTTATAAATCAAATTTTCATATTCAGCCTTATTCTGATCACAAATTTTAGTAACCTTTTCAAATTTCTCCTTACATTCTGTTACTACCTTCCCCAATTTAGAATCTAAATTGTTAATATCCTCCTTGAATTGAGAGCTAAAACCCTGAAATTGCTCTGCGATTTTTACATCAAAACATTTAGTCAAGTCAGAGATTGTTTTATCATTGTTTTGTTGCAATTCAGAAAATTTAGAATTAATTTAAGAAAATTTGCTGTCAAGATTTAACTCCTTTTGAAATTCAGAAAATTTGTAATCGAATTTTCCATTGATTTCAGCAAACTGAGAATTAATTTCAGAAAACTTAGAGTCAAATTTGGCTACAAAAGATTCTAGAAATTCTTGTAGATTCTGACTATCAGCCATTTTCAGTAATTGGCAAAATCAACATGAAAACAAAGTTATGAAGAATTAAAATTTTTCTAACCTGCCACAAAATAACATGCAAAAGCAAAATTTGAATATTCAGTACTTACTTTTGTATCACTTAAATACTTTTCATCACCTTAAATTTCAGCTAGCAGCACTTTTCACCACTGAACACCACTTTTTTCACAGATTTAAACACTTAATCACACTTTACACACTCAAAACACTGTACTGCTGGAAGACTTGATCTTGAGGTCGCAGAAAATCCGCTTGCCATCAGAAAATTATTGCCGATTGCAGACGTCGAAGCAAAATCTCCGATGAGTGCTGTCACTCGTGTTCAGATTGAAGTTGACGCCGTCCAACCTGTGTCGCCGTTCTAAATGTCGCGTTGCAGTCCGCCGATACCTTGTCGCAATTTGCTGCAGATTCTTTTAGAAGATTAACAGCTCACAGATGTTAATAACTTCTCGTCACTGTCAACTGTCGCCATATTAGGTTCTTCGGTGGTTTAATTTATATGTATTGATTAATTAAAAAGTCCACCAGAAGGTTATGTTGAAAATTTATTTATTACTCAGAACGAAGTCAGCGATATTCACAAGCATAGATACAATACAGAGATGCACTTCTGAGCCGTCGCAAATAAAATCTCTGTGAACTCAATTTGAAAAACTAACTGGATGAATCTCTCTGTAAAACTGAATGAATGACTCTGTTTATATAGTCTCTATCGAAATTACGAGAATTCTTCAAAGGCATCCACCCGATATTTCTCGAACATTAACAATCACTCAAACAATCAAACATATTAAAAACAATCGGAATTAATACAAAATTACTTAACAACATTACTGATGACTTGTCCTATGTCATAAATTATGACTTCGTGGATCAAATAAAATTCAATTCAATTCAATTACAAAATGATCAGAAATGGTAATTAGAGATACTTAAATACAAAATTATTTGCAGAAATCATCTCAAACTGTAGAAAATTGTCCTGTAGACATCATAACTTGCATTAATACATGGAATTACAAACATTTAAGAAATTCTCTTGCATCCTTCGGTTCTTAAACATATTAAATGGACTTTAAATAATTTTCTTTCATAAAACAAAGTCTATATACACTGATTTACAAGAAATTACAAAACAAACATACCAGATCATATTCAAGCAAACTTTAGCTCACTACAAATACTTCATACAGTACAATACTATTCAAAATTCAGGTATGAGGGCTGTTACACCGTGGTAAATTCATCGAATGGGTCCCTTCCTGAGTGCCGGGTCTAAGGTAGGGTGAGGGGGCGGGAAGATCTGCAGGAGGGACACTGGAGCACCCAATTTATGAGCGAAATATTTGTGTGTTTTTTTTTAGCTCTACTACTGCCCCGTATTGCGGCAGTGTACAGGGCCTGTTGAAGGAGGTGGCAGGCCCTCTTTGGCCCAGGCTGGGGCCCCTCCAGGTGGGGGCCTGAGGCATTTTGTCCTTTCTGCCATCCTATTGCTACCCCACTGCCCCCATGATAGGTCTCTCTTTTCAAGGTGGATAATTATTTTAACTCTAACCAATCATTTTTTAAGAAGGTAGATATCTTACACTAATTCCACTACTAGAAATCTTTAGAATGGTTACACAAGGCTGTTGTGCATTTTAGTGGAGATATTCTTGAACTTAATATAATAATGTCTTTCTTTTTATCGATGAAAAGGTGTTTAGTGTTTGGATATGTTGTATATTGAAGTTTAATATTATAGACTGCATATAAATGTGACTTCTCGTATGGTTTCTAAACTTGAACCTAAGTGACATATGTGTGGTTGGATGAATTGTTTACAGAATCTATTGCACCTTGTGGTTATCATTTTCTTAGAAGAAAACAGTTACATTTTTAAATACGTACAATCTGCTTTAAGAGTTTTTTCTGTGCCTGGGTCTGATTACAGTTATGGTGAATGTCTGAAAAAATGTTTCCCACCTTGGGAAAATTTACCAGTTCTGAATTCCTCTTCAAAGAATGTACAATGCTGTGCCAGTAAGGCCTGCCAGAATATCAAAATGAAATAAAGTAAGAACACTGGTCTTATCCAATTTCTTTTTGAAGGCTGTTGCATTAGTGAATGAAAATAAAAGGGCCTTAAATATCTAGATTTTAATGTCTAAAGAAAAAAATATTTAATTAACATACTGGATCATAACATATAACTACTACACTTTAAATTGCAGATCCAGCATCAAATTGAAATGATAGTTTAAAATAATGTAGATTTTTTACTTGGTAACATATTCTTAGTTATAAATGCAAGGAAACAAAATAAAAAAAACTGGTTCAGTGTTGTGATTAATTCACACCAACACCTTTATTAAAATTTCTTAATACAAACCTTGATATTTTCTATGCTCAAGTCTTCAGTCATTTGATTATAATACAAGACGTTCATTTTTCGTAGACCCCAATATAAGAGACTGCCCCAGTGGAAAGTTATCAATTTACAGATAAACTATTCTACAGCAAAATAAATAAATACAGTCAAAAGATGCATGTTATATACATTAATTACATCAACTACATTCACACAAACTACTGGCAATTATTTTTCAATGGAGTAGGAGTTTTCAATTAAAAACTCTTTTAGTCTTTTTCCTGAATTTAATTTTATCAGCTGTTAGACATTTAAGATGTATTGGGAGCTTATTGAAGATATATGTCCTTGATTTTCGGCCCCCTTTTGAACAAATGACAATGACTTGTAAACCTTGTGAAGATCATTTTTGCTTCTAGTGCCATAATTGGGCATTTTACTATTTGTTTACTATTTTTATATACTTTTATTTCTTACAATACTATTTTTGCTGTGAGTTTTGGGGATATAAAAGAATTAGATCTAGAGGCTTGCTGTATTCCCAGATATAATTCACAACAATCATGCTTTTTTTAAGTCATCATAATATCCTAATCCTAATTATCAGATGTCTCATAATGATGATAGTAAATGCAGTTTTTTTACGTTTTTTAAATTAGTTGTATAAAAGATGTGAGTTAATGAGTAAAATGTATGTAAAAGATGGAATGAAAGCTAAACACATTTTTCAATGATTTTTGGAATTTATTTTAAATTAAATAATTAATGATAATTTTCCTATTTTAATCCTGTATCAAAATGGCATGATAATGGTATACTTAATAGCTGACACTTCTTTAGTGAAAGTAATTCTCTTGAGTTTACCGTTCTATCTTTTGCTATGTATTGCTTTGTTGAATTAAAACTTTTGAAAAATAGACCCTTACATGTATTACTTTTGCTAATGGACATTTTCTTCCCCATTGTTCAGACTACTTATAACACAATTTCTTGATTTTAAACCAGTGTACTCTCTTCATACTAAACCAAAAAAGCTTTATCAAGATTAATTGTAACTACATTTATCTATACTAATTTCTCTTTTTTTTTTTCTTTTTTGCAACACTGCTTCAGAATTAACATCATGTTTGTCTGAAACTGGCAAATTACTATTTAATTATCTTCCTGTTAGTGTAATTAACTGTTGAAGGACATTGTATCACTCTTTTTTTATTTTTGAGTAGCAGTACAGAATCAATCAATTAAATTCAGCAATGGATATTATTGTTCAATTGAAGCAATACATTTATGTATGAATTGTTAATTGATTGATTCACAATGGGATCCCATTTATTTCCTGGGCATGGTAGTTGACAGCGGGTCTTTCTATCTTCTTCATCCCAAACACACAGGTGGTGACGAAGTGTTGGACATGGCGATGAATGTTTACGGGAAACCTACCCATGCCCAACATGTCTACTTGCCTTACTACCAAGGTCAGATGCTGTATACACGTAAGTGTAATTCTCTTCCATCTTTGAACCCTATGTAAATGATTCTATTGCTATAATTTTCAGTAGTTTGTATAGTTGACCTCTTTTCTTGAGATTTATGCTTATTTAAAGGGTATTTCCCCAGTAGAGTGGAATAAAAACTGAACAAAATTGGCAACAAAATCTCTGTAAAATGTTAGCAAAATCTTCTTAATAACTGTTGCAATTAAGTTAGAGTAAGAAATAGTGGTTGGTCACAGTTAAAGGTAAAATTGTAAAGTTGCAGTTGAAGAAGTACAAAAGTATATTTTTCTTCGCAAGATTTCTTTGTTTGTTTGCTTTACTATTGTTTTAATAGTTTATTCCAACTTTGCAATTGTAATTAATATTAAGTAAAAAGTACAGACATGCCACAAGCTTTAAGCAATTCTCTGTTTCGCTTTTTGTGACAGCTTATGGTGTTGGATGATGTGTGTATTGTTATTTATGCCAAATGACAGTTAAGATTGTTGAGCTAATTGCTGTGAAATTTAAAGCTGACAGTTCATATTTTTTAATATACACCTTTTAAAAATTTCATCATTTCGATTGCTTCATGTTTTAAAACTTTATATATATATATATACCATAAACAGTATGCAATTTGCTTATAACAAGAGTTAAGTCATTAATGCATGTGCTAAAATGTTAACTTTTAAAAAATGTGGTGTATAAAACATATAAATTTAAATGTTACTATAATTTAATATGGATAGGATAGAGAAAGTTAACTAATTAGTTACTGTTGACAGTAAATTGGAGGAAGAAAACTGTTTTTTTGGGGGGTTGGGGGGGGAGGGGAGGAAACTGTGAAGACAGAAGGCAACACATACAAGAAAATTACTGTATTTTGTAATGTGAAGAAGGAAATAATAATAAAAAATTCTTGTGATAAGATTTACTGTAGTTATACATATCTACACAATTTATGTTTGAAATGGCCAATGGGTCATCTAAAATATTGTGTTTTTGTGGTTTTTGTTTCCTTATGTTTTTGTTGCTCTCCTGTCTACAGCTTTTAAGTGGTGAATTTAGGTTTCTTATCCTTTACAATTTTAATGTTGCATCAGGGCATTTTTCTCTGCTCATCTACCAATTTACAGTCTTCCATTATATGAGATTAACTGCTGCCAAAAATTTCACAATAAAGTTTGGTAGAATTACATGCTTTATAAGCAAGTTATATTACCGACTCTGATTATGACAATAATTATTATGTCACATGCACATCTGAAATTTAATTTTCATCAATGGTCACTGATATTCTTTTATGTCAATATTGACCTGAAAATGCTGTTAGTAAGTGAAAATAAGGAAGGATTTGTTTCTGAAAATTATTGCAGAATGCAATCAGTAACAGATATGATAAAAGAGCTGGAATGGGATTCATTGCAAGACAGGAGGAGGGTGAAGAGAGTCATGGGAGTGTACAAGACATACATTGGTAATGAGGCGTGGAAATATATTGGTGTAAGAATGAAAAGGAATGCAATGGAAGGGAAAAGATGACCATGACAACAAGCTGGTACTCGATTTCAGGCACAGGGGTGCAGGAAGATTCTCTTTTTTAGGTATGGGTGTCAGGGATTGGAATAAGTTATCAAGGGAAATGATGAATAATTTACCAAAAATGTTAAAAGAATTTAAAGTTTAAATTTGTAGAGGGTAAATGTAGGTGGGTGCATCAAGGGGGGTGGGTGGGGGGGAATGATGGGTGTGTAGGGAAATTGCCAGCGGTGTGTGCGTTCCATTGCAATTTATATTAAATATTATTATTATCTGGTAATTACATATATTATCTGTGGTATATTATATGTGATAAATATAAGCTGAAATATGGTTAGGGATGGGTGATTTTATCTTTCATTACCATATTATAAAGTAAGTTTAATTGACCAAGACATAGACAAACAAAATAAACCATTCACAAAAGACAGCTAAAGATAAGACTTCTGTGACGAGAAGACATAGGGCAAATACAAATGCACAACAACCTAATGGTTCAAGTATATCAGGAAATACTATCCTTCAAGTATTGTTCCTAATCAAGGAGTGGGATTAACACCAGACAATTTTTGTTCTTACTCTTTCTGCCTATTCTTTGCTATCATGTCTTAACTTTTGCCTTGTTAAATATTTTTAATGATAATTTCCGGATCATGACTTGAAATTAGGTGGTTAAATTTGGTTGATTGTAAACTTTGTCATAATTGGAGTTCTTGGCTATGAAATAGGTACTCAGTTAAGCTGTACATGAAGAATTTTGCTTTATTTTAAGGTCTTTAATCAATTTCATGGTGTACTCTTTATCTTTGTATTTTGCAACACTACAGTCATTCAGTACACACTTCTCAGACACTTGTGCTTCAACTCCAAAACATTAACATAAGAGGAAAACAGTCGACCTACATTTATTGCATTATGAGCTACATGTTTATATAGTAGCAAGCCACTCAATTACCTAAAATTTTAACATCAAAATCAAATTTAGTTTTATAATATAAATTTACCATAATACCAATAAATTAATTATCATAGTAACTAGTATTTAAGATATTAGAGACTAATTTATAAAATAATTTTAACTTATTCTACAGGTGAAGACCCAATGATGAATGATCAACAACAGTACCGTTATATGACAGTGGATGACATGAAATCTTTAGGTGATGATTCCCTTCAGATTGATGTCACTCGTGATGAGAGGGGTGACGGGAATAGGATTTCAATGGGTAAGTAAGTGTACCTTTACTCATCTGAAAAGTGTTTTAGTGTGACAGATTTCTTAAACTGAATCAAAATCTGTAAATTTAATTTAATTTTGTATTTTAATGATTATAGAATGGAAAAATGCTCTAATATAAAGTGAGTGCAAATTAAGATAGATAAAGTAAATACATCACCCAAAGCTAAAGGCAAAATTTTTACAATATCACAGAATGTAAGACACACAAATGCACAATATTTCAGGTGATTCCTTAATTATATAAGAGGTATTGTAACTTCACTTCTTGGGGTCACAAGGAGTAACCTAATGAGTATCATGTTTCACATGTTCCTTTCATATGATGAAAGGGTTAACCCAAGTATTTGTGTTAATCCTATATTTCCTTGCATTACAGCCCTCCTGCGAACAACTTTGTTCAGTGATACTTTTGTTACTCTGACATTGATTGTATTAATATTATACTTTGTAATTTTATTCTCATTTTGGGAAAGTTCAAATCTTATTGTCGTACATATCAACAATAATGTATGTATCTGTGCAATATTACATAAAGGGATGCAATCAAACCTATTGGAGTTATATGAAGGCACAAAGTTATTACCAAATGGCTTTTCTAGCAGAAATACCAGAATTATCCAATATCAGAGTACCTAATAGTGGCAGTGAAAAAGCTGATAGGCAAAGAAAGTATGTTTTCATTGTGGCACTCATGCCTTCATCTGCGGCAATCAACTGTTATTCATGTTCTTCTCTTTTTTGTGTGTTCCCACCATGAAACCATCATCTATGGTAAGTGGTTGTTCATTTCACTATCTTATTTTGTAATTACATATATAAAGGGTGTACCTAAATTAATATCGGGGTTTTAATGCTTTGTGGTATTTATTACATAAAACGTAAAATTATAATTAATGCATGAATTGAAAGAGCAACTCGAACAGTTATACCTACAAGCTTACAAGTGTTCAATGTGAGCACCTCTCACCACACGGCACACATCAAGTTGATAGCCCATTTCTTCTCACACATTGATTAGTGTTTGTGGTGTAATTGTTGCAACAGCTGCCTCAATCCTGTCTCTTAAGTCTGGTACGTCAGCTGGTAGTGGAGGCACACACACACGATCTGTCAGGGGCCTAGCATCCTCCCAATAACCCCTAAACTTACTTTCAGTTAAGAAGAGTTGAAGTCGCAGCATTATTTTCGGGTGTAAAAGAGTAGAAAGATGTTTTAGTTTGGGTTTTCCATAGGCAAGTAGCTTCAGGTAGCAGCCACAGTCATTTATTCAAGTGGGACCGCGTAAGTTAGTTTAACCAAGAAATCATTTCCGATTAGAATTTGTTAACTATATTAGGGGAAAATTCAAGCATACACTGGTGATCTTAGATTTGAAATCGCAGTTCTGCAAGAGAAGTTACTTAATTTCGAAATTATATGAAAATATTGGCCATTTATAAGCAAGACTGTTAAAGACCATGAGTTGGTTTCGCGCCAAAGAACCACGTGCTTCGAGGAGAGAAAATAGTCCCGGGGTCACATCAAATAAATCTATATGAACAAGTTATATAAAGGGGTGGATATTTTGGTAAGTTGATGGCAAGGGAAGTATCTAAGATTTTATACCAAAGGAAAGCTATCTAGGTGACGCAAAAAGAATTTTAGATTATGAGATTTGATTGGCGCGTAGTGATCTGAATGTCGCTAGGAGGCTATTTAAGACAGCGCGCGTCCTACACATGGTCTATTGCCGGTCTTCTATCGTCGTGGTTGGTCTAGTGTGGGAGGCACATGGGTGTTGGGCGGCAGTTATCATGTTAGAAGCAACGTGGAATTATTTTAAGGACCAAGTGATGATGCTGCATGTCTGAACTTTGCAATCTATTTTGCGGTGATGAAGTCTGATTGCCTTTAAGGTGTACACGCTCTGGTACTCGGGAATTGTATATATATTGATTATTTTGAACAATATACTGTGAACTTTTATCTTAAATGACGATTCTTTATTTGTAGTCTGCTCCTCCCAGTGTGAACTATTCATATAGGAGTGTTTTAAACCTTTACTGCTTGGGGTAATTCGAGTAGTTGGCGACTGTGTTAAACCCCGAGGCCAGAGTAAACGGTCAAAGATCAGTAAAGCTTGGTGCTGTGAAGAGTTGGTCCCCGGCAATCAAGTTTCTGACAGATCCTTTATGAACCCCGACAGGTAGAAATCACATGGCGTCATATCGGGAAAGTGTGGAGGCCATGCAAAACAAGCTCTGCCTTTGGGCCCTTTGAGGTCACTCCAGCGGTCGGGTACAGTGACATTCAACCGATCGTGTACGTCGTTATGCCAATTAGGCAGTGCAATATCTTGCTGCAAAATGAAGTTATTTGGTTCGTCTTCTACCAGCTGGGAAAATAGCCATAGTTATAGAGAATCAAGGTAGGAAGTACCAGTTACAGTTGTTTCTCCAAAGAAAAAAGGCCCATAAACTTTCCGCCGAGATATGGCACAAAAAATATTCAGTTAAGGAGAGTCTCAATGCAATTGCACCATATCGTGAGGATTTTCTGAGCCGCAGATGTGCACATTATGAGTATTCACATGTCCACTAAGGTGAAATGTCGATTCATCACTGAAAACAATATGATTCAGAAAATCTTCATCGTCATGAAACAACATGAAATAACTTTCGATGCAACTCACTTTCCATGAGCCTCATTGAAAATCCTAAGAAATTTTGGTCGTATGTAAAAAAAAATAAGTGGTTGTGACAACAATATGCCAGTTCTACTACAAGACGGTCGGGAAGTTGATGACAGCCGCGACAAGGCTACCGTATTTAACGCCAAATTTAAAAATTCCTTCACCGACGAAAACATGGAAAACATTCCCGTTTTTCCACGGCGTGTTGAATTTGAGATGGATCCAGTACAAATTGATAGTGTAGGTATCATAAAGCAATTAAAGCTCCTGAGGTGGGGGAAAGCGCCGGGTCCCGATGGTATACCAGTAAGAGTATTTTCGGAATATGCGGAAGAAGTAGAACCATTTCTGTCAGATATATTTCGTAAATCTTTAGAGGTAAGAAAAGTACCTTCTGAATGGAAAATTGTGCAGGTGATTCCCGTTTTCAAGAAAGGAGATTGGAGAGATCCTTGGAATTATTGACCGATATCGCTAACATCTGTTTGCAGTAGAATTCTGGAGCATGTCATATGCTCTAACGTTATGAAGTTTCTAGATGAAAATGAGCTACTTACAGCATACCAATACGGATTTCGGAAGAACCAATCATGTGAAACGCAACTGGCTCTATTTTCACATGATGTAATGAAAGTTAGTGATGCAGGATCACAAGTTGATGCTATTTTCTTGGATTTTCAGAAAGCTTTTGACTCTGTACCACACAACCGACTCTTAGCGAAGATCCGAGCGTATGGTATATGTGATCAGATTTGTGAATGGATACGTGATTTTCTAACTGGTCGGTCACAGTATGTCATTGTAGACGGGGAAGCCTCTTCTAAACTAGATGTTACTTCGGGCGTTCCTCAAGGAAGTGTAATAGGACCACTTCTTTTCTTAATTTTTATAAACGATCTCAGTGACAACGTTAATTGCGGGATGCGATTTTTTGCTGATGATGCACTTATTCATATGGACGTGAGGTGCTCCGACGATTGCTTAGAAATTCAGCGCGATCTGGATGTTATTTCGGAATGGTGCCGTAAATGGCAGCTTACACTTAACTGTAAAAAGTGCAACGCAATGCACATAAGTAATAAAAAGACCCCGCTTGCTCAGAAGTACAAAGTTATCAATTCAGTTGTTGACACTGTGGATTCCCTGAAGTATCTAGGCGTAACAGTACAAAGCAACATGAAATGGGACTTGCACATAACTTCCGTTGTAGGCAAAGCTAATTCCAAACTTGATTCATAGGACGTATTTTGAGAAGTTGTAATGCTCATACAAAGGAAATAGCGTACAAAACACTAGTGTGTCCGCATTTGGAATACTGTTTTAGAATTTGGGATCCGTATCGCAAGGGATTGATTGACACGTTAGAGAAAGTACAGAGAAGAGCCGCTGTGACTGCTAGTTAGAGTCATTACGTAAGTGTCACAGAGCTGATTCGTGGGTTGGGCTGGGATTGTTTGGCGGACAGACGACGTCGTTTTTGTTTGATAATTTGCGAAAATCTTTAAGTTACGAGTGCAACGAAATACTTCTTCCGCCAACCTATTTAGGTCGCAATGACAGGAGGGATAAGATTAGAGAAATAAGATGCCGTACTGATTCATTTATGTGTTCCTTCTTTTCTCGATCTGTTCGGGATTGGAATGCGCAGAATTAGGATTGGTGCTTAGCACCCTCTGCCACCCACAGTATTTGTGATTTGCAGAGTATAGATGTAGATGTAGATGTAGAACATTTCATGTGCAAATTTGGCACATAGACCATGGTCTGTAGGCTTTAACGCCTGTAACAACTGCAAACGAGGATGTAGTTGTAAGCGTTTCCGTATAACTTTCCAAACAGTCATCACCTGAATTGCTAATTCACGACTAGCCTTCGAAACAGATTTCTTCGGGCTACGCGTGAAAGATTTCCACACTCGCAAAGGCAAAGGCAGCTGGTATTTTCAAAATGATGATACCATCTACGGATATTATTATCATTTGGAGGATCACATCTGAACTTAATTCGGAACGCATGTTGCACAGTAACTACAGATTTCATCTTTGCAAACTGCAGAACACAAAAAGCTTTCTGTTCGCTAGTCGCCATTTTTGCTACTAGCGCTTTCTAATGGATGACAGAGGGAAAATTGCGTGCACATGTGTACAGGTACCATCAAACAGAACTGTTTGAGTTGTTTCTATCATTTCATGCATTAATTATAATTTTACGTTTTATGTAATAAATACTACAAAGCATTAAAGCCCCGATATTCCTTTAGGTACACCCTGAAGGGAAAGGACAGATAAAATACACCCAACACCCACCAAAGATGAAGGGAGGAGGGCAGCAATAACACACAAACACAGAAAAAACAATATTCCGGGACTCGAATTTCTATGAGTGGCTGCGTCAAACCCAGGGCTTGTGCAAGCTCAGCCACTTACTTCTGTTAACTTGAAAAAGGGGTTTAACCCCAAATATTGTTGTTCTGTGTTTGTGTGTTGTTTTGTGTTGCTGCTGTTCTCCTCCCTTCATCTTTGGTGAGTGTTGGATGTATTTTATCTGTCCTTTCACATAAATATTCCCTTGCAGCAGTTCGTTCCGTAGCGAAATGAACCACCACTTAACTTTGATGATGATTTCATAGGGTGAACATATAAAAATGCACTAGAAGAAAAACAATGAATATTTCAGGGTTTGGTCCTTCGTCAACAGCAGAACATTATGCTATCCTTTTTTTTAAATCCATTTGCTACTTTGCTCCTATTGTTTCCTAGTTACTATATATATATATATATATATATAGAGAGAGAGAGAGAGAGAGATAGAGAGAGAGAGCACCTGGTGTTGTCGGGTCAAGTTGAGAGTGATTAACCAATACACTATTTTTATATTTCTCATACGTGCCATGTATAAAAAGTTTAATTTCTTTGGCACCAACAATTCCCGAAAGGTTTGAATTGGATCTGTCCCCACCATGTAATTATAAATAGCTTTTATTTTTTTATCTTTGCATGTAATCGGTGGCCTAATATCATTTTAAATGTCAGTATTACTTAAATTTTTTGTATTAGTGATTTCGTGTATGAGTACACCATTGTTCAGCCATTTTTAGCCACAGCTGCTAATTTATGAAGAGTAGTGTACTAAAACTATCATAACTGAAAGTGAGTTGGTCCATACATCATTAGATAGTAGCTTAGGAAGACCATCATTCCACTTGTACTTAGGCACAGGTTACGACTAACAAAACCCCACCAGTCAAGTTTGTTCAGATACATAATAGAATCTCTGAACGAGTTGCCTAATACCAAGTTTGATGTTGTTTCCCACTTCTTCATAATGATGAATATTACAAAGATGATTCATGACGGCCAAAACATGATAACATTACTTGTATTATGGAAACTGGTAAGTCCAGTTGGTAAATGATGCATTTATCCTCTCCTCCCCCCCTCCCTGAGAATTGTATCTATCTGTTATCACTTGTTTGGATAGACGTGTGATTTGAGATCAAATCAATAACACAATAGGGACAGTGATTGCAGGGGTTCTTTATTGTAACTAAAACAGCAAGACAATTAAAATATGTTTTTTAATGATTCAATGATGTAAATAATGAATGTCTGAATTTATTGAATAAAATATTTCTCAAAACTAGATTTATTTACTAATACTGTATCACAATTTCAGCTCCTCATGGAACAAGTGAGATTATTCATCCAAATTATTTAAAAGAAAGTTACGCTCAAGTCAGCAGTCAATATAACAACCTTCATGCACCAGATAATGTTGATATTGCTAGACATCCTGTCCATGTGGGGTAAGTGTTAATAAAGTAAATGTTGTAATTTTTACTAAGAAGTTGTTTATCATAGTCATCTATAGAAACCTGTATCTATCACTATTGTAAGTATGATTGTGGAATATGTGGTTACTAATTCTAGGTTTTCAGTAGTTAAAATTTAGTTTATACATGAAAATTGATGATGAAGATTATTTAATATATAAATATACATTAACTAGGAAATAATAGGCGCTTAGTAGTATATAGGAATTACAAAATAGATAGCGAAATTAACCACCTTAGATGATGATTGCATGGCGTGAACACATAAAAAATGACAAGAACACCAATAACATTGAATATTTCGGGTCTTGGCCCTTTGTCAATTGGAGAACATTATGGAGAGTGGGTGCTATAGGTACCGTCTCACAGAATGACTGTTAGTCAGGAACATGATGCGGGTAAATTCAAACATAGGACAGGGAGAAGGGGATGTGAATTGAAGCTAGAACCCGAGCAATGCAAAATGTTACAAAAAGGGCATAATAATACATTAAAATCTTAAGCAAAAATGAATAAATAAACAATATAACATCGAAATATAAAAGAATCTATGCAGTTAAACATCACTTCTGGTATGTGATGGTTCAATTTAGACAGTGGAATGGAGGCAAGAGGAGGTTAGAGGGAGGGTAATTACTGATTGAGTATTATCTCAAATTGAGACCAGCAGGTTGCCTTGTGCCCAGTTTGTATTGATAGGCAAGCTCCCACCTTCCGAGTTTGAAGGAGCTGCTCTTGTTTGGGAAGATTCTTTTGCTTACTCTGATTTATGTTGTGAAGATTTGAATTTATTATTCTGCTATTTTTGCAACATTTTGAATTGCTTCATTACTAGCTCCAATTCACTATCCCCCTCTCCCTGTCCAGTTTGAATTTACCTGCACCATGTAAGGAACTCAGGCTGATACCGGGGCTGAAGTATCGCCTTAGTGCCTTAACTTACACTCTTGTAGACTCACAGTTCTCAGTAATATTTGCTTTAATTTGACCATGTAGCCAGGATGACTCAACTGAATGTCTTAGGTCGCCACAAAATTTGATACCCCCAAATTTTGAAAAGGATTTTATGCTAACTACTGAAGAACACAGGTTCACTGTTAGAAAAATCCAAAGTTTTATTTTCAAAGTCAAAAGTTCAAAATAGCATTTACAGTTGAGCAGGCATATTGAACTCTCTTTTCCAAAAGTTACAGATTGTGGAGAGAAAACTAACCGACCGAAACCCCTTTAACAAATTGAAAAGTTCATGTTAGTTACTACATAACCCGACACGATCAAACATGGTTGAACTAGCCCGCATGGCGAACTACAACCAGAGCGACGAAAGCCAGACCGAAACAGACGCCAGGCAGGAACAGACAGACCGGAACAGACCCCCGGCAAGAACAGACCGGCTCTTTTATCGAAACCACGAGAACCAGTGACGTCAGCAAATGTATCACATCTTTTTCCTCCGCGTAGCTCAAAGAGTACGAAATTTATTTGACGATCCCGACTATTAAAAATGTTTAAACTTTGACAGTATCTGGACTTATCCACTAGAAGTCCGACGGCAGTCTCTTGAGAAATTTAGAGTAATTAATTTTAATGTTTTAGCTGTTTAAGACTCCGCGTAGTGATACATTCTAATTTGGGTAAAATCCCTAAGCGTTCTAGAACTTTTTACGCGCGTGCACAACAATCTGCGACAATCTACTTTACAAAAACTTAATTTCCGGACAAATGCTTAAACCTTTTATGAAAACCCATATATGTATGAAATCGTCTTAATTAGGGCTATCTACTGATGTAAAATTTAAATTGATATCTCTTTCAATAAAAAAGCTTATTATTTACTCTCAATTAAAATCGCTAATTAGTCTTTACCAAATTACTTAATTTTATTGCCAAAATATCGGGGATAGTGCTGACTACAGCTGGTGATAAAAGTTCTGTTGTAGCTTTACGCGATTTAAAGTTATTACAAATCTTAGACTTTCCCTATTCTGATCGCGTGTTTCAAAACTTGAACAAACGGGAATAACTCTTAAACCAAACGTTTCCCGATATGATAATTACACATAAAAATGATTATTATAATGAATTACAACTATGAGCAAGATTACAGGGAAATTCCTTAAGGTTGAAAACTATACTTCTTGAAATTTCTAAGTCCCGCCTAAGCAAAACTAGAATTTGCCAAAATTCTAAGATCCTTACAACCATCTCCTGACTAACGTTCATTCTATGATACAGTGCATACAGCACCCATCCTCCATACTGTTGTCCAACTGACAAAGGGCCAAGACCCAAAATATTCAGTGTCATTTGTGTTCTTGTCTTTTTTTTATATGTTCACATCTTGCAACCATCATTTAACGTAAGTGTTGGTTCATTTAACTATTCTATTTTGTAACTCCTATTTGCCACCTACCACATATTAGTTCCTGGTTACCATATTGCCACACTGGTTTCCTTCTGTTTTGTGCCTTTAACATTTTTTTTATTTTTATTTCTTTATTTTTGTTTCAAATAATTATTTTCTTTTAGTTTGTCTTTCCATTTTCATTTTTCCATGTTTTAAGATAGTTTATGAAATTCTGGTACATAACCTCACTAAGACTGTTTACCCATTGTTGCCGTTCACATTTGGAATGTGGTTTCCTGTCACTCTGATACGCACCTTCTCAACTTGTCTTCCATAGTTTTGTCGTGTAACTGCTGTTGGTTATAGTGTTTTCCTATATCCAAATTGATTTTTGTAGTGTCGTGTCCATTCCTCATTTGGTTCAAACTCCCTGTTTCAGTGACTAATTTCCTGTGACTTGGAACCTAATAATTTGTTCTAATCCATTTTCCTATGCACCTTGTCCACTTGTCACCCATATTTTTGATGTGTAAAAGCTGCTGTTTATAATCTTTTCCTATATCCAAATTAATTTTTTAGTGTCCTACCCATTCCTCATTTGCGTTTAGTCGCACCCTCTCCCCATTTGAGTGACAAATTTCCCATGACTTGGACACTAATAATCCAATTAAATCCATATTCCTAGCTTCCTTTGAATATTTTATCACTGCCCCATCCATTTACCACTCTAACTCCCTTTGGTATGCATTCCAAATCTCACTATTGGCCAAGCATGCACATTTGTAACCATCTAAACATTTTTATTAATTATTATTACCACTCCATCCATTGACTGCTCTGCTTCATAGGCGTGATTTTTGACTCATATTGTTGGGACATATTCACACTTGCAGTCTATCTTAATACTTCTCAACATCATTTATTTATTTAAAATTATTATTTTTTAATTCTTTTTCTAAATGTTTTTACCAACATTCCCTTAATATAGGGTGCCTATCGATAAATATTTATCCTCCCACAGATACCATACCTTCCAATTAGCCAAACTACAGTCTCATACCCTTTTCCTAAAATCATTTCTCTGCTTGAACATTCCTCTAAAAGGTCTCACCATCAAATTGCCAGTATTTCGGTGCCCCCCACAAGTTCACCCTGCCCTACACGCCTACCCTGTCCTGCAACAGTACACTAATCTGGCTACCCAGCATTCCATACACCTTATATCCCTTCGCAAAATACTTCTGCACTCATTCCAACAAGTAATTTGCCTTATATATCAGATTCTACAACAATCAGTGAATTCAAGCTGTAGGCATGCCCAGAATAATCTGTTCAAGTTGTCCACATTATTGAAGTCCCATCTTGCAGTGGGACAGTTTCTTCCCTGCCAGCCACTCATCCACTAAACAAGACTGTAGCCTCGCCTGATTTCCTATAAACCATCCATTGCCCAACTGCTCAACACATCTCAAACTCCTCCTTTGAAATCTACACCTCGCTCTTTGCACCAAGCCTAAACTGTCAGTTTCCCGCAAGGGCCTGGTACGCAAGTGCAAGGTACGGGTTTGGCGAACCTGCGGTGCCCGAGCTGGAAACTTGTGAGTGCCACAAGTTTCCCACACTGTAAGCGCCTACCATGCTTCAACGACCACCGTAGGGCGTGACGGTGGAACGTTGTGTGCCTAGGAGAACGGGGATCTTGGCTTAACTGCCCGGATCATGAAGGCGGAACGAACTTCTATAATAAACCTCTCAACCTCAAGGTCAGACACGTGCCGAGGAGGCGAATGGGTGATGAGGGAAATCACTCACTAGCGTGCAACCTCAGGGGCACCTGCGCCTGTTGTATTAGCATTTTCCTCTATATTGTTTATACTCGTGGGACCAAAATTAAGCCTCGCAATAAAAACAAAAAACCCTGCAGTACGGGTGTGCCGCAGAATAATCAAAATACACCCAGTTCTAAGAAGCAGGTGAGGGTTGATAGCCCCCCCCCCCCCCCCCCCCCCCGCTTCTGAAAGTAATTGTAACAGAAAAGTTTGTTCACTTGCGAATGCTTTTATAGTTATGCGATGAGTAGAAGGATCTTTTGAATAAGTTTCACCTTTTTATATTTCTAAGGGGTTAAAGGGTCTGGTAGGGACCCTGAATACCGTAAAAAAGTTGAGGAACGGGACGCTGCTGCTGGAAACAACTTCCAGTAGGCAAGCTACCCAACTCCTGAACTGCGAGAAGCTCAGGGAGTTCGCCATTACTTGCGAACTCCACAAATCCCTAAACAGCAGCAAAGGCGTTGTCACCTGCCATGACTTAGTTGACATAGGGACCGAGGAACTCGTTGAGGAGTGGTAGGAACAGAAAGGGATCGAGGTACATCAGATTACTCGAAGGGTAAATGGCAGTATTGAAAAGACTGCCACCTTCCTCCTGACGTTTGACACTCCAGTACTGCCAAAGAACATCAAAGCAGGGTACATTAATTTGAATGTCTGTCCGTATGTTCCGGACCCGATGCGCTGTTTCCAGTGTCAGCATTTCGGACATACGATGGCGTCATGTAAAGGAAAACCAACCTGTGGTAATTGTGGGAAGGGCGCACATGAGCCGGGTGTTAGTTGCACGTTCCCACAGGTTTGCGTCAACTGCTTGTCGGAGAACAAAGCTGAAATTGGTGTGTCGGGATGATCACAGCAGTTCCTTCCGACTTGTTAATTAGTCCCCTTTATAATTATTTTTTACCACCTAATGTAAGGACGATCAGACTTCGTTATAATTAATTATCGGCCGCCACCATCGGCTGGCTAGGGTACAAATCCAGAACAAATCTAACTATAAGTTTCTTCAAGGAATCACTTCGAGTATGTAGGCCATAGATTTATTCTGAGTTCTGTGCTACACAAATGCACCCGGCCACCAATGGAAAAAATAACAATAACACACACAAGCAAATTACTAGTGACAAACGATCCGAAGATGCAGGTTCTTCAGAGTGTAAAAACAATTCTTTCCATCACTTTCACAAAACCAGAGGAACGATACACACGACGTTCTCTGCCTGATCTCACCATCAACTGTCAGTCTCGCTAGTCACCGATGCTCATAGCATTCGGAACTTGGCATGGAATAAACATATTAATTAAAATAAGTTAATTACTGAAGGGGACAAGCCTACTGTAATGTGACAACCCCTTCCATGTCACGGTTCTAATGTGAAGCCGCAGGCAAGACATTTGAACCTGGGACATATTTTAGGTTAGTTGTTAGTAGGTAGTTACACAAAAAAATCCCTACCTGATACAAGAACACCATGAATTAAATTACTATACAAGAGTATTGGTGGCCGGTCCCTACCGAACAAAATTACAAACATATTCACAAAATTTCATTCACATACAATTGTATCTCCCTGGAAAGAAAGCACAAAATTACAAATAATAATCTCTTGAGGTTAAACGTCTGTTCCTCACTCAAACGCACATGAACATTAACACCAATACATCAGTCATAATTATTTTTTTCTCTGTGGATAGTACATCACTCTCTATCCAGGATACATCTTTGTCAGTGAAACACCAGATTGTTATTACCAGAGCTTCCCATGATAAGGTAACATTTCCATTCTTTGGAGATGCTCGGTTAAAAATGGGGTCAATGACCTGAAGGTTTGTCAACCTAGCCTTCTGAAATTGCGCTTAGGTCTAATCACTTACTACCCCTTCCAAGAAAATCGACTTAAGACTACACCAAACATTAAAGAACATATTTATAGTTCTGTTATTAACACACAAAGACGTCCATCTTTCGACATATCCTTGAGGTGGTTACTGGGTTGTTCGGGATAGGGACTACCCTTAAGCACACCAGGGCACACCCTCCAAGCCTTAAGAAAATTATACTGACTTCAGATATAAATCAGTTAAGGTAACTCAAACAATCATCCTCTAACTTATCCTATCTATATCAAGTATGTTTGTGATTTGTCTTAAACAAAAAGAGAACATCTACCAATAAATATTAAGCTAAACAACCCTACAAAGTACAAGGCATTTTTAAGAAAATCAAAGTTTCTAGAAAACCATTATGTTGAAGATACACTTCATACTTCAGCTTTGTGAAAATCACTGTGCACAACATAAATCACTTAAACATATAATTAAAACTGTAGTACATAAGTAGTGTGAATCTCTTATGCTAAAAGAAGAATGGGTATATTTTAAATCTGTTGATGCCCTCATGAAATAAGTCCAGTTTTCCTTTGGACCAAAGTGAGATTATTTCCTTTTTCTTCACATGTACTCCTGGTTCTTCCCTCCTATCCTTCTTCTTCTTCCTACGTTTCCTTCCTCGCATTGTGGAATTACACTTTTCAAAAGTCTCAAGTGAACATTGGAGAATGAAATATTTCATTTTGTTAATTGAAAAACCTACAGTATGACCATATGGGCTAGTACCGAGGTACTGTTCAAAGTGCACAAATTGCTTATCCCCAATGGGAATATCATTTGCCAATACTTTAGTACTGTGGTGAGTGGGGAAAACAAGGTCAGTCCCGAAAGGAAACATTAAATCATAAATGTGGTTCGCAAACTTAGTGACACAAGTTGGTTTGCGGAGTTTGAAAATTGCTCTGGGCATAGCCAGCTTGCTCTCCTTCAGAGAAATTGTAGGAATATTACTTACATAAATATCTGTAACTGGACAAGGACTCTCTGAAATTGACCGAAGACTAACCGGTTCCATTTGAATACTAGTTTGGGATTCAATACGCAAAGCATCATGGGAAAACGGAGTTGCTTCCTGGACCAAAACAATGTTCTTATCCTTTTCTGTTACTCGGGGTCCCTCCTGTGAGTCATTAAGAGGTTTCAAATTACTCTCCTCCTTGAACTGATCTTCATTCCTCACGAAACAATCTTGTCGTAATTGCACTAACTCGCCCCTTAATTGCAAGAGTCTATCATCAAAATGAGCAGTGATTTGACAGCGAAGAGCTTCACTTTTCGCTCCAATTTCAGCTTTAAGAGCATTGCTGTTTTCAGAAATTTCAGCTTTAAGAGCATTGCTGTTTTCAGAAATTTCAGCTTTAAGAGCAATCACATTATCCTGAACGCCATTTATTTCATCTTTAAGTTCTTTAAAGTTTTTATTCATCTCTTCCATTAACTTCACCAACATTTCCGTTCTGGGTGGCATATCACCTTGCTCTGCTACCCCTTCCATTGCAGATTGCTTGGTCTCCTTTTTTTTTTTTTTTTTTTTTTTTTTAAGATCAAAGCAAAACCAAACTTGAATGAGGATATGAGGACAATAAGTTACTCTAGCAATAGGCTACCTATTCCCCAAACTTAGATAAACAGGTCAAAGATATATCCTCTCAGTTTCAAATCAACTCACAACAACGCCGTGATAACTCGTCAAATGAAATGAAACAACACAGTATATATATTCCACAACCAAAAACAGATTTGCAACAAAGAGAAAAAAGGAAACAACGTAGGCTGGCTCTTAAAACAGTTAATTTCACTTCTCCAATCTGTTGCTGTAAATAAAACACATGTAGATAATACAGTAATTATACTTTTATTTACTACTGCTGACTGTTGGTGTCGAATCACATATGCAGACTATACTGTCTCGTCGCTCAATGGTACTGCCACCTGAAAATGTCATGCACAGAAAAAGTTATACTTGTTAACGTAAAAGTTTTCGCGTCTTCCTCCCGCAATTAATGTCTTTGAAAAAGGTAAATAATTGCAATCTATTTTATTTTTATTTTTCCAGAAAGGAAAAAAAACTTCATTCGTAAGTAGAACTGAAATTTGAAATTTCTGTACAAAATAAAATGTTATGGGAGAGCTAAATAAAATTTTCCGCGAGTATAAACTCTTACTATTAGGCTATAAATTTTCCAGAAGCTCTGGTAAATAACAACCGATGGTACAGATCTTTGAAACAAAATCCCGTTAATCTGCTATTCTTTTAGTCAAAATTATTATTTTAAAAAAAATATTTCCCGGTTGTTTAATAGTATAATGTTGCCTGTTAGGTGTCTTCTCAACTCCTGCCGCTATTTTCTGCAACGTATTCACTGCTCGTCTGACCCACGATTTGATGTTTTGCTATCTGCTTTGCGTTGTTCACAGGTACTGCATCGCTGTATCCACTGCTGAAGTAATCGTCTCTGGTTATCTGTGTTGACTCTCTTGCGCTACCGTCTTTGCACAAGCTTGTTGTTTGTCGAGTAATTCTTCTCGCGCGTACCGTCTTTGGTCTTAATCTGCTTCGCGATTCTTAACAGTTGTTCAACTGTTTATTTTTATATTACTCACTTAACACTCCTTTTGTGATTTAGACGGCTTTTCTAAGCACTTAAACCGTCTATTAAACTCACAAGTCCTGTATTTACGGTCGACATGTCGGAGAACAGATTGAAATGTTGTACGACAATGTCAGATTAAAAATATTGATACGTGACGACAATACAGTGTCACTATTATTTGATTAGCCGTTCTTTTCACACACTAATACTTGTCAGAGCAGGAAACTGTCCTGTCGCGAAGCCATGTCGGAGAACAAACTGACATAGTGTGTCGGGATGATCACAGCAGTTCCTTCCGACTTGCTAATTAGTCCCCTTTATAATTAGTTTTGACCACCTAATGTAAGGACGATCAGACTTCGTTATAATTAATTATCGGCCGCCACCATCGGCTGGCTAGGGTACAAATCCAGAATAAATATAACTATAAGTTTCTTCAAGGAATCACTTCGAGTATGTGGATCAAAGATTTATTCTGAGATCTGTGCAGCACAAATGCACCCGGCCACCAATGGAAAAAATAACAATAACACACACAAGCAAATTACTAGTGACAAACGATCCGAAGATGCAGGTTCTTCAGAGTGTAAAAACAATTCTTTCCATCACTTTCACAAAACCAGAGGAACGATACACACGACGTTCTCTGCCTGATCTCACCATCAACTGTCAGTCTCGCTAGTCACCGATGCTCATAGCATTCGGAACTTGGCATGGAATAAACATATTAATTAAAATAAGTTAATTACTGAAGGGGACAAGCCTACTGTAATGTGACATGCTCCGGGTCGCACCCTGCCTGGAGTAGGGAGTGTCAAGTGTATCTTGAAGAGCGCAAGATGCAGGAGCTGAAGACCAAAGAGCGGATTCCCTATGGGGAAGTTAAAATGAAGGCCAAGTCGCTCGCCGCTCCAATTTTTGGAACTAGTTTTGCTAAGATGGCTTCACCTCCCATCAGGAAGCAGTGTGTTGCTACCCGGACGTCAGTTGCAGACATGAGTACTAGCACCATGTGCTCATGTGAGTGCAAATGCAGTGCAAAATCCGCAAAGGTCATTACATCTAAGACTGCGGACGCTGGTGGCAGCACGTCTGCGACCTCGACCACATCAGCAGCAATAGTGAAGGTTCCACCAGCATTACCAGTTAAAATGACTGCACCTCCATTTCCACCACGTGCAGTGAAAGGAGTATCAACATCTTCTGCTAACAATATTAATGAAGGCGATCAGAAGGTCCAGGGCCCGAAGTTTTGGCAGACAGACCCGACTCAGTTTGTGAAATCCCCCTCTCCGTTCCCTCCCAGGTCACCTGGTAGTAGGGAAAACAAGGGGAAGAGTGCGAGGAAGAGTAAAGCCAAAAAGGTGTTTGGTGATTTCGCTGAGTCAGAGAAGTGTGTCTCTTCGGAGCCAGAAGAAACTGAAATTCTGGTGGATGAGCCTGGTCCTGTTCCTCAGCAGACAGTGACCGAAAACACACCCGGACGGGGGCGGTTGAAACTAAACCGGTAGGATAATGAATGGGTGGCCTCTTTACAGCCACCCATTCACATGCTAATGACCCCGTCGTTGACGCGCCCTTAAGCAACAACAACAACATAAACCAACTACTTACAGTAGTATCTCCATTTTGATATTTGCCATCCTTATCATACCAAACATTCCCTTCCTTACAGTCTTGGCATTCGAGGCAGTCCTATATGCTCCAACCAGAAATTCTTAATGGAGTATTCAAACAACATTTCACAAGCATTGGAATCCCGCAACTATCCCTCAGCTTTGGTTCACAAGCAACTTTCATGAGCCATATTGCAACCTTCTCAAGCTGCTTAGCTTAATGACTATACCAAACACCTAAACACCAACTATAATCCAGTCTTGGTTAAATATTATTTCCCTTGACTTGAAGCCATCAATAGAATCCTTTGGAAGCGGTATGAATTCCTACTAACATGCCCGGAAATTAGATCCATTCTTCCAAAACTCCTTCTTGGCCCTCCCAACTTGAGACAACTCCTAGTCCACAAACACAGTGTTCCTCGACCTATCTGACAGTGCCAAGACTCTTTCCCATGCAACAGACCCCGCCGTAAGATATATTACATACACCATGCCTTCACCACTTTCACCAACCCTACCACTGGTGAGAGCTTTCCTATGATAGGACACTCCACCTGTGAAACCTTCCATGTAATACACCAGCTAACCTGCATACACTGCCTGGCTTTCCATATGGGTTTGACTCCCAATCTGCTAGCCATAATAATTAATGGCCACTGACAGACAGTATTCGCTTGAAATCCAAATGTCCATGCCATATCCCATGACGCCAATTAATTCTTGTTTCATGGTCCGTGCTATCAGAGTCCTCCCAAACAAGAGCAGATCCTCTGAACTTGGAAGGTGGGAGCTTGCCTATCAATACAAATTGGGGACATGGCAACCTCCTGGTCTCAATTTGAGATAATACCCAATCAGTAATTTCCCTACCTCTGTCCTCCTCTTGCTTCCATCCCCACTGTCTAAACTGAACCACCACATACCAGAGGTGATGTTTAACTGCATAGATTCTTTTATTATTATTGTTATTATTTTATTTTGTTTACTTATTCATTTTTGCTTAGTGAGATTTATGTTGTGAAGATTTTAATGTATTAGTTTGCTCTTTTTGCAATATTTTGCATTGCTCGGGTAGTAGCTCCAATTCACTATCCCACTCTCCCTATCCTTTGTTTGAGTTTACCCACACCATGTTCCTGACTAACGGTCATTCTGTCATACGGTGCGTACAGCACCTACCCTTCATAATGTTCTCCTGTTGACAAAGTGTCAAGACCCGAAATATTCAATGTTATTCGTGTTCTTGTCTTTATTTGTGTGTTCACGCCATGCAACCATCATCTGGGGTAAGTGATGGTTCATTTTGCTATCTTGTTTTGTAATTCCTGTATATATATATATATATAGTAAACTTTTGGCGACAAAACAATACCTATCAGCTAGGAATGAGCATACATAGGTGATGAATAATGGAGTAGTTTATCACTTATAGATTCAGTTTTTAATTCTGTTGAAAAAAGGGAAGCATAGAAAACAGAAAAGTGATGGGAAAGATCAGGTTAACATTTTAATGTTATTGTTTGAGAAAAATAAGTTTGTACCTTGGAATAAGCCCTTTTCTTACTTTTTGTATTACATGTTACATGTCACTTTGACATGAATGGTGAGAAATTGAACCCCATTCGGAAATATGCCTATTAAATCTTTCAAAACTTACAATTCAGTTTCTTATGTTCAATGATGTTTCAGTACTACATATAAATACCAGGATTGTTGCACTATGCAAACCATTATTGCTTTCATTTGCTTGTCACTCTTTAATTCCAAAGCTGTAAAGCTCAAGAATAGTGACAGTGTTTCTCAGTTCCTTAATATTGTGCTGGAAGTTCACAGCTAAAATTATTAGAGTTGTTTATAGTTGGTTCATTATCATGGATTCCTTCGTCTGTATATAACTTAGCTTCCACAATATTTCCATATTAAATTCAATAAATTTAATGTGCACAGTATTACTTTGGAAGTGATTCTAATAGCTTTGTGATCAATAGTAAGCACAAATGTCTTCATTTAATTTTTTCCCCCCATTGGTTGGAAAATGAAATATGAAGAGAAATAAATAAAACTTTTTCCTATTTTTTTTAAATTCTTAAATAAGTGCTGCATCTGTTCTCCATCATCCCAATTGCCGAAAAACCTGCTTATATTTTTTTTTATTGGATCTCTGGTTGAGTACACATTGCTTTAGTAGATCCTAAAATTTCAGCCATCATTTGAGACTGTTATCCGAGGCTTCATTCTGACAACCAATAAAACATTGGAAAATATTACCAAATTCCACTCATTTAAATTCTTTAAATCAAGGAAATTACTATGTAATTGCTGCTAAAAATTTACAATAAACATTTAAAAAGATGTTCTACCTTTGCAGCATCTGTTGTATAATGGTTGCCAGATTTCAAATTTTATTGTTAATAATATTTCAATTTGTAATCATCAACATCAATTAAATTTAATGTAAGAGCATGTAATGATACAGCGATTTATAATAATGTGCCAAAAATGCTAAAAGGATTTAAAATTAAAATTTGAAGTGGAAGAGGTAGATAGGTGGGGGAATTTACACTTTAAGTACATAAGATGATAATATTAATATTTATTTCAGTTCAAGTAACAAATTCAATCCTATTCAGATCATATGTAACCATTGTGAAAACAAAGAAAACTTATTCCAATACTAAACTTTCATCAGCTACAAGGGTATCAGTTGTATGCTGTTTGATTATCCATGTTTATTTTATTTTTTGCCATAAACTTAGTATTTTCTCCATCTTGAGTGTTCAAACATGATAACTGCAGAGCATCCTGACATCAGCCATGATAACTGATGCTGTTGTTATCTGTCCTACTATGGAAATGCTAGTTATTGTTTTCTCCCTCTGGTATTATATTTTTTCATATAATCTACAGGAAAATGTTTAAAACTTGATTTTCTATCACAGTTCTATTAATTGAATCCCTTATTGCCAACATATAATACCTAATTATTGATTAGTGTGAGATTAATTGGATTGTAACAAAAGAATTCAGCAAAACATAGTTATTTGTTCACTAATAAAGATATATATCAATCTGAAAGCATTTATAGCAGAGGGGCTTGGTATTAAATGGTTAGTGACTTTGAATCTGAAAGGACAGGATAATTAAACATTTATAAACCTACACAATCCTGATATTAGCTACTTAAAATATTTAAACTTCTTTTCTGAAATGCATTTAATAATGATAAACACACTAGTTTACAAATTTTGTTTGGAAGATAGTGTGAAATGTATCTGATTTATAATTCATGATTTTATTTTATCATTAAGTTGCATATAAATTTTAATTAATTAGAATGGCTCAATGAAATTTCTATACAGGCATAATTGGAATATTGTACCAATTGCTTTATTTTGTAACTGAAATTTAACCACAATGATAATATTTCATATCCCTTGCAAATTTTTTATTTATACATTTTTATTTTTTTTCTAAAAAAACATTTCTAGAACAGTGCTTGGCATGAGTGTAACTGAATAATTATTGCATGATATAATACGGATGTGAATGGTGTTCTCTCATTTATAATCTTACCATTCCTGATCCATTTGTGATGACTTGCCATTCAAGACTTTGCAGCAAACTGGGGTTTGATTAATTTTGCATGGATCTGAGAGTTTCTAAGAGACTGAAGATATTTGGTCTTTAATGAAAGCATGCTATAAGAAAATCTGAGGGTAATGGCTGCTCTCGTAAATTTTATTCCAAATAAATTACATTCAGGAAAAATCTTCATGTTCATTTAATTGCTGTATGTGGTACCTTTATGAGAATTTTATCTATTTTGGCATCAATTTATAAAGTTATAAAGATAATTATTTGGGATAATTTACCAGATTATTATTTCAGATCTCAGTTTGGTATGAAGAAACAGCACACAAACTAGTTTTATGGTCATATTGAGTTTTCAGGTATAGAGACTTCTGAGAGTGCCACATATGTTGTGAAAATCATATAGAACCTAGTTATGAATATTATCCACATATTTTTATGTTTAATATGGAAATTAAAAACACACATCACTCACAAACGTTGATGGGAGGAGAGCGGCAGCAACAAAACGCACTCCACACACAAAAACACATTATGTCAAATCCAGTGCAACGTTAGGTTAGGTAATAGAGGATATAGGTTTACTTTGCAGGAATTTCACTAAGGACGATAAAGTAGAGATAGTGGGAGGTGTGGGAAATAGTATTGATAGAAACATGAGTTATAGTATAGAGAGTGACCTGAGGTAGGTGGTGAAGGAGACGCAACATACCAGGGTGGAACTAAATGCAGGTGTTAAGTCACCGTGTTTAACCACAGTTGAACCATGCTGTGAGGTGGGTAAACATGGAAACAGTGATGCTACTTGGAACAGGCATTAGTTCTGTTTTGAGGGTTGTGCCTGTAAACACCATTGGTAGGTGGGGTTTTACTAGGTTTGATCTACATCTAAGTAGAAGGGGGAAGGGAGTACTTTCTGAGTTGTTAACTAAAGCTGTAAGGGAGCCCACTTCCATTTATGATGGGGTCAGGACTTTTTAGGTTAGGGGCTGCTGATGAGGGGATAAAAATAAGTGATTAAAAGGATACTGGTTGTACACATACTTTTGGAAAATTCAAATGCTATAGAAACTGATGAAACTATTGAAAAAATACCAAAATTGGGTACACCTGGAAAGACAAAGGTTAATGCTGAAAATAACACAAAGCCAAAAATAAGGGTATTATTAGTGAGCTGTAGAAGTATAATAAACAAAGTGATAAAATTTGCAAAATTAATAGAAATACATGAACCACAAGTGATTATAGGGGTTGAGTCTTGGTTACAAGAAGGAGTATTAGACAATGTGGTTTTCCCTGAAAGTTACAGAGTGTACCGCAGAGACAGAGGAGCAATTGGTGAAGGGGTATTCACACTGGTTAGCAAAGATTATTATAGTTCTTCAGTGTTCATAGATAATGACCTTGAGTTACTAGGGGTAGATTTTTGGGGTAATAAAAAAGAAAAAATCAGGGCACTGGCTGCTTACCGTAGTAGAAGAATGAATGATGAAGATGGAATTCTTGGAGATAAACCAAATTCACATTCATTGTTAAAAGGTTAGTGTAGACTTGTTATTATTGGAGGGGATTTAAATTTACCAGGTGTTAACTGGGTATGAAATAAGATAAATAACACAAGGGAACAGAGATTTACAAATACCTTAATAAGGGAAGGAGATTTTACACACATGGTAGAGCAAAATACGAGGGGACCTAACATGTTGGATATCTTTCTAATAAAACCTGATGAAAATCTTCTAGGGAGTCAAGTATCTGAAGGAATAAGTGATCACTGTGAGGAAGTGATGGATATTAGGGAATTCAGTAAAGCAGTGGCCAAAATGGAAGGGGGTATCATTACAAAAAGGCACAGACTTTAGAATTGAAGAGATATTTCAGGGAAAGGTTTAGCAAATGGAAGGATTGCACAAGTACAGTGGATGCAAAGTGGGAAGAGTTTAAGGAAATAATAAAAAAAAGGGCGAGGAAATGTTTATTTCAAAGCAGAAAATAAAGATAAGTACAGAACCTACTTACTACAATAGGAAAGTGAGAAGGTTAAAGAGGCTAGTGAGATGGGAACACAACAGAGTTAAGAGACAGAATGGCAGTAGGGAATACTTAAAACTACTAAACAAGCAATTAATAAGAGCAAAGAGAGAAGCAAACGATGGGTTAATGAAGAATACTATTGATGCAGGAGGACCAGTGAACGATGCATCTAGAAACTTCTGTGGCTATATTAGAAAACTGAGGGGAGGGGAAGGTATTCTGACTATTCACTGAGGATTTTAAAATTGCAGAGATATTGAGTGACTGGTTTAGTGATACAACTAGGGACAATTATCCTGTGATGGGAGGGAACAAATCGGAGGAGAGTCTCCCTAAAAGGATTAATGAGGAAACCACAAAATTTGAAATAAATTGTCGGAAAATTATGAAGGAACATGGAGAGCTAAAAAATGTAAAGGGACTAGTGTAGAGATAATATTACTAAATTTATTAAAGATTGTGGGATATGATATTGTACCTTACCTCGAAATTTTATTCAAAATGAGTTTGGATTCTTGCTGCTTACCAGAGGATTGGAAGATAATAGTACCAGTTCATAAAGAAGGGGTTACAAGTAGGGTTGAAAATTACAGACCAATTAGTTTGACATCAGTGATAGGCAAAATGATGGAGAGATTGATATGCAACTATATCAGAAATGACTGTGAGAAAAGAAACTGGTTTTCAGATCGATAACATGGCTTTAGGCAAGGATATTCATATGAATCCAAAATGGTGGGCTGTACGGTATGCAACATATTTCAAATGAATTGGAAAAGAGGGGCCAAGTTGATAGTGTGACACTAGATCTTTCTAAGCTATTTGACAGTGTGAGCCATAAAATGGTTTTAAATAATCAGAAATCTATTGGATTGGATTAAAAAGTTACTTGCTGGGCAGAGGAATTCTTAAAAACCAGAAAGCAAAGTGTTAGAGAAGAAAATAAATTATCAAAAGGTGGAAGTAAATATGGGAGTGCCATAGGGTAGTGTATTGGGACCATTGCTGTTCACAATTCTAATGAATTACTGTGTTGATGGATTACGGTCAAAGTCTAAGTATTTTGCAGATGATATAATGGTATGTAGTGAGATCAAAACAGGTGAAGACTGTGAACAGTGGCAGGGTGACCTGGATAGAAAATTTAAATCGGTAGGTAAGCATGTAATGAGGATAAATGCCAAGAAAAATCAGATAAAAAACAAAATATTAATTATGATTGTAGGGTGGGGTCAGAATTGCTTGAAGTGTAAATATCTTTGTATAATGTTTGATAACAAATTCAATTGGGCAGATCATATTGGGCAGGTGGTAGGAAAAGGTTACAAAATCCTTCATTTACCGGAGAGGGTGATAAGAGGATGTACCAGAAAAGCTAGGGAGTTGGGTTACAAAACTTTGGTCAGACCATTGGTTTGGGACCCACATTTTGGTTATCAAATACATGAGTTGGAAGGTGTGCAAAGATGAGCAGCTAGATTTTTTTGTGTAAATTATCACAGGACTCAGTCAGTAACTGATATGATAAGGGAGCTGGATTGGGGCTCAATTAAGGAAAGGAGGAGGGTGAAAAGAGTGCTGGGAATATACAGGGCATATGTTGGTGATGGAGCTTGGAGGGTTATTGGTCAAAGACTTAGGAATAGTGTATTGAAGGGGAAAGGCAACCATGACCACAAGCTTGCGCTCGATTTCATGCATAAGGGAGTGGGAAAATTTTCTTTTGTTGGTAAGGGTGTTGGGGATTGGAACAAATTACCAAGTGTAGTGATGAATAATTTTCCAAAAATGCTGAAGGAATTTAGAATTAAAATTTGTAATTCATAATAGTAAATGGGGGATGAATTTAACATTCCAATTATAAAAGAAAATTTTTAAAAAATGTATATAAAAAGGGGTAAATGGATGACTGGGGGAATTGCCACTGGAGTGTTAGCTTCATCGCAATTAAAAAATTAATAATAAATAATAAATGCAAATAACAGTCAACTTATTAGATACACAAATAATAAAACTAAAGACTGATTATGATTATAAGGTGGGGAAATAATTGTTTGTTGAAGACTTGAAATGTAAATATCTTGGCATTACATTTGATAACAAGCTTAACAGGGCTGGACACATTGGACAGGTATTAGGAAAAGGTGTCAAAATTCTACACTTGTTGGAGAGGGTGATGAGGGGATGTACGAGAGAAGTAAGGAATTGGGTTACAAAACTTTGATCAGACCATTGCTTTGATATGGTAGTGTAGTTTGGGACCCACATTTTGAGTATCAAATACAGGGTTTGGAGAGGGTACAAAACGGGGCTGCTAGATTTGTTTCTGGAAATTATCACAGAATGCAATCAGTAACAGACATGGTAAAAGAGCTGGAATGGGATCCATTGCAAGACAGGAGGAGGGTGAAGAGGGTCATAGGAGTGTACAAGGCATATATTGGTGATGAGGCATGGAAAGATATTGGTGTAAGAATGAAAAGTAATGCATGGAATGGAAAAGATGACCATGACAACAAGCTGGTTCTTGATTTCAGGCTCAAGGCTGTAGGAAGATTCTCTTTTTTGGGTAAGGGTGTCAGGGATTACAATAAATTACCACGAGAAATGATGATTAATTTGCCAAAAATGTTGAAAGAATTTAAAGTTAAAATTTCTAGAGGGAAAATGTAGATTAGTGCAGGAAAGGGGGAAGCTGGATGTGTAGGGAAATAGCCAGCGGAGGGTGCAGTCCATTGCAATTTAATTAATTATTATATGCTGGTACTGGATGCTATAGATTGTTTGAAGCTCTAACTGTTACTGATACAGTTTATACTATTTGAATCGGATTTGTAAGTTGCAAGAGGTAGGAAAGCGCACAGTCAAATTAAGAAAAGTTACTTTATCAAAAATTGTATATTCTCAAAACTTTTGTAACTTAACTGGTATCAGTCATAAGCGTAAGGAAAAGTATCTGACATAGACTTCCATTAATGATGACAGCAGGTAGATTCAACTGATTCACTTAATTCTACAACTTCGATAAAGCTTTAACAACTCCCCAAAAAGTTATTGAAAACCTAAGAAAATCCTTTCAGTTCATGGTAATATTTCATGTAGCTCACTATTAACTTCTAAATGTATTAAGTGATGCATAATATGAAAGTTTTTGTAAGTCCCAGATACTCCAGATAACAGCTAAACTCTTACGGAGCCATTCAAACACATGTCCTACCATGACCAAGTACTGCTGAAAACTGTGTCCCAGATGACCAAATGGTTGCCGATGTATAAACAAACTGAGATGGGAAAATCTCCTCAGCCTCCAAATATGCTCCTACCCATCTGAGATTTTTACCGGATAAAGCCCCGATTTTTTTCCCCTATTTACCAACGACAACTTTTTCCTAAATCATATAGTTTGTCCGTTAGGCCGTGTAGAAGTTATGTTTCAGTTTTCTGCTAATAATTTTTAGGACACTTACTCCTCTGCCAATATTTCTAGATCAGTTTCTTTATTGAAATTTTCCCTATCTTTCGGTGTCTGTTACATTACTGTACCTTGTGACACAACAGAAATATTTTTTATAAGACAATTTTATTTTTCCCTTGAGTGTAATATTTACTCTTAGAGAAAAGAATAGGATTGGGTAGGTTGCTATGGAGATAGTTCAAGAGAGTGAGGCTAATGGCATAGAAGCATATATCGGTTGCTTAGAATAACCATTGCTGAAAGAACCTTGCATCTTCAGATACCACATAATTTCAATGTAGGTCCTAGAGGAGTAGAGTAAGTACATTAATAAACTCTTAACACTGTTTGAAAAAAAAAGGACTGAATTCTTTAATAGTTATAACGACTTAACAAATCGCATCAGTTATGTGACAATCTATCTTATTCTATGATGAACAGAAAGGTTGCCATACATTTCCCACCAGTATGATGTCAGACTGAAACTTCTAAAATTAATATCTGGCTAACTCCCCCTGATTGCAGGCTGTAGTTTACATATGTTACTAGGTGAAATTTCTTCTAATTTTGGAGACCCCATATACTTCTGATCAGTGCTTCTCTATAATTTTGATTTCTATCTGTGACATAAGCATCTATGCAAGAGATCACTAGGACAGCAGGTTCAGAAGTTACACCAGCTGAAGCACAGCCATCTGCTACTGTAGTTACAGCTGCAGGTCCCACTGCTACAGTAACCGCAGCACCTGCAGGAGAAGCTGTATTGACAAAGCCATCAGCTAGTAGCAGATGGCAAACTGTGCAGAAGGTTCGGGGTCCAAATTTTAAACACATGGGCCCCACTAAGTTTATGAAGTCCCTTCCACTGCTTGTCCCAGATCCCCAACTGCCATGGAGAAGAAGGGGGAAAAGGTCTTGGCAGAAGAAGAATCCGTGAGTCCCTGAGGCCCTCAGCAACTCTGAAGTCACCGAAATGCTGTGGAGGAACCTGGTCCCATTCCTCAGCAGGCACCGGATGATGACCCAACCGACCAGGGACGGGTTAGGTTGAATGGGTGAGATGGCTCCCATACTACAATGGAACTGAAATGGCTATCAGGCTCACAAGGAGGAAGTGGAACTCTTGGCAAGGTCTAAACCATTGTGTCTGTGTTTACAAGAGACACACTTTAGACCGACATACCAAACTGTGCTAAGAGGCTATGACCTGTATAGGAAAGACGATGCCGAGGGTGATCGAGCGAAAGGGGGAGTGGCGGTGTTTGTCCTAAACACCATCCATTCTGAACCCGTTGCTCTCACCTCCTCATTGCAAGCAGTAGCGGTGAAAATACACGTTCCTTTCCAGCTGACTGCACTCCCTATATAACTGCCACCCAGTTTGTCTGTTGCCTACGATGACCTGGTTGGCATTATACGACAACTCACTCGGCCCTTTCTCCTTTTGGGAGATTTCAACGCCCATTGTGCATTGCAGGATTCCACCACCAATTGCCCCCGGAACTGAGTGGTTGTTAGATTGATAAAGCAGGAGGACATGTGTATCCTGAACACGGGGCAAATGACTCATTTCACCACCGCTTCCGGTTCGTCTTCTGCCATTCACCTTTCGTTATGCTCTCCCTCAATTCACCAGGCAGCTGACATTTCCATGATGAAAAGCTCCGGAATGCTGCAAAGGATGCCCTTCCTCTGGTGGAATGTTAAATGTCGTTCTGCTATTCAGGTTTGCAGACGGGCTTTGCATCGATTTAGCTTGCAGACAACATCTGACAACCTGGCAGTGTTCCGTATTGCAAGAGCAAAGGCACGTAGTGTTATTAAGGAGAGCAAGAAAAGGTCACTGCAGGTGTTTGTGAGCTCAATCAATCGTTCCACATCATCATCCAAAGTATGGGAGTCCATCCGCCGTATATCTGTAAGGTACTCCCGCCCACCAGTATTTGGATTACTGGATCAAGGACGTGTAGTTACCGACGAACGAAGCATAGCCCAGTTGATGGCGGAGAATTTCGCTGCCATCACTTCTTCTGCCACCTTGGACCTTCAGGTCCAGCAGCGAAGTACTGCTGCCGAAAGGTGCATGCTGTGCTTTGATTTGTCGGACACAGAGGCTTATATTAGCCTGTTATAATTCTGGGAGCTGCAGTCGGCTCTAAACAGCGCCAATGACACCACTCCAGGGCCAGATATGATCCAGTACCAAATGGTGAGGCATCTTAGTAAAGATGCTAAAGAGTATCTTTTAGATTTTTTTTAATCATATTTTGATCGGAGGACACTTCCCCGACTTTCGGTAAGAAAACCTGGGATAGACAGATTGTTGCCAGGTAGCTATCGTAGTAGTGCCTTGTCAAGCTGCGTGGGGAAGACACTGGAGAGGATGGTCAGCCACCACCTTGTCTGGTGTCTAGAGTCCCGTAATCTGCTGAGCTGCTTTCAGTATGGATTCAGGAAGTTCCGTTCCACCTTGGACAACCTGATCCTGCTGGAGGCAGCAATACAGGATGCGTTTATATGCAGGCAACACCTTGTGGGTGTTTTTTTTTTTTTTTTTTTTTCTTCGATATCAGAAAGGCCTACGATACTACCTGGTGGCATGTTATTTTAAAACAGTTACACAAATGGGGTTTTAGGGGTAAACTGTCCCGTTTTTTTTAAATCATTTTTATCTGGTCGTTGCTTCCGGTATTGAGTCGGTAGTGAATTGTCGGATCTTTTTATTCAGGAAAACGGTGTTCCTCAAGGGTCAGCTTTAAGCATTAACAGTATCTCAAGTGTTATAAGGAGTTCCATATAGTACTCCTTCTATGTGGATGACTTTTTAATTTTTTGTATTTCTTCCTGCCTGAGAAGTGCTGAGAGCCAGCTGCAACTCACGCTGAACAGGCTTGATGAATGGTCAGTGCACACCAGTTTTCATTTCGCTGCCAAGAAAACCCGGTGTGTATTTTTTACTTGTAGCAGAATCCTTTTAGCTGAGCCCCACCTTACCTTAAGAAACACCGTTTTAAATTTTACTGATACTGTCCGGCTTCTGGGCCTCATTTTAGACAATAGGCTAACTTGGCTTCCACATTTTAAAGATGTGAAAGCCAGAGCCCTAAAAGTTTTAAATGTTTTAAAATGTCTGTGTGGCAGGTCATGGGACACTGATCGCTCATGCCTGCTACAATTTTATAGAGCCTCTGTACGGTTGCAGTTGGAGTATGGTTGTGTAGTGCAGTGGTTCCTCAATGGTGGTCCTCGGAACCCTGGAGTTCCTTGGAAGTATCACAAGGGTTCCATGTTCCATCCGAGAATTAAATAAAATGTTCGTTGAAAATAGTCATAACTGCGCTGTGAGAAGACTATCATGGTTCTGCCTCCGTCTGTGATGAATTACCAACGTGAGACTGGTTTTTCAGCATACGCTTATAAAAATGGGGATCCGCCAAAAAATGTATGATTTATTCGGGTTCTGTGCCCAAAAAGAAATTGGGAACCGCTGGTGTAGTGTATGGTTCGGCACGGGACAGTTATCTATGTGTACTGGATAGTGTCTACCATGCAGGAATTCGGTTTGCCACAGGTGCCTACTGCACCAGCCCAATACCCAGCCTTGTGCTGAGTCTGGTGAACCGGCAATTTCCAACCGCTGTCCCCTTTATACCTGTTGCAGTACAGCAAGCTGTTTACTGCTGACAGGGTATTTATGAGTGTTTTTAATCATATTTTAAACCAGCATCGTGATTTTACCCTGGTGTATATGGGTGGGTCTAAGCAGGCTAACGGAGTAGGTTGCTCTGTAGTGTTCCCTCGAGTGACTTACACATACAAGCTAGATAGCAGGTGCAGCGTTTATACTGCCAAGTGCTATGCCCTGCTAAAGTCGCTCCAGCATATGAAGGTAAGTCGTGATATGAATTACATCATATGCTATGATTCCCTCAGCTGTATCCAGGCTTTAGTAAACATGTACCCAGCTGACCATTTGGTCCAGGATATGCAGGATGTCCTCCTTTCCCTCCAACCTCATGGAAAGGAGCTATTATTCTGCTGAGTACTGGGCCATGGGGGAATAAGGGGGAATGAGGCAGCTGACAAAACTGCCAAGTTAGCCTGTTACAAGGTCAGAATTGACTTTGCCCCGGTCCCAAAGTCAGACCTTGCCTCGGCGGTAAAAAGATTCGTTTTTGATGTTTGGCAGAGACAGTGGTTGGAAGTAGAGAATAATAAGCTCCGGCTGGTCAAACCGACTGTTCAGCCGTGGAGTAGCTCCTTCCAGTGGGTGAGGGGGGGATGAGGTTCTCCTTACTCGCCACCACTGTCCTCTGACACGTGGTTTTCTTCTCTGCCGAGAAGACCCTCCGGAATGTTATTCATTTTAACCGAATGTTTGATATTTTTAGATTTAACGGCAGATGTTGGCCTTGCCAACGACCTGTCCCTTATTTTAAGCAATGATAATGACAATGTGACAAAGGTTTTAAAATTTTGTAGTTTGGCCGATCTTGTCCCAATATTTTTTCTGCAGATCGGCTTAATTTTTAGTATTGTATAGGTGGTCTCTTTACAACCACCTATTCAAGTACTGTTTATTCCTTTTAGTACATGTTGCTAAGTTGTTGTTGTTTTTGTTTTTTAATAAAGCTTGCTAATTTGTTTGGCCTTTTACAGCCAACTATCTGTTGTATGTCGACATGTTTTCTGTTTTTTTAGGGCCTGTTTATAGCCACTAGTTTAGTATTTTACTTTGTTTTGTCATCTGTATGGCCAACCTCTTTATAGTCGGCCATTCTGGTGGTCGACTTTTTTTTGTTAGCGTTTTAGTGTCTTTTTTTTCCGTCTGTGGCCGACCCCTTTACAGTTGGTCATGCAGACGGGAATCGAGTTCAGTTTTAAGCCACTATGTTGTTTGCAGGGTTTAGTGAGGGTACTAATAACCCAGATATTCACACGCCCTAAAGCAACAACAACAACAACAACAACAACAACAGACTGTTTAGAAATCTACCACATGGGAACAAATCTGTAAAAGAAAATACAAAATTCACTGCAGGACTGAAGGAGTATTTGGTTGACCACTGCTTCTATAGTATTGATGAGTATTTGCAAACCAAATGATAGACTTAAATAGTGAAAAATCATATAGGCCTAAATCATTTGTTATCATGATATAAGGTATTTTTTTGTCACAAGCCGTTACCTCCCTTCATGCTTAACAGAAATCAATGAATTAGGTGTAATTTAAAAGCTTATGGTCTCCACTTTTATCACATCATATTTTAAGAAAGAAATTTTTCAAAATTCTACTCTTAAAGAGAAAAAGTGTCAATATTTCTAAAATGTGTTTTTTGTGTCTCGAGCCATTTATCTAACATAAATCGATAAATGAAGTAGAATTATGAAGAGTAATGTCTCAGGTTTTGTGAAATCATATATTAAAATTATATATTTTTTGAATTGAACCCTTAAAGGGAAAAAGTATCAATGGTTCAACAACGCATTTTTGCATCACGAGCCATTTATCCATTAATATCTAACCAAAATAGATAAATGAGGTATCAATCTAAAAATTAAGGTTTCCTCTGTGGTCACATCACATTTTAAGAAAGGAATTATTCTGAACTGAACCTTTGAAGGCCAAAAAGATCAGTATTTATAAAATGCGTTTTTTGTATCTCGAGTCATTTATCTCACTTGATAATTAAACCAAAATTGATAAACGAGATATCATTTTCAAGATTGAGGTCTTTGTAAGGTCTTTGGTTCTGTTACACCATATTTTACGAAAGAAATTTTTCAAAATTTGACACTTAAAGGACAAAAGTATTAATATTTCTACAACAATTTTCTGTCATGAGCTGTTTATCTCTCTTGATACCTAACTGAAATCAAGAAATGAGGTATCATTTTAAATATTAAAGTATTCACTTTGGTCACATCATATTTTAAGAAAGAGCTTTCACCAAAATCAACCCTTAAGGGGGCAAAATATCATCATTTCTAAAACTTTTTGTTATCTTGCTTGATGCCTAACCGAAATCAATAAATGCTGTATCATTTTAAAGACCATGGTGTCCGCATTGGAATTTTTGGAATTTATGGGCCTTAATGGGCAAAAGTATCAAAAATATTTCTACAGTGTGGTTTGTTTTTTATTATTATTATTATTATTACGAGCCATTTATCTCCTTTGATACCTAACCAAAATCGATAAATGTCATATCGTTTTAAAGATTAAGGTCTCCAATCAGGTAAAATCATAAATTATGAAAGAATTTTTTGGAATTTTATGGTAGTGTGTATGAGACAGTTAGGAGCCAAGTCACTAGATTGCAGCAGCTGATCTCACAGTGATGTCAATAAACTGTTTTTTATACAATGAGTAGGATTTCGGATATTTTTTTCTGTTATGGAAACATTTTTGTTTTGCCATACAATTCTAATGTAAATATTTTACTCATACAGCAACACATATCAGAGATGTTGATATGCTGTGTGCATTTTGTTCAGCTTGGTTGTATTCTGTTAAGGTCAGTGATAGTTTGTCGTGCATACAGAGTGTTTTAAATCTTCCTAACTGTTTTGTAGTATGTTGTAAGTATTTTGATACTTACCTTTTTTTTCTTTCTGTCATCAGTCTTTCGACTGGTTTGATGCAATCCTCCATCCCTTCCTATCTTGTGCTAACCTCTTCATCTCTACATATCCTCTACAACCCAGGTCCACAATTATCTGCTTCATATATTCTAATCTCTGTCTTCCTCTACAGTTCTTACCTTCAACTGTTCCCTCCACCAGCAAATTAACCAATCCAGCATGTCTCAAAATATGACCTACCTGCCTGTCTCTTCTTTCTGTAACCTTCTTCCACAAATTTCTTTCCTCGCCCATCATTTCCAAAACTTGTTCATTTCTTACTTTGTCTGTCCACTTAATTTTCAGCATTCATCTGTAGCACCACATTTCAAAATGCTTCAATCTTCTTTCTTTCAGGTATTCCTAAAGTCCATGTTTCGCTACCATAAAGGGCTGTGCTCCACACATAGAGTTTTAGAAAGTTTTTTCTAATTCCTAGATCAATTTTACCTATTACACTAAACAAATAATTATTTGCTGCAAAAGTGTGGTTCTACTTTTCATTATATTACAAACATACAACCTCACATTCATCTTATTTTATTCGCAAAATTTTCGTACGGATCGTCTAGTTTTTTGTAATTATAAATGTTGTCTCTTTATCAAACTTGTACAGATATCTTACGAGTAATCACAGGATTGATAAAATGTTAGAGAGAGAGAGAGCATATGTGAATGTCTGTCTTTGTACAGATTAATTTTGACTTATCCCAAATCATTTGTATTTGTACTATATATGATGCTAAGGTATAAATACACACACACACACACACACCAATATGCTTACCTGCTTCATGAACACATTTTAAAATGACATCTGTACCATCTAATAAACTCCTCTAAATATTCACCATATACTACATGCTCCAGTGAGTAAGCTTTTCCAAGAATAGTGGTGAAGTTTTCCTCATTTTCATTACTCTTACAACTAATTTGATGCAGTCTGATCATATCCTCAGCTAATCTCTTCAATTTAAACACCCATTGCAACCTACATCCTCAATTATCTGTTTCATGTATTTTGCTCTTTGTCTCCCTCTACAGTTAGACTGATCTTTCAACTGATCCACTGATAAACTGACCAATTCCTCCACTCTTAAAATATGAGACTCTTCCACAAACTTTTTTCCTTGCCCATCATTTTCAAAAAATGTTTTTCATGCTTTATCCATCCACTTAATTTACATGATCCCTCTATCGAGACTCATTTCAAATACTTATATTTTTGGTCTTTTTGGTATTTCCAAAGTTCAAGCAATGCTTTCATAATTAGTTGTTTTTTCATACATAAACTTTTTACTGATTGTGAAGGCTCTTTTTGTAGCAATATTCTGCTTTTGATATTCTACACACTGTGGCCATCACTTATAAATAACAGAATTCTCGTTTCTGTTTCCTCTGCATCTGATCTTATTTTCATTTAATCTGTTCTTATTGTTATCTTTTCTATTACAATTCATGATTTTTATAAAATGGTTATCATTTGAACATTTATACTTTTGCGAGATATCTCTTTACAAGGCTGCGCTTGAAAGCAATTTGCTACGTCTATAGTGTTGCCACCTGTCTGTGAAATAACTTGTGGTTTGTTTTGCAAAATATGTAGTTTACGAGATGGAAATAGGGGACCATCCAACCATTCTCTTTGGCGAACTGTGAAAACTGCCTATAAACTGCAAACAGCACAGCTGATACGTGGGGCTTGAGATTTGAACCTGGGTCCATTGCACCTGCCCGATCCAGTATAGTGGTACTTTAAAACCCACTGCCACCTCAGCATATGAATTTATCATATGTTGGTTTATATTTATTCCAAATACTTCTCCAAATATTTTGTTCAATGCATTAAGTAATTTATCAATATCCTCATTTTTGATGACATTAGCAAATTTCAGCATACTGATTCTTTCTCTTTGAACTCTTTTATAATATTCACATTTTTCTTTCACTTCCTACATTGCTTCTGTTAAATGCTGGTGCACATCTACCGTGACTTTTTAATTTTATTGTAGGCATCTGATTCTAGTACAGAACATTAATTATTATTTTACCTTAATATTTTTGAGCTGACTTGTTTAAAAGATTTTGAGTTTCTTTCCCATCAACCATTATCAAAAGCTTTTTCTAAAACAGCAGATATAAAAAAGTATACTCTCCTTTTGTGATCTAACCTTCTAATTTTACTCTTAACCCCAGGATTACTTCTTTACTTCTCTTGTGCCGTAGTTTTTCCTGAATCCAAACTGATCACCTAACATCTCTTTCACATTTCAGTCTATTCTTTTGGAGATTATCTTTGTCAGTAACTTTGAATGTTGAGACACTTCCAAGTTTTCTTCAGTTTCATTCTGTACTTCACTACTATGAGATTGTGGCCTGAATGTGTATCAGTTGTGGTATATGCCTTACAGCCTTGGATTTTATTTCTGAATCTTTACTTTAACATCAACATTTTTTCTTAGCCATTTACATATTATAATATTCCTTGTATGATTTTTAAATAATGTGTTATGAGTAGGTTATATTTTTTCCTAAATTCAATATTACGTACAAATTCACTTATTTCTCCTAAACCAGAATTCCCTACAATATTTATTCCCTTCTTTACCTTCTTGTAGTGGATCATTTCATTTACTTAAGACTGTTATATTTTTCCCCCTTTTACAAATTGAATCAGGTATTAATTTTCAACATTTTCTTCTTGTGAAGTTGGCATATATGTTTGTATTCATTTGATTTGTTCACACTTAGTTTCTACTCTCATTAAATAATTCTGTCACTTAAGTGTTCATAATTACATTTTCCTACTCCCATCATTATAAATCATACAACAGTATATTTATTTATTTGTTTTGTATGCCACAAGGATACAAAGATAGTAAATATATAGAATTATAATACATAGATGTTTCTACAGATTGATATCCAGATATTGCAGCTATTCAGTTTGCCTCTTTGCTTGCTACATGAAGCTGCTAAATTGTACCACTAAATCTCTTAAGAGGACATTCCATGGTTATTTGGTGGATAGTTTGCTGGTGGTTACCACAATCTCAAGAAGAATTCTCTATTATTTCCCACTTTTGCACCACCACTTGCATCTACCATGGCCTGTTCTTACATGATTCAGTGTCTTCCAGGGTTTCCTAGGTAGGTTGAATCTAGGAGGCTATCTTATAGGTTCTCAGATTAGTGCTAGTTTGTCAGAATTGGAATTGGTTCACTTGGCATGCTACACTTTGTTTAGTTTGAAGTAATTTTGGACCAGCATGTCCTTAAATTTCCTTTTTGAATACATTGATTTTAATGTGTTTTGAGTTTGATGTATGCAGTCCTTATGTATTTGAGGTTTTGGGTTTCTTAAAAATTTCTGCCATTCCTTTATTAAAGCCTCGGCAAAGTGGCAAAGCAACAAAGCTGTGACTGAATAGTCTACATCTTAACAGGTTACTGGACCTAGAACATTAGCTTGCTGATATTTCAGCAATTAGAGGATAAAGAACACACCAATAACTCCTTGATAGGTTATATAGAAGTAACTTCATTTACCACAGATAATATCAGAAATCCAGTAGTTCTTTCCATTTTACGCCATTATCCTAGCAACGCTTAACTGAATTTGTTCTATATCCATCTGTAATTACTCCAAGCTACCTATTGTGACACAATAGAAATAGTTTTTAGATTGAATGTAGTTGAATAGTGACTGCTCTTAGGGGGGGGGGGGAAGAGAGAGAGAAATAAAGATAATTTGGGTTACCATGGGGAAGATGAGAATGCAGCGAGGTTTGAATAGTCTAGATTGGATATATGAGTTACTGCTTCAAATATTAGTCAATGCTAAAAAAGAACCTGGAATTTTTCAGATACTTGATCTCTCAAATGTAGTTCCAGGAGAAATAGACAAAAGGATGGCAATAAAGTTTGAACTTGTTGAAAATTTGAGGACAGTAAAGATTAAGGCAAATTAAACCAGAATTGTCCTGTGGCGGCCTGTAAAATACTTAGCTTATGCTAGGGTTATGCATAAACCTTCAGTCTCTATGACCGTCGGTAACTGTGGATATTTTCAGTTTTAGCTTTTCAAATGTAACTTGGTCACCACTTAGCTTGTCAAACCCCAAACTAAGAAAGGTAGTTGCAGGCCCGCCACTAGCAGTTTGAGCGCCCGCGTGCAATACCGATTATGCTGCCCCCTCACTAACTATAGCCAGTGGTGGATCTAGGAAATTTCCGAACCGGGTCAAAAAACTGAGAGATTGAAGCCTCTTCGAACATTATTTGCTGCCCCCATTGTTGCCACCCTGATTGTCGCCGGTCGCCTGCTACATAAAACATGCAAATTTCGTTGCGGTGCACGCCTTGCACGCCCGCTTACGGCAGCCCTGGGTAGATGAAAATAAGTCACAAGTCTATTGCTGGTAGATATACATTATATTCTTGAAATTTTTTGCAAAGTCACAAACTGAAATGGCATCTGACTAATTTTCTGAAGATATAGCGTCAAATTCGATTAACTGATTCCAGCCAGACCAAACCCCAATATTCCAAGTTCACCTAACTATCACGTGGAAGAATTTCAAAGTTGGTTACACACTTCTAAATTTCAATTTGTTTGTCAACGACCGACAGTTAGGTTATCTCAATGCACCACATGGTGTAAAATGCTGCATCAAAACTGCATGGCAATATTCTAGCTGAATTTGAAATATTAAGTGAGCCTACATTGTACAAAAATAACACAGTAGCACTCAATATAAAACTTGCTAACTGACTGACACAAATTAACATAGTGGCACTCCAACTTTACCTAACCGACTGTGGGAGGATGAGGAAAATTCTGGGTGGATATTTATACTAACAGACCATGGGAATGGCAATACTTCCGTGTTCACATGAGATTATGCTGGAAAATTGATCACATTCGCATCTCACGCCTGAAGGCATGGATCAGATATCTTGACCTTGACAACTGAAAGAGGTCCTAGCGTTCTGAAAATTTTAGAATAGTAAGATTTTATAAAAAGCTTCAACTTAAATTCTTATGAAAAATTCTGTAACTTTAATAGTTTCACCATAAAAAATTATTTTAATGTGATTTCCAAAACCTGTTAATAACTTCTGTAATTTTGCCATTACTAAACTAAAACAACTTGTACTTTAATCTTAATTATCTGCTCTTTTATCTAATATCAAATAACGTGTATTTACTGCTAAATAAAATTCGCAAACCGAAAAATAGTAACTGACTGATTGCTGTTTCCTGAGTTATTAAAGATATCGATTTGAAAGTAGCTTTAAACATGAAAAATGGTTACTGTGTAAAACTTAAGTCTCTAGCTACTTTCTACGATTTACTGTGAATTATTGTAAATATAGCTCCAGTAAATACTTTCTAGCCAAGCCATTTTAACCAAGCATCGTATTTCATTCTATCTCAATTCAATGCCTTAGTAGATTTAAGTGAAACTTACTAGGAATCCTTTGTATTTAACTAAACTTTGTTTTGAACACAATTTATTTCCGTGAATTTCTGAATATGGCCAAAATGTTTAACTTTTTCTTTGAACATGTCTGCTTTTATCATATAATATTTAAAAACGATCCTTAAACAGCATGAAACTTTCCAAAATTTTAGTATGTCGTGTCAACAAAAGTCATGCTACGTTCTTTCTACAAGCTGATTTCCTACATGTTTTCTAACAACTAAATTCTTCGATTTCAAACTGAAAAATTACGTGACAAATTTCAATACTGGCATATTACTTTCTAATATACTCAAATGCTAAGTAGGATTGTCAAGCTACAAACTTTATTGTCTTCTGCCTATTAATTCTCCTGAACATCTTTAAAGTGAAGAAAAATACTGATTTAACGGAATTTCATGTAACCAAATATCACATATCAAGCTCCAAGGTTAAGTTCCTCTATAGCTGTTTAACTGAACTTATTGATTGAATTTACTGTTAGAACCTGAATTATTGCCTATATTAGCTATTTTTTAAATTATCTCCTGACTCAACTATAAAAATGACTTTAAAACTGTAGTATCATGTACTTCAACTAAGCTTGCTATTCTATGAACTAATTTTGTTATGCCAAATTCTAAGATATGTTACAGGCCATAAATATAAAAGCATCTAAAAGTGACAACAAGGTCCTTTATAATAATCATAAAGATTATATGACAGATAAATCAACGATTATGCAACACTATCCCATAAACACTTCTACGATTGAATGTAATTTTGATGCCTCTTCTCTAACCAGTCCCCACTCAATGACCAAAGTGGGGGGACCATTTTACCTTTGGAATATTCTACATGAAAACCCCATGATTGGACATGAAGTTTTCATATCCTGGGAATAACCTTTCAGATCTTCAATGCAGTGGTTTTCCATTGCATCCACTGTTGATACGTTCTGATTCATCCACCTTTAGGACCCAATTCCTACACTTGGAGCAGAATGCCATTAACAAGCAGAGTATGACTGAAATTATTCAGTCAACAGTGACTTGTTCACACTGACAAAGTCATTTGAGAGAAAGATTGATGTTTGATTGGAAGAGCCTCCCTAAAATACTCTCCTTCCCTATAGGGCCTATAAAAATTTCCACATAGCAATGATTGGAAAAGAGAACTCTTTAATTTCCACTCATAATGTACCATGCAGTAACCCAATTATAAAAATAGAAATAGATGTTTAGAATTATTATAGAAAGCCTTAGTAAGATGTGATGGTAAGAATATAGGATCTGAAACAATTAAATGCATGAGGGCTGAAACTGAAGGATTTTAGATCTCACTAAAAGTTGGTAAATGTTACAGAAGGGGGTATGTGAATGAAAAATTTTGAACTGGAAAAGAAATTAAAAAAAAAAAAAAGACAGTACTAATTTGTAGCGTATATTACCTTTTGGATTAAAAACACAAACATAAAAATAAATTATTCAGCAATAACAGAGTAATTTAGGGAACATAAAAAAGATAACATTAAGATCATAAATTTAATCAGAACTGTCTATAGTAATCATTCAACTTGTAGAAAACACAATAAAATAATTAATTTTATTACTTATGCATTGAAATTACACTTGATTTATGTATTAAAATCAATAAAAAGACAAGATTAGGATTACTATTGAGACTTTTTGTAAAAATAGGAACCTATTAGCATCAAATATTGAGCTAAATGTTAGAAAAAAATTACTTCTGTATTCAAGAAGCAAAATAATTAATAGAGCTGGACTTCAGGCAATGGAAATGTAGGGAAAAAACTCGAATTAATTAAAACATTGTTGATGACAGAGAATACATGTAGTAGATGAAATACACAAATTAAGATGCAATTTTTAATGTGCATGTGACACGGCTGTTGAAATGCTATTAGAGTGGCAATCATTTTTTCTTTTTTTATGAGTGTGGAAAATGTTTGAAAAATGTTTATAGAATTTTTAATTGAATCACAGGCATAAGGAATCAGGATATCAGTCAAGTAATTAAAAGGTGTTTTCAGGAAACCCATTTGCTTCGATGTGTTCTCTGCTAGTGATACAACAGTTTTGCACAGAGTCTATTAGCAGTTGTAGGAACTAAATTTTTAAATTGCCTGGCGAAACATATGGACACACCAAAACTGTTCCAAATTTAAACTTTACCTCCCACCAACTTTTTATTTGTCCTTGTAGTTACAGAATCACAAATAATATGCTTTTTAGTTCACCAGTGTTAACTTACGTCATGTATAGCTTCTTAGTGTTTACTCCCTTCTGTTTATGAAGAGGATTTCTTGATTTCATTCATTATAATTTTTAAATGTTTGAATTTTCAGAGATAACGGATAATTGTTACTAAGAGATGCTAAATTTTACATTTAAAAAAAAAAAAAATCGTCACGTTCAGAATGTTAAAACTTCTGTTTGGTAAATAACTGAGGATATTTCAAAGATGATTCAAAGATATATTTATTTTAACTGATTTATCATAGCTTACCATTATTCCACTATGTACAGCACTACATTAAATGGATACAGATTGTGTAGTGGCAAACAAATTATTAATTTTGCTCTGTAAAATTGCCTTTGTCTTCAATTTTGTTTCTGTAAATAGCTCTCTCACAACATTATAACTTTATGGAATATATTACTAATGATAACTTCTTATCTCTGGTAGAGCTTGTGATGTAAATACAAAATTTTCAAATATTGTTGCACATTAACCACATTGAAAGCATGTTTATATGTACGGTATCATTCCTAAACTATTTCTGTATAAGATTCATCTCCTATTTACCAACTAAGTTCGATTGCGTGTCCTAGTGGGGTATCTAACCTTTTTGTGAAGCATTGAAGCACGCTACTTACCACTATTAACAAATTTAGCAGTCACATTTAATTTTACATTTTTTTTTCTTCTTCATCACGTGCAGCTTCATTTTAAACACACTAGATGATTCTGTGGATTCACTTGGACCTATTCCATTGTCAGCTGGGATGTGGCGGGAAAGGTATTTTAAAGAACAGATTTTTATGATGTCAGTGTTAACATTGCATATATGTTACAGTTACTATTTTGTAATATATAGTTTAATAACCTTGAAGTTTTAACATAGTTATACTGTGAACGGAGACATGATTAAACTTGTGATAAATAGACATTTAAAGGTTTTTGTTATTAGCTTATTGCTAGGCTAACTGCTGTCATCTCAGATAGCAGTTATACCATGTTTCTGTTGGTGTAATTTTATTTTTGAAATTTCTCTCTCTCTAATAAAAGGAAAAAAAGCTCTGTTAGGAATACATCTCAACCATCTGGTTATGAGAACTAATTAGAAAGAAAAAGATTATTATTTACCTATAGTGTACCAAAAGATGTTTTGTGTTCAGAGAATTTGGTGGTGGCTATAGGAATCGATGTGACTGTCAATTTGGGCTGGCTAAACCACTTTTATCATAGAATCTATTCTGTTTACCAAACAACTATTGTTCTGATTTCCCACAAAAATCACTGTATATGAATTTAAACATTATCTTGTAACAAAGAAAAATCCGCCAGTCATTAGCCTGAAGAGGTGAATGGAGTATAGTGAAGAAGAAAGGGTTAGTTGAAATGCAAAATCTTGAATTCATAACCAGCAATTCTTGTGATATCAGCTGAGGAAGCTTTAGACATTGAAAAATTAAGATTTTCTCGAAAAGTGTCTTATTCACTTTGTTTTTCTCAAATCTTAATTTGTTTTCCGTATCAGCTTAGGAAAACTATGGTTTATTTTTTCTATTTAGGTCCTATTTCACATTTAGCTATATTTTATAGAGGTCTTATACATAGATAGTGGTGACAAGGAAAGTGCGGTTGAGCAATGAAAATATGGAAGGATGGGGAAAATAGCATGTCACCACATGAAGGTAGGAGAGCTAGATGAATATGTAAACACAAATACAAATTACAGTACTTCAGTTTCATGCGGCAGGCCATGGTTTGTGCACACTTCTCCTTGCAAAATGGTCCAGTCCTACATATATGAATACAATTTTTGACTGAAATATTGCAAAGTGTGTTTGTATTTTCATGTTCATCTGGCCCCTCTTCTTTTATCTTTAGCAAATGATGGGTTATTTTACCTAACCTTCCTTATTTACATGTCATAGCCCGGTGGACTGTTTATGTTATATGTTTATCACGACCGTCTACGTCCCGTGTCCATCTGATTTTCCACATCTACACTGTCTTGTTATAATCAAATGTTTTCTTTTTATATCTTTATTTGGAATATTTGTTATCAGACAATTCTGTTGGTCTATGTAGTTGCATCTGTTATTGGTTTGTCTCCTAATTTAAAAATGAATATACTACTGATTAACCTGTCCTCTTCATTTATATATTGATTTTTCACTCCTTTGTTTAATAATTACATTTTCACATACAGCTAACTGTTGAAAAAAGTATCAACGAGAAACTGCTCTTTTCCTAATTCACATCTATTGAATATAATACTTAAAATTTGTTTGGGAGTCACTGAAAGTAGCAATGACCTTTCATGAGCCCTTACTTTCAAGATCAAATTTTTCTTAGTTATAGTAAACAGAATTCATATGTAATGTATACTATTGAACTAATACATTTTTAATGTTCTATGTTGGGAAACAGCATTCCACATTGGAAAAAGTAAGTCCATCACAATATGTGTTTGGATATCATGGTTTTGCATGACCTTGAATGGTATATAGTGTTTATCATACACATTTTATTTCTCCTTTCCTGTTCAATTAAAAAGCATAAAAGGAACATGCTGAATTTTTAATTGATACCCTGATTTTTGAGCTGATAAATTTGTAATGTAGGTAGAATTTATTAAAACTAAAAATTTGATGTTTCTTTCAGTTGTGGGATTGTTTTCAATTTTATATTAATTTTACTACCTTTACGTAAAGCAATTGTACCTTCTTTTTTATACTTTCTCCTGGAGGATGTTTTACAGAATTTCTGATTGAATGCATTTTGTCTTTTGTTGCATCACTAATTTAAAATTTAAAAATTCTAAACCCATGAAGAATTTAATTAGTGGGGAGTTACAAGGAACAGAATTGTAAATAAGGAGTTAACAAGCTCTTCCAAGCTGTAAATGAACCTTCATCTGGGTGGTTGAGATAGATTTCAATTCAGACTTGTAGGTAATAAAATGTTTAATTCGACACAGTTCTGACAGTGTAATATTATAAAATTATTTTGTGTTGGATTTGAAACTACATTTTCAAACAATGTTTTTTTTTGCAAATTTTGTCAAATGGATACATCACCAAATAACATTTCTCTTTTTAAAATTTTATCAAAAACAGTGAAAAATATTAAGGCACAGGTAGAGTGTATTGAGAATTGCTTTTCACTGTTTAGATTTTTTTTTCCGTATTATCTCCAGTAAAAGTATTTTTAATTGCTTGGATTGTTGTGTGAAGTGAACGCAGTTGAACTATATTAAAAATGCAGCATGTTCATTAAATACAGCCTGCTATTAAGGTAGTTTTTTCAGTGACATGGTATTGATAATACAAGGGAATAGCCAAAAGAAAGTGAACTGTTTTTTTAAATTTCATTTATTTAATCTTTGAGAAAATACAATCAATCCCCTTCAAAGTGCTATCCATTGGAATAGATACACTTGTCCAATCTTTTATTCCATTGTAAAAACTTTTTTTATACTTCTCTTCAGACATTCCTGACAATATCTCCATTGTTTTTTACCTCATCTATGTTGGAAAAATGTTTTCATTTCTTTCCCTCTTTTCATTCAAGGTAATACCAGGTGTGTAAATATGAAACCGGAATTTTTTGATCAACCGGAATTTTTTGATCAACCGGAATTTTTTGATCAAAAATACACGTTCATTGCATAAAAATGGTACGCCATACCTTATTCAAAATATTTTCCATTGCAAGATACACATTTTTCCCATCTCTCTGGTAATTTATGAATGCCACACCAAAAAAAATTCTCTTTTGATGCAAACCAGTCATCAAACCATTTTCGCACATTTTGGTAAGAAGTGAAGCACTGCTCAGCAAGTGGGTGTCCCATCAATGCAAAGAGATAGTAATCCGACGGAGCTAGGTCAGGTGAGTAAACCGCATGCGACAGTATCTCGCAACTGAGTGACTCAATCATTTTCTTGACTGGTTTTGATGTGTGTGATGGTGCGTTGTCATGAAGCAAAATCACTTTGTGTTGTCTTTTCTGGTATTCTGGTCATTTTTCCCACAATGCTTGGTTCAAATCAATCATTTGCTGTTGATATCATTCACTATTAACAGTTTCACCAGGTTTTAGAAGCTCATAATAGATCACACCACTTTGATCCCACCAAATACAGAGCATTGTCTTCTTTCCATAGTGATTTGGCCTTGAAACTGATGTTGACGGTTCACCTGGAGATACCCATGATTTTTTACGCTTAGGGTTCTTGAAATATATCCACTTTTCATCACCAGTCACAATTCTATGGAGCAATGATTTTCTTTTATATCTGGCGAGCAGCATTTCACAAGTGGTTTTTTGGTTTTCTTGCTGTCTGTCAGTCAGTTCATGTGGAAGCCATTTTCCCATCTTTTGGATTTTTCCCATCGCTTTTAAACGTATGGAAACAGCTTCCCGTGTCACATTCAGCTGATCTGCAAGTTGTTGTTGAGTTTGAGCATCATCCTCATCCAACAATGCTTGCAACTCACTGTCTTCAAACTTCTTTGGAGGTCTTCCACGGTCTTCATTGCTGATGTCAAAATCTCCACTTTTGAATTTTTTAAACCCACTCAAAACACTGTGTTTTACCAAGAGCACGCTCACTGTAAGCTTCAACAAGCATTTGATGTGATTCTGCAGCAGTTTTCTTTAAATGAAAACAGAAAATCAATGATGTCTGCAAATCATAGTTTGTGGGCACAAAAGTCGACATTTTCAACAGCGTTAAAAACTGCAGTGCCATATGAAACTTGTATTGTCGGGAGTTGAAAATCACAGTCGGCTGTCGACAAAAGAAACTGGCGACAATTACGCGATCTGGTGGTAACTGCTTTGATAGCTACAGCCATCTATCGGCGAATTCCGGTTTCATATTTACACACCTGGTAAATAGAAGTCACAGGGGGCAAGTTCTAGTGAATAAGCAGGGGTGGGGCACAGGGGTCGTGGCGTTTTTTTTTTTTTTTTGACAAAAATCGGCACTCATAGAGGGCTGTGGCAGGGTGTGATGGAAAAACCAGTTACCCCATTGCCAAAAATTAGGTCTTTTCTGTAACACACATTGTTGCACAATATTTTCAAAACATCAAGGTAAAAGGTTGGGTTAACTGTCTGGCCATATGGAACAAACTCTGAATGGACAACTCCTCACACATTGAAGAAACAAATCAGCATTTTGTTGATGTTTGCTTTTTTGGCATGAGGCAATCTCGGAGTCTACCATTGGCTCAATTGTTGTTTCATTTCAGCATCACGACCATAGCACCAGGATTCGTCGCCTGTGATGATCTTGAAGAAAAAGTTGGCTCATTTGGGATTTCTGCCTTCAAAGCACAGCATGCTTCAAAGCTATCTTGTTTTTAACAGTCATTTTAAATATGCTGAATTGAGCACCCAGTCGCTTCAGATAGCTCCACAGCTGCTGTAATTGTATGTCTTTGATATTTTATTATTTTTTCTTGAATTTTTGTGGCATTTTCGTTGATTAAGGTTTTTGAAGGCCATCCAAAGTGAAGTTGGTTATCAATTGACGTTTGACATCTTTTGGAAAAAAAAAACACTCAAACACTTGGTTTTTCCACATACCATCATTCTTGTATGCTGTTTTCAACATTTCAAGATTTTCTGTTCCAATTTTTCTGAGTAGGAAGCAAAACTACATGCTGTTCACGAGAATCAACTATTGCAAAAACGACAAGCACACAAAACAGCCATCGCAAAAAAAAATTTAGCACCAGCCAAACACAATATTATCTTGTGTTGACAATTGGTATACTGAATCTGCCCTATTCATCATCAGTTCAGTTGCTTTTGGGTACCCCTTTGAAAGTAAACATTAGCACAATAATTATCAGTACTGTACATTATTATTGTAAATCTGAGAATGATGCATGAATTTCATTTTAAACATTAAAAAAATGTTTGATTCTTTGTTTACATAAAAGTATTTATAATATGTAAATTTAATAATGAAAAAATAGAAATGGTAAATCTTAATCATTCTTGCAAGAGTTTTTTTTAAGTTAATCTTTTTATATTTTAAAACATATAAACAACTAGACATTACAACCCCTAATTCCAAAATATGACTAAATAGTTCTTTATGGATGTATATATTGACATAAATTTAACAAAACATCTAAAATTTGTGAATATTGAATAGCTCATTGCAAGCTTGCTTCCTTCAAAGTCAAGCCTTAGAATCCAGGACATCTGGTGCATTTTTGTATTTTCTTGTGATCCAAGGATAGATGTATTGGCCTGTTCTAGTATGAGTATCTAAATCTCTTTCTTTGGTCTACCTATTTCTTATCTACCTTTCAGTTACCGCTGTACTGCAGTTGCAATTACTGCTTTAGGAAAACACGCATTACTCATTTTGTATGGGTGGAGTCTTCATTTGTTTCAATATTTCTAAGAGACGTTAAGCAGTTAAAAAAAATCTATATTTCACTTCAAAAGTGCAGAGCTATTACATTATTGGATTTAAACTAGTGCTGCAACAAAACTGAAAATTAAATGACCCTTAAAATGGTGGAGTAAAGACAAGGGATATACAAGCTCAATACTCCACCATTTGCAACAATAAAACCTCAGTACTACCAACACAACAAAATAAGTAGTTACTTTCCAGTCAAACCTTGTATTTACAAGAAGGCAAGTATTCCAGAATTAAAGACGTAGTTCAATGAAAATTTCATAATCTTGAAGGTTGCACCATTACACTGGGGAAGAAGAGCGAAGAGAGAATTCTTAGGATAAATATATGTGTCATTGGAACAATGAATTAAAGAACATAGAACCTACATCATACAGTGACAAGCTAAGGAGATTGCAGAGGTTGATAATTCAATATAAAAGAGTAAGAAAGCAGCAAGGTGTTGGAGACAATTGAAACTTTTAAATAAAGAACTAATAGTATCAGAAATAGAAAAATATACTCATGAAATATATTTATAAATGTTTCTCGGGAAACAAACCGAGTGATGTTGTTATTAATGCACAATATTTCGGCGACTTTATTCTCCATCGCCATCTTCAGGTGCAGTTGCAAGTCTTGAAGTCTGCCTTTCCCAAGAAACATTTATAAATAAACAACTCCGAGAAAGATTACATTCATTTATGAAATATATTATTGCTCAGGATTAACACTGAATGAAGCAACTAAAAATTTCTATAATTACATTGGGGAATTCAGGAGAAGAAGTGGCTTCAGGGTGGAAAGGAGCCAATGATATGAAAAGGATTTCATAATACAATTATGGATTGCCATGTAGATGCAATAGAAAAAATTTCAGAGACAGTAGAATTGAGTAGGCTCAGAAAATAAGAATAGATTCTGAATTTGTTGTGAGGTAATTATTAGGTAATAGCTCAAATGGGCTGGTATGGATACTGCTGCAACAGGTGTGTTAGATTTAGGTCTACATCACATCATAATATTATTTAGATTGAGTGTGGAGATTTGTTTCATATGAGAGGATGTGAAATGTATCATAATAAGTTACTCTTTTATAAAGAAGGAAATGTTTGGGGTTGAAATGTATAATGTTTAAAGAATTGTTGTAGAGTTTTAAATGGACTGCAAATTAGTACTGGATTTAGAGCATAAGAAAATCAGAAAGCTTACATTTATAAGAAAAGGAGCCAGAGACTGGAATCAATCATTAAGTGCTGAAAAATTTACCTCAAACACCAAAAGAATTTAAAGTAAAAGTTTGTATGTTCCAGAAATTGCCATCAGAGCCTAAGCTCCATAGCTCTTAATTAAATAATAACTATTTACATGATTCCTATTGTCACAGCAAAATAAGTGGTGTTGTCAATTATAGTACATTGGACAAAGTTCTATGTGCTCTAAAAATGTATTTTTATTTCAGCTATTAGAAAAATTACTTAATTTGAATGTATGTATCTGAAGATTGCTAATTTGTTTCCCAAACACTACCATTCAACTAAGTTGAAGACATTAAAATTCATTCATTGAAGGTTATATTTGGAATTAAAAGTTTATGAAGTCTGAAACTCAATTCAATTTAATTCATCCAGTCTTTCAAAGTTGCGATCCAATACCAACAGTACACATTTGACCAACAAACATTGATCTGGTTTTAAGAATACAAGTATACTTCGCAAGAAATCAAAAACAGTCAGTAAAAATCGTGAATCAAGCCTTCAAAGATGCATGAACTGTATGACTGAACCTATTTTAATTTGAAATTCTTCAACCAAAGTTGCAAATAGATATTCAGATTTTGTTTCACAATTCTGTTTCATGATATTTTATTTCCTTCCCTTTATTGAATTGGATTTAATTTAATTGTAATGGACCACACACTCCAGTTACAATTCCTTTAGTCATCTAATTACAGGTTTTTATTTTATTTTTAATTATCTAATATATTTTGAGTGTTAAATCCTTCACCATCTTCTTTTACAATTTACAAATTTTAATTTTAAATTCCTTACCATTTTTGGTAAATTATTCATCAATTCACTTGGTAATTTGTTCCAACCCTTAACCCTTACCCACCAAAGAAAATTTTCCCTCTCCCTTATACATGAAATTGAGTGCCAGCTTATGGTTATCTTTCCCTTTCCATGCACTGTTCTTGACTAATATCCCTCCAAGCCCCATCAGCAACATATCGCTTGTACATTCCCAGCATTCTCTTCTCCTGTCCTCTAATTACTCCAAATCCAGCTCCTTTATCATATCAGTTACTGACTGGCTCCTGTGGTAATTCCCACAAACAAATCTACCTGATCTTCTTTGCATGCCCTTCAACTCCTGTATTTGATAACCAAAATGTGGATCCCAAACTGCAGCACCATAGTCAACCAATGGTCTGACCAAAGTTTTGCAAGCCAATTCCCTATCTTTTCTGATACATCCTCTCATCACCCTCCTAACATGGCTGCCTCAAACCATCACTTGTGCAATTGTATCACATAAGGTGCACCAGTGAGACCAATCCTGACAGTTTCCAGACAAAGTCTGGCTTGTTCAGATGGTCCCTAGTACACATAGACTTTGCTTGCACTATCCTATGTAACATCAATCAGCCATCCTCTGAACTTTTTTAAATCTAAATTCATCATGAGCCTTCTATACTCCATGTATTGATTATTCTTTTTAAAAATTTCTGTTTTCCTAAAATTGTATCTAGCTTCCCTAAGTTACAAGAAAATGTTCCTTCTTTTATTTGTAGTATTACTTTTAATTCCAGAATTAAACTACTTTTCTCTCTGAAAACCTGTATGAAATTACTTTCCTTCAATGCCTCTACCCATTTTTTTTAACATCACTTTTCTCCCGATAAACATTATTAGATTCATCACCCTCTAATTTCCACCTATCATTATAATTTTCCCAATTATATTCTAATCAAATCTTTCATCATTATAATATTTTATTTCCATAATCTCAGTTTTTTAAAAAAAAACTTATTCAATTTTCTCCCATTACTAATATATCCTTTAACTTTCCATTTTACTTCAAAATTGTAACACTTTACTTTAACCAAAATCGTTGTTTACAATTGACGCAATCAACCCAACCCACGTTCTAATTTACTAACTTAACAACTCACATATTTGTAATCCTTTATGAAATTTGTGTCAAAAGATCCCCATGGAAAATGCAAATGGAGACTTTCCCGGCGTATTGATTCAATGAAAGTTTCACGGGTGTCCAGCCGGATAGTGTCATAAAACGACGACATTTCGACAACCTGCTCTGTTGTCTTCATCAGATCTATTTAGATGTTGCTTCTCGAAATCACAAACAGACTGGCTTCGCTGCCGCCGAAATTTGAATGTCGTGTATAGAGGGTTGCCAGGATGCCCAATCAGCGTGCTGGAACTGAGGGTATCAGTGTTGCGGACTGCGTATGGAGCCAAAAGGGTCACCCATCCAAGCACTCGCAACGTTCAACGTTGCTTAACCTGTAGACGTAAGTGCTGGCAAACTATGTCCACGGCGTCAGTTTGCTTCCATTTGGCCTTGTTGAGAAGATTTTTGTTTTTTAAGACATAGATCCCTAGTAATTATTCTCCAGGCTTCACTTAAATACAGTCCACTGTCCCTATTGATGTTATTATCGTTAAGCTGAATTTCCAATGCTTCCCGAATTACTGAGTCCTAGAATTAAGAGACTCTGGCCAGCACCACCGTTTCATCAAACAATATCTTATGTTCTTCATCGAACGCATGTTTGGCTATTGCGGACTTTTCCACTTGCACCAGTCTCAAGTGTCGTTTGTGCTCGGTGATACATTCAGTGATGGTTCTGATCGTCTGTCCGATATAAACTTTGCCGCATTCACAAGGTATTGAATAAATTCCAGGAATTCTTAGGCCTAAATCATCCTTAACCGAGCGAAGCACATCACGTATCTTGGCGGGCGGCCGAAAAAATGCTTTTTATACCAGACCGCACCAAGAGCCTTCCAATATTTCCAGACGTGTTGCCGGCGTATGGCATAAAGGCAAGAGATTTTGGTGGTTCAATCTGTTCATTCAGTGGTCTTGGTGGCTTCTGGATAAAAGCACGCTCTATCTGTCACTGAGAGTACCCGATCTGATCAAAACAGTCCTTAGTTGTTTCAACTCCAGCGGTAAGCTCTCATGATCGGAAATGGCTCTCGCTCTGCACACCAATGTGGTCAATACGGAGTGGCGTTGTGCTGGGTGGTGGTAACTGGTTGTACCCAAGTAACGTTCAGTGTGGGTGGGTGTACGGTACACACTATGTGCCAAAGATCCATCAAGTTTGCGTTTGATTAAGATGTCCAAGAACGGGATGCACTCATCCTTCTCAACTTCTATCGTAAACCGTATGTTGGGATGGATCCCATTAAGATGGTCTAGAAATTCATCCAACGCTTCCATACCATGTGGCCACACGGCAAAGGTGTCATCAACATAGCGGTAAAAACAAGTGGGTTTCAGGGTAACACTCTCAAGAGCCCTCTCTTCAAAATCTTCCATGTAGAGGTCAGCCACCATCGGTGAAAGAGGAGATCCCATGGCCACTCCATCAGATTGTTCATAATACTTCCCTCCATACATAAAGTAGGTGGAAGTAAGTACATGATCAAAGAGGTCTGCTGTACTTGGCTCAAACTGATGGCGAATCAAGTCCAAAGTGTCCTTTACCGGCACACGAGTAAAAAGAGACACTACGTCAAAACTAACAAGGATGTCAGAGTCTGAAACAGTGAGAGACTGTATGGTTTTTACGAATTCAGCAGAGTTTTTGACATGATGGCAGCTACGCCCCACAATGGGACTAAAAAGACGCGTCAGATATTTAGCAAGTTGGTAAGTCGGTGACCCAGTAGTACTGACGATCGGACGTAAAGGAACATCCTGTTTATGTATCTTCGGTAAGCCACAAAGTCTTGGTGGTCTCGCGGCACGTGGCATAATTCTCTCAATCACTTGCTCGGGGAGATTAGCCTTTTTGACAAGGGTCATAGTCTTCTTCACAACTTTAACGGTCGGGTCAGCGTCCAACGGAACATGTGACACGTCATTAAGGAGACTCATCACTTTTGTGTTATATTGCTGTATAGAAAGAAGAACAGTAGAGTTACCTTTGTCTTCTGGTAGAATGACTAAGCCGTCCCTGTGACATAAGGCAATTAGTGCTTCACGCTCTGCGACAGTGATATTATTTCTTGGCGGCTTGGTCCTCTTCAAAACTCTACATGTCTCCCTCCGTATTTCTTCAGCTTCTTCGCTTGGTAAGTAGCGAACAGCCTGTTCCACCGAACAGATTATCTCCTTACCATGTGCCGGCAACACGTCCGGAAAGATTGGAAGGCTCTTAGCGCGGTCTGGTATAAAAAGCATTTTTCAGCCGCCCGCCAAGATATGTGATGTGCTTCGCTCGGTTAAGGATGATTTAGGCCTAAGAATTCCTGGAATTTATTCAATACCTTGCGAATGCGGCAAAGTTTATATCGGACAGACGATCAGAACCATCGCTGAACGTATCACCAAGCACAAATGACACTTGAGACTGGTGCAAGTGGAAAAGTCCGCAATAGCCGAACATGCGTTCGATGAAGAACATAACATAGTATTTGATGAAACGGTGGTGCTGGCCAGAGTCTCTTCATTCTGGGACTCAGTAATTCGGGAAGCATTGGAAATTCAGCTTAACGATAATAACATCAATAGGGGCAGTGGAATGTATTTAAGTGAAGCCTGGAGACCAATTATTAGGGATCTATGTCTTAAGAAACAAAAATCTTCTCAACAAGGCCAAATGAAAGCAAACTGATGCCGTGGACATAGTTTGTCAGCACTTACGTCTACAGGTTAAGCAACGTTGAATGTGGCAAGTGGGGTGACCGCGTATGGCTCAATACGTAGTCCGCAACACTGATACCCTCGGCTTGCGGTAGACCGGTTAAGCAATGGTGAGCTTGGTCAGCGACTGGATGGGTGACCGTTTTGGCTCCATACGCAGTCCGCAACACTGATACCCTCAGTTCCAGCGCACTGATTGGGCGTCCTGGCAACCCTCTATACAAGACATTCAAATTTCGGCAGCAGCGAAGCCAATCTGTTTGTGATATCGAGAAGCAACATCTAAATAGACCTGATGAAGACAACCGAGCAGGTTGTCGAAACGTCATCGTTTTATGACACCATCCGGCTGGACACCCGTGAAACTCCCATGGAAAATGTATTTTAGTATGATTTCTTATGTGATAGTGTTTTTTTCATACCCAATACATTCCACTAATTCTTATTTCTATGCTTTACTACTGTTGTGTTTTTCTTTACAGCACAAATCTTTCTTTTATGTTTTCTTACCTATTCAGCTTTCCTTCGCTACTGATACTTCACAATAGTTTTTCTTTCCATACTTCACTAATGTCATAACATTCATTACTGTGCTACAATCTTCATTCTTTTTCCTTTACCAGTTTGTAGGTCATTAATAGCTAGATGGTACTCATTAAAGTATTAGAAATTTTGAGCCAAATTTGGTTCAAATGGCAAAGCACTATAGAAAAAAAAGGATAATAAGTGTGACTATAATATTATTAGTATTTAATTTGCTAGGGGGTAAAAAAGTACTTCTTGTGTTAGGGGGCGTTCAAGTATTACGTAACGCAATTTTTGAAGATTTTAGACCCTCCCTCCCCTCCATGTAACGCACCGTAACAGTTTTCTGTACTCCCATCCCCCCTTAAACGTTACGTAACATCCAAGTGACCATTTTTACCTAAAACTCACAATCATGTTGCGCAAAGTACCGGAAAGGCACTAAAATACCTTTGTTATTGTTTTAATCGCATTTGCAGTAATAGTAAATAAAAAAGATTATTAAGTAATATATAACTTATTTAGCCATAAATCAAATATATAGGTATGTTAAAAAAATCGATTGGAATTACTGCTGCTCTGTACATGGGTTTGCCAGCCACTCGGACCCTTTCATTACCGGCATCCGGAGAGCAGACGAAGACGGTTGTGCTTCTGTGTAAACACTAATGAATACTGACAACGAAAACAAAATAAAAATGACGTTTAATACCGTCAAGGGATTCCCCATAAAACATAAACGAAAAGGGTTATCAACTTGGTAGAACAAAAATATAAATGACGTGCAATACAGTCGAGGGATTCCCCATAAAACATAAATGAAAAGGGTTGCCAACTTTGGAGATTTTAACTCCATAGGTTTTTATTAAAATAAAAAATAAAACATTACGTAACGCGTTGTTCCAATACCCCCTCCCACCTCTGTAACGCACCGTAATGTTTTTCAAGACCCCCTTCCCCCCCAAATTGCATTACGTAATACTTGAACGCCCCCTTACCACTGTAGAAACAGTTTGCATGATAGGACATTGAAAAAAGGACTACACAGATTTTTAGGATTTAAGTTGTGAAGTTAAATAGTATTACTCAGTTATATAAAGGCATATATAATATATTTAACAAATATTTTGGAGGGAGTATCTTCTCCTTTATTAAGTATTTCAGGAAGTTGTCAATGCTCTTTCATCTTCTGTTTATTCAGTTGGTTAATTGCTATTACTTCTCATGATTCTTGTCACATTTTCATTGGTCTATTATGTTATATTGTATCAATTTTTCTACTATTTCTTGCCTTTTTTACAACTGATTTTCTGTTATCGTGTTGACATAATCTTTTGATTCCTTCCTCCCTCTTAGTACACAATTTCATATATATTCTTTACCAAATTGTCCTTATCAAACACCATGTACTACCTTCCAATGAGGATTATTTTTCTTAGAATTTGCATTTCTAGAGTCACCAGAGTTTTCGTAATCTTAATGGTGTCAGATCCTGTTTTGATATGTAATGATATGTAATAATATGAAACATATCTACCTTACAGGTTTTTGCTTTTGAATCCTGTAGTTTTTTTAACCATACCAGATTTTTGCCTGTAGGTATGAAACAGCAACTTGAATGCAAATTGTTCTTATATTCACACCCAAAAATTTTATTAAAAAATGTTGAAATTCTGAAATCTATATTCTGTAAGGTTACTATTAAATGGCTTTAAATTATGGAACCTTACATGGATACAAAAAATTAAGTTGTTTTAATACAAATGTAAACCCCAGTCAATGAGATATTTATAAATGTTTGCTTCATATTTGATCTTGCCTATTGGTTTATGTTTAATGTTTTTTGACTATTGTATAAGAGTTTAATAATTTAATAAATAAAGGCTCCTGACTCTGCATTGAATATCACCTGTTATTGGATTTAATATCTTTCTCTCAAAAAGCAAAGTACTGGTATACAACAAAATGTGAAAAACAATTATTTTGAACAAGCAGGTTAATTTTGTAATGTATGTTTATTACAAATGCTGTCATGGAAAATAAAATTCTTTTCCCAAATAATTTGCATGAATATAGAGTACATTGTTGTGAATAATTAAAAGAGATGAGAAGAGTTATATAGAAGTAGTACTTTTATCTATTTGATAGTAATTTTATGAAACATTCATTTGTTTTTTGTGTTGTTTTTTTGTCTAGTTTCCTTGTGAGTTTTCTTGTTGATGCCCGTGGAGGAGCAATGCGTGGTTGCAGACATTCAGGTGTGCGTGTGATTGTGCCTCCACGCAAAGCTGCTATGCCTATGCGAATCACATGTCGCTACCTGCGTAAGGATAGACTTTCAAACCCACCTCCTCTGATGGAAGGAGAAGCTCTTGCAAGTCGTATTCTTGAGCTTGGACCAGTTGGAGCGAAGTTCCTAGGGTAATGGATTATATATATCTATATATATATATAAAATGACAATTTAATATTTAACAGAATTACTATAAATACTAAATGTCACAAACAAGTTTCTGTTGAGATTAATTTTTTAAATTTAATTAGCTTCTTATTCACTCGTTCACCATTAAATCCCTCCAAATATTAAAATTTTATAGCACTGTGTTCTGACAAGTTGACTATGCCTTTTCCTAAAGATTATTATTTTACTGTGGTGGATAGATCAAAAAGATACATTTTATAATCCCAACTCTTGAAAATACTGAAGATATTAATTTTTTTTTCACTGCAAATGGGCGTGAATAGTTCAGTACAAACATTTTTTGTTACTCAGATTGTTGTGAAATCCAGTACCACCTACCAAACTGAATAGGAAGCATTTGTAATAATAATGTCTCTTTTTGTACATACAATAATTTGTATACATCAATTTACTCCACAACTGAGGGTCTAACAGGCAGAGTGGATTTTTTAGTTTTGCAATGTTTGTACTTTTAAATAATTTTCAGGCTGATTTGCCTAAGGGACCCTGCATTGTTACAGTGTGCAAAAATAGAGATTGTTTTGAACAGTAAAAAGTAAGATGTAAGGTCAGAGGGTGTATGGGCAGGTAACAGCTGTTCCTGAACAAATTAAACAGCCATTTAATGATCATTAGTAGTAGTAGTTTATTTATAGAGTAGTTTTTGTTTCTGTGATTTTTTTTCTGAATATTTTTGCCTTGATGAGTGATTAATTTCAGGAAAATTATAAGCAACCATCAATATCCAGTGTCAAAGAGGCAGATTTTTCTCTGTACCAAGATATGCTGCTAATGATTTTGAAGTGGTGAACTAACAACTATAATATGATGACTAATCGGCAGGATTAAGTTCACAATTAATGACAACAGGCATACATACTGCAATGTTAACTTTTTAGATCATTTATCGGAGAATTTGTTGATGATTTTTCTAGACTTATCGTAAAACTGATTTATTTAATAATAATTTAAAAACGCCTTGTGCCTATTTTAACTACTTATTCCAAACATGATATTCCCATTTGTGAAGATTTTACTTCCTGTGAAACAACACGATTTATTGTTGTAGATTAATAACAGTTTAATCCTTAAATGTTTGAGTACTGGAAGAAAAACACCGTAAACTACATTCAACAGTAAGAACGGAGACTTTCGCGGCGTATGCTTGAAATGAAGTCTTCACGTGTGTATCACCAGATCAGTATCCAACAGTCAACCGACCTGTCCAGATGACTCGACACCTGATGAAGATGACAGAGCTATATCATGTTTTCAAAACACTGTCTGGTGGTACACCCATGAAGACTTCATTACATTCAATAGTCTTACACCTGGAGAAAAAAAAAAAAAAACTTTAGATCAGTGAAATATAAATTGATGAATTAGGTCCTTGCTTAAAAGAAAGAAGTGGTACTGAGCTATTTAATTAATTCTTCACTTTTATCAGCATATTGTGAGTAAGCAGATAGATTATTGAGAATAATCGGCCTATATGATTTTCTTTCAGAAGGATCTCTGATACTTTTCTTTGGATAGTGAACAGTCAGCTGATAAATTGAATTTCAGATGGGTGTTAGAAAATGAGTTGTGATTTTGTAGAGCCAGTGATAAAATTTTGCTTTAATTTCAGTCGAAAAGAAAATATTAAAGAATGCTTCTTCCATTATATAAAACTAAAATGTTTAGTTAAAGAAATGTGTATTTAAGTGTGCTTCATAGTATGATATTTGTGATGTCGTTTTACCCAGAACTTTGATTCAGATGTGAATCTATTATTTATCTTTGGATTTTTTTAATTCTCTTTTTTAAGTCTGGGGCTCTTTTATTCTTAGATCTCACTTGTATTTTTGTATTTTGTAATGGTGAACATGCTGAACATAAATGTGATTTAACAAAGTACTTAAAACCTTGCTTAACCCTCAACTGGAGGGGCCGGTGTATAAAAGCATACCAGCGAGTTATTTCTGGCAGTGAATTACAGACTACCCCTTCCAAAATCCCTTCTACCCTTCCATGAACAGTACAATAAGCTTAGCAAATCCGTTCAATATGGCTTCTAAATTTCCTCAAAAATCTTTTCGCATGCACATATTGCACTGGCAAATTCAATTTTTTTATGCACTGTTAAATATTGTGGTTGTAAATTCACAAGTGCCCTTGAATTTCCCCGAAAACTAATGTATCAGTGAAGTTCAGAAAATAATTTTTGAAAAATCTAGCAACATCCTTGAAGAAAATCCAGCTTTAAAATCAACAAAACCTATGATTTCTCCCTACTCATGCTAAAGCTATTAATGTTTTCTTCTTTAATATATTTCCTTAGTTTTTTATTGACTCCTTTCTTACATCATTCTTGAACAAATTAATGTAATAAACTAGAAAAATAGGTAGAAATTCGAAGTAGATTGTGGAAAAATCATCTGCCCATCTGACATACTCCATATGCCATTCCTCCAAAATTGCAACTCACGCCAGCCCCTCAATTAAGGGTTATTCAAATGACACAAAATATTATCCTTTCACTATCATTAAATTTTTAGCAAATGCATTATTATTTTCTAGCCCAGTTATTATTGAAGTTCCTCATTTTGCATCACTGCGTGGAAAGGAGCGAGAGATTATCATTCTACGATCTGATAATGGGGACACCTGGAGAGAACATACCCTGGAGGCAAGTGAAGAAGCTGTTCAGGATGTACTGAATGAAAGTTTTGAAGGTGAAGGTAAGATGACTGTGTATTTTGGTCAGTCAGTTTAGAACTAATTTTTAATGCCAATTACAAGAAATATGTTAAACGAATGAAATCTTTCCCAGCGTATCAACTGTATAAAATGTTCTCGGACATCCCCCTATGGAAAGATGTCAGTTTGATTCGGCTTTTTGAAGTCCACCCAAAAGGTAGGGAATTTATTTTACAGTGAAAATGATGGATTGAATCTCATATGGCTGGTATTTATTCCATCTCATGCAAAAGTAGGCAGCAGTACATTGGCCCAATGGTATGCTCTGTGTTTCAGTGCTGTCCAGAAAAAGGAAGATTTGTTTATCAACACAGTGCAACATGGAACCCATTAATACTCTGTTAAGGGAGCATGGACAGAGGTATTGAGATCATTCCTGAATGCACTGCAACATTCAGCCATCCCACTGTCCAACTCACCAGATCATGCTTATCCTATCATATCTCCACTCAGAGGGGCTCATTGCAAGTTACCATGACATCACGAGCAGCTGGTCACTAGTGCATGCTATTTAAGTGTGATTAGGCCCGCCACCAGCTGTTTGAATGCCCATGTGCAATACCGACTCTACCGCCCGTGGTGGATCTAGGAAAAAACTGTGAGATTGCCCCCACTTCTTAGAACATTATTTGCCACCCTCATTGTTGTCACCCGAGTGTCACCGGCCACCTGGAACAGCAGTTAAGCTGCGAGGGGGGGGGGGGAAGGGTCACCTGTTACATAAGTTTTGTCGCGACGACAATGGAGTGGCAACTATCATTGGGTGGTGACTGTCGAGCACTCGATTTGCTGCCCCCCTCAATGTGCTGTCTACATGTGGTGCATGCCTTGCACGCTCACTTCTGGCGGGCCTGAGTGTGGTCACTGTGGGAACCAGACACATGGCCAGACGATGAAATCAGATAGTGTCTTCAAAACTTCACATCAGATTGGTGCGATTTGATGGTGGGAGGCCCGAAAACATTTTATACAAGAAATATGTTGTTATGAACTTTCCCAGCCCATGATTAGGAATAAGAGTTTCAATTTAGGTAACATTGTGTAAAGGACAAGGACTGATATAGGGATTAGAATATCAGTCTAATACTCCTTAATTAACAAACTTACTTCTCCAATAATTCTACATAGTAAAAATGTTTTTCTGATAGTTCACAAATTGTAGACCATGAAAATGCCCTTGGAATTTATTCAGCTGTAAATTATATCAGCTGCCACTCTCATAATTACCCTCTGAGAGACAAGGAATATGTTCAAACTAAGAAATGAAATCACTGTTGAATGTGTCACTATTGTTATATTCTGAAATTAAAACACAATATTCGATACAGTTGATTTTTAGGCTATCGGAAATATTTTTCCAGAAGAAATCAAGTTATGCGCCATAGGAAGCAGACAGAAAACCCCTCAAGTCATTAAAAGTCACTTAACCATTGCTAAGTTCACACTCAACACTTCAAAATCCATCATGGCGTATACTTAAACATGCTTTCAGTCACTGGCGCAAGGTAAAATTTGCAGTTCGCTACCCAAAGTTACACAGGCCCTACCCGATCAACCTCCCAGTGGCTTCTGCTGAAAACAACCGCCACCACTCGTAATATAAGTTTGTGATATCCTTGCACGTCACATTAATTGCTGAAAATAATCCCCTAAAATTACCTCTGCCCTAGGCTTCAACTTTTAATAGGATTTAGGACTCGGGGTTCTAAGCACTTTTCCCCTCTTAGTATTTCCTCAAAAAGTTAACAGATTTGCCATAATTAATATTCTTCTGAAGCCACGTGCCACCTTGACATCACCAGCAACGTCTAGAATTGTGGTGGATACCCGAGGTTCAAAATAGCCGCCATTTTCAAAACTTCACGAAAGCTATAAGTTTCCTTGAATTATGTAAAAAGTAAAATTTATATCCTGAAATAAAAATTTGTTTAATGACCTTGTTCGTGGATACATGTTTTAAAAGTATCCCCGACCCTGTAAGGTGTCTGGTTTAGCTGTAAAAAATTTATTTGCGTTTTCAACGTATGTTTAGAGAGCAGTTCGAATCCCCGTCCGGGCAACAGATTTGGGTTTTCCATGGTTTCCCAAATCACTCCAGGCAAATGCTGGGATGCTTCCTTAAAAAGGCTATGGCCGAATTCCTTCCCATTCCTTGCCCCCATCCTTTCCCGTCTCTAAAGACCTCGCTGTTGAGAGACGTAAAGCAGTTAAAAAAAATGTTTAAAAGTGTTGATTATAATTTTCAGACGTTGTCGGTTAATTAGAATTTAGTGTTTTACCATTATAAACATCTTTAAACGGAGTATTTAGCATGAAATGCTACCGAATTCTGTTTCTGTGAATTTATTCTTATTTTGAACGTTCTTTACCGTGTTGAAAAGTGTGTGGAAATACCGATTTTATCTCAAAATGAACGTTGACTATTAACGAGCTGGATTATGACTGATTTCACTAATTTCGGTAAGTCTAAAGTTATTTACTGTTCTTAAATGTTGCCTTATGGCTATTATTATATGTTTAATGACTTTTCTGCCTTTAAAATGCTTTCTGATCTGAGATAAGCTGCAGTATCAGCTTCTGTATGAATCCAAACCCCCATATCTGTGGCACTGCGGTTAACAATTTTGCAATCTTTAGAGAGTTTTACTTCCTCCCCCCTATGCAATCTTCCCAAAAGTGTAGAATTTACTGAAATTCTAGGATGCTTACAATTGGTGGTAAATTTAATTAAATAGATAACAGTTTTTGTATTTCTGTTCATTGGTATTTTGTATAGTTTCCAAATCTTATCCCCTTTATACATACTGAGATCCCCTATGATGTTGTCAGGGAGCAAGCGGGATACTGGGGTTGGTATCGGCTTCATCACCTGAACTCGAAGTCTTCCAAAATTTATCAAAGTCCTGAAAAGTTCTGTTACCGTGTTAAACCATATGGGTGCTAACTGTTAAAATTGACCACAGTCGCCACTTACAGCTTTAACCTCCTGTAAGAAAGGTGCTATTGTAGAAATGAAAGTCAAAAGTTGAATAACTGAAGTATATGCTTGAAATTCTCACATTAATTACACAAGTTCACAGTTAGCAAAGGCAATCGGATGAAATTGTTCACCAAAAATCACAGATTATGAAACAGAGCCAAACACGCACTTCCCCAGAATGAAAATGAAAGTTGAAAAGTCACATGTCGAGAATTATTAGTCTGAATGTAGGCTGTGCCAAACTTTGAACATGGCGCCCATCAAGCATGGTTGCTGTCGGCCATAATGCCAAAACTTCCCCCCACTCCAACTGCGTCCCCGCGTGTCCCCACGCGTCCGCACTCTTACACGTTAGACGACAGACTGAATATTACCGGCCTCTGCTTGCGCGCGCTGTGTCGCCTATATAGGTTCACCTCACGTGATGCTACACTCCGGCTGAGCGCTTGCTCACTCTCAAATATTCCCTTATGTTTAATTTTATAACTTCTCTACTAAGTGTTCGATTTAAAACTTGAAAAGGCAAAAGTTATTGGGGTATACGGGTATAGTGGTTTATGCAAAATTTTAATTTATTTTAGCTTTAATTCTCATGTCTGATGACATGACCAAATATGGAAATCTTTCCGGTGTTACACCACAGGCCAGAAATTTTAGAATTTTTAAATCGGCTTTAAGTACAAACATGAAACTATGCTGAAAATGTTGGCCCCGATTTTAGCCTCTCAAAAATGTAAACTTTGTTTAAATCGGTTGTGAAATGATTGCTTTATTACAAGACCAGCGAATTCGTCTTGGCGCCAGATTTATTATTGTGTATTTTTATGTGTAACTCTGAAGGTATATTGATTATTAAGCCGGAAAAATTACCAATGTGTAGCCTATATTAAGCTGCGTATTTTAAAGGTTGTTTCATCTTTGTAGGTGCTATATCTTGGATACAATAAATTTGTTCGGTTATTGCCTCGTGGGAGGTTGTCGAGTGAATTTAGAAATTCTATGACATCGGTTCTGTTGCTTTAAATGACATGAAATTAATGTGTAAGAAGCTAGAAGAATGGATCTTTGAGGCGAACTGCTTTTTAAACTGGCGTCACAGTAGGCTTTTAAATGAAAAAATGTTAAAGTTGAGTGATCTATTTTATGTGTTCAGATGGCATTTAAAAATACTTAGACAGTTGGAAACTATCAGATTTAGTTGAATTTAATTCTCTTTAGGACTGTTTTAATTTATTATCTACTTTATGTCGGATGACAATGTTTAAAATCAGTGTAAAAGCATATAATGTGTACGGTGCCTATGGCAAGTGACTTCGAAATTGGATTAACAGACAGAAGGTTAGTAAAATGTCTTTTATTGGTTATAGAAAATTAATTACGTGTGTTTACTGGCATTTACATGTTCTTAGCGCTTTTGAAATGGGTTTGCTTTATTGGAATTAATTCTGAAAGTATTGAAAATTTCGCCTATTTACCGGCTTCTTGTTTTCACTGATATATCATATTTTACGGATTAAAACTACTTGCAACCTATTAAAACTGAAAGATTAGATTATTTACTATGTCTTTATCTACTTTTTAAGTCCTGAAACTATTTAAAAGGGTCTCAAATTGTTTATGGAAATAGCTTATGCAATTTGTTTACATACTTTCCAAACTGCTTTAAATCTCACTGAAACTACATATTACTGTGATGTTATGGTTATTGTAGGTTGAGGCCTGGCTTTTATTAGTTCTTTACAATCTTTACTGTATAAAAATCTCTCCCGAAATACCAAAATCTGGTATATGCCAAAATTTAGGGTTAGGTTTGATTTATATTGAAATTAACTATTTATCTCTGGAATAATGTTTAGTAATCATGATAAAAGTTTGTTTAAGCACTGTATTTACTATTATATAACATTTACTTCGTTTAAATCAGTTCCGAATATCTCCCTAACCAATATTAGGATCTGGTATTGAAAGTCTACTTTTATGTGGAACAACCTATTTCCCGCTGGACTATCATTTATTTATGCATTTTATGGTTTATTTATGATGGCTATATGCTATTTATTTACTTTAGTGTATTGAAAGTGTTGTTATCTCGATTTTAACAGTGGTACCGGGTACTAAAGTTAACCCTAAACTTGGCCGGATTTTAACGGAATATTGAAAATAGAACAAGGGATACCTTACAATGTCTTTCTCCTCATTTCTAAGCAGATCATTAAGTATAGAATACCTGCAGCTGTCTAAGTCCGAAATTAGTGAAATTAAGTATATTAAATTAGATATGCACACTTTGATCCCACATGAGAATAGTCTTGGGGATGTGGAAAAGTACATTCAATCATTAACAGACAAATAAATTACCAATTACTGATCACCAATTAGTTTCTTAACAGCCTATTAGTACAATCACCCCGTAGGGGCCTGGTACGCAAGGATTGGTGAACCTGCGGTGCCCGAGCTGGAAACTTGTTCCTACCATGCTTCAACAACCACGGTAGGGCGTGACAGTGGAACATTGTGTGTTTAGACAAGTGGGGATCTCAGCTTCATCGCCCAGATCGCAAGGATAAAATAAACCTCAAAAAAAAAAAAAAAAAAAAAAAAAAAAAAAAAAAAAAAAAAAAAAAAAAAAACCTCAACCTTAAGGTGTGACATGAGCCGAGGAGGTGAATGGGTGGTGAGGGCAATCACTCGCTAGCGTGCAACCTCAGGGGAACCTGTGCACTCCTGTTGTGTTAGCTTAAGGGATCCACAATGGAGGTATGTGCCCCTGGACCTTTCCTCCTTATTCATGGGATCAAAAACAAAGTCTTTAAAAACAAAACAAAAACTACAACCTTCCTGAAAAACACCTAGACCACTGCAGTGCCACAGGCTAATATAAACACACACAAGCAGATGAGGAGGGTTAATAGCCCCCCCCCCCCCACTTCTGAAAGTGAAAGTCACACAAAAGTTTGTTCATTGTAGAACACTTTTGTTATAATGGAAAGAGAACAATGAAGTTTTGAAATGGTGTCATTCTTATACCTCTCAAAGGTTCTTGTAAGTACCCTAAACTCTGTTAAAAAACTGAGGAATGGGACACTGCTGCCGGAAACTGCCAATAGTCAGCAGGCTACCAAACTCCTCAATTTCGAAAAGCTTGGGAAGTTCACTGTAAAATACAAACTCCATAAGTCCCGAAATACCAGCAAAGGCATAGTTACGTCACCCGCTGTGATGTTATGGATTCAGCGGCGGATGAGCTTCTTAAGGAGTGGAAATCGGTGAAAGTGGTCAAGGTACGTCAAATCACATGAAGGGTGAATGGCAATCTTGAAAAACTACCGCCAAACTAGCGTTTGACACTCCAGTGTTGTCCAAAAATTGCAAGGACGGATACCTGACCTTAAATATACGCATGTATGTCCCGGACTCAAAGTGGTGCTTCCAGTACCAGAGGTTTGGGCATACGATGGCTTCATGTATGGGCAACCCCACCTGTGGTAAGTGCAACAAGGGCATGCATGAGCCTGGTGTAAGTTGCACGCTCTCACAGATGTGTGTCAACTGCTCCAGGTTGCACCATGCCTGGACTAGTTGAAGACCAAAGAACGGATTTCTTATGGGGAAGCAAAGAAAAAGGCCAAGTTGCTTGCCGCTCCCGTGTTTGCAACAAGCTTTGCTAAAATGGCTTCAACTCCCATCAGGAAACAAAGTATTGTTACCCAGATGTCTGTTCCAGGCATGAGTACAAGTACAATGTGCTCATGTCAATGCAAATGCAGTGCAAAATCCGCTAAGGTTATAACACCTGGGACCACTGACGTTGGTAGCAATACGTCAGCTACCTTGACCACTCCAGCAACAGTGCAAAAGGCTCCATCAGCAGTACCAGTAAAAGTAATTGCCCAACCGATTCCACCACATGCATTGCCAATGGTGCAACACTATCTGCTATTGGTGGAGAAAAAAAACCCCAGAAGATCGGTGGCCTGAAGTTTAGATTGACGGACCCGACTCGGTTCGTGAAATCCCCCTCTTCATCCCCTCCCAGAACTCCTAGTAATAGGAAGAAGGTCAAGGAGATGTTTGATGAGTTCACTGAATCGGAGACATCTGTCTCTTCAGAGCCATAAGAAACTGAAATGCTAGTGGACGAGACTGGTCCCGTTCCTCAGCAGACAAAGTCCGAAGACCCAACTGAACCTGGGTGGGTGAAAGGATGATACCGAGGGTGATCGAGCGAAGGGGAAAGTGGCTGTGTTTGTACAGAACACTGTTTACTCTGAACCTGTTGCTCTAAACAGATAGGATGGCTCCCATACTCTAGTGGAACATTTTCGGTTTTACAGTTCACAACGAGGAGTTGCAACTCTTACCATGGTCTGAGCGTTTGTGTCTGTCTCCAAGAGACACATTTCAAACAAGCACACCAACCTGTGCTAAGAGGCTATGATGTTTACTGAAAGTATGATACCGTGGGTGATTGAGCGAAGAGGGGATTGGTTGTGTTTGTACGGAACACTGTTTACTCTGAACCTGTTGCTCTCACCTCTACCCTACAGGCAGTAGCTGCCAGAATTCATGGACCGGCACAATTGACAGTATTCTCCTTTTATCTACCGCTGGGGTCACCAGTTCATTTTGGTCAACTGGCAGATTTATTGCGGCAAATTTCTTGGCCTTTTCTGCTGCTAGGAGACTTTAACATGCACAGTGTGCTGTGGGGGTCGACCACCGATTGCCTCAGATGTCAGGAAATTTGGGATTATTGAAGCAAGAGGATGTATGTGTCCTTAATACCGACCAAATGACACACTTCACTACGGCTACTAATACGTCCTCTGCCATTGACTCATATTTCTCTTTACTCTCCTTCACAAGCGGATTCCTTGCACTGGGAGGTGGATCGTGACGTTCATGGAAGTAACCACTTCCCAATATGGCTGAATGTGGAGGTCGAACATGGAAGAAGAACTGTCCACCATAAATGAAATGCCAGCAAAGCTAATTGGCTGCTCTATAGCTGTTCAGTCATGCTTTATCAGTGTGAGAACATTGATGAGAAGGTGAAACACTTCATCGAAGTGATTCACCGGGCAGCTGATATTTTCATGCCTAGCAACTCAGGAACGCTGTGAAGAACACCCATCCCTTGATGGAACGATGAATGGCATTCCGCCAATCAGGGTCGCAGATGGGCCTTGCACCATTTCATGTTGCACCCAACACCTGACATCCTCACGGCATTCAGAGTTGCTAGAGCTAAGTCACGTCGAGTGATTAAGGAGAGGAAGCTAAGGTCATGGCAGAACTTTGTGAGCACCATTAACCGTTCCACATCAACAAAAGTATGGTAGTCAATCTGCCATATATCTGGAAGGTACTCTTGATCACCAGTATCTGGATTAGGGGCATGTAGCCACTGACGAGCAAAGCATAGTGCAGCTGATGGCAGCGTCATTCACTGCTATTACTTTGCCTACTAGACTGGGACCTCAGTTTCAGCAACAAAGAACTGTTGCCAAAAGTCATATTCTAAGCTTCGACTTGCTGGATTTTCAGGTGTACAATACTCCCTATTCATTTTGTGAGTTAGAGTCCGCCTTAAACGACACCAAGCACAGCACCAGGAGCCAACAATGCTTAAGGGTACCTTCTAGGTATCTTTAACAATATATGGACTGGAGGAAACTGCCCTGACCCATGGAAAGAAGCAACGCTTATCCCTATTTTAAATCCTGGGAAGGACAAATTGATGCCAGGTAGTTATTAGAGCACTGCCTTAACAAGCTGTGTTGGAAAGACAGTAGAGTGGGTGGTCAACCACCGCTTTTCTGGTGTCTTGAATCCTGAAACTTGCTGAGTTGCTTTCAGTGTGGATTTTGGAAATTCTGTTCCACCTTGGACAACCTGATCCTGCTGGAAGCGGCAATACAGGACGCCTTTATTCACAACCTACATCTTGTTGGCCTGTTTTTTGATATAGACAAGACCTACGATATTAACTGGCTGTATAGTATTTTAAAACAACTCCATGAATAGGGTTTTAGGGGAAATCTGCCCCGTTTTATACAGTCATTTTTATTTCAGCGTTGCTTCCGGTACTGAGTTGGTAGGAAATTGTCAGATGTTTTTATTCATGAAAATGGTGTTCCTTGGGGGTCAATTTTAAGTGTTATTCTTTTCGCTGTTGTGATTAACAGCACCTCAACTGTAATAAGGAGTCTAACATGGTACTGCTTATAAGTTAATGATTTTTTAATTTTTTGTGTATCATCTAGCCTGAGAAGCACTGAGCAGCAGGTGTGGCTCGCGCTGGACAGGCTGGATGAATGGTCAGTGGGATCTGGTTTTCAATTTTCTGCTGAGAAAACCTAGTGCTTAATTTTTGCTCAATGTCATAGTCTTTTAACTGAACCTCATCTTACCGTGAGGAACACAGTTTTGAGTTTTAATGAAAGTAATCATTTTCTGGGCCTCGTATTTGATTTTAATTAAGTTGGTTACCACATCTCAAAGATGTGAAAGCCAGAGACCTAAAAGCTCTCAACATTTTAAAGTGCCTCTGTGGCAGGTCATGGATTGTTGACCACTTCTGCCTGCTACAATTATATATAACCTCTTTACAGTCATTGCTTGAATACGGTTGTAGAGTATACGGTTCAGCACAGGACAGTTATCTGTGCATTTTAGACAGTGTTCACCATGCAGGAATCCAGTTTGCCACGGGTGCCTACTGCACCAGTGCAATCGTCAGCATATGTGCTGAGTCAGGCAAGCCACCTCTTTTCACCCACTGGCATCTCCTCACTGTGCGACACTACTTGCACACTGCCACAACACGAGGTAGTCCTGTGTATGACGTAGTAATTCGCCCAAATTATGAACGGCTATTTACCAACTGCCTAAGAGCAACCAAACTGTGCAGGGGCTATTTTAGAAGTGTATGGGTTTGAGCTGGGTTGGTGTAAATCTCCTCCCTGGCTTTTAAAGAGGCTATGATATAACCATATATTTTGTGAACTGATTATAAATATAAAGAATTCAATCCTTTTGTTTTCAACAGTTTTCCGTTTACTATACACAACTTGTATTCCTCTAGGAACTACATCTAACTTCTGTAGTATTCAAAGATGCAAGTTCCTTCAGCAATGAATGATTTAAAAGCAACCGATCTGTCTCTATATTGATAGCCTCTAGCTATGTATTGATTTCTTCATCTCCATAGCAACCTACACTTCTTTTCTTTAAGAATAAATATATCGATTTTTATCTACTCTCAAGGAACAAAAATGTAATTTTCTTATGAAATATTTCGTTATGTCACAAGGCCCAGAACGATTTTAGAACTGTCATTGTACAACAAGCTGTTTACTGCTGACAATGTTTTTATCAGAATTTTTAGAGATGTTTTAAACCAACATCACGATTTTACCCCTGTATATATGCATGGCTCTAAGTAGGCTAACGGAGTAGGATGCTCCATAGTATTCCCTCAATTGACTTACACATACAAGCTTAATAGTATGTGCAGAGCGTTACACTATGTTTAAGTCGCCCCAGCATATGAAAGTAAGTGGCGGTATGCAGTACATCATATGCTGTGATTCCCTCAGCTGCATTCAGGCTTTAGGAATTATGTACCCAGCAGATCGTCTTATCCAAGATATACAGGAGACCCTCCGATCCCTTCAATCCTTAGGAAAGGAGGTCATATTCTGCTGAGCACTGAGCCAGTGGGAATCAGGGGGAACAAGGCATCTGATGATGCTGCCAAGTTAGCCTGCGGCAAGGTCAGAATTGTCTTTGATTTGGTCCCAAAGTCTGACCTTGTCTTGGTGGTGAAAGATTTGTTTCTGATGTTTGGCAGAGGCAGTGGCTGGAGGTAGAGCATAATAAGCTCCGGCTGGTCAAATCGACCGTTCAGCCGTGGAGCAGCTCCTTCCAGCAGGCAAGGAGGGATGAGATTCTCCTTACTCGCCTCTGTATAGGGCACTGTCCACTGACACACAGCTTTCTTCTCTGCTGGGAGGACCCACCAAAATGTGATACATTGCACCAGACTTTAATTGCTCTGTACTGTTTTTAGTCTTAAGGGAAGATGTTGGCCTAGCCAACGATCTGTCTCTTATTTTAAATAGCGAGACCAGCAGTGTCGCCAGTGTTTTAAAGTTTAGTGTATTGGCTGGTCTGGTACCTAAAATTCTAGGCAGATTGGCCTAGTTTTAAGATGGATGTGTGGCCTCTTTACAGCCACCTGTCCATGTGCATTGTTTTTATTTTTTATATTGTTATAATTCCTATCTCACTGGCCACTGTACAGCCAGTGAGACATGTAGTGTTCTAAAAATCCTTTCCTGTGTAAACCTGTTTGACCCTTTACAGCCATCCAGATGTTATACAGTTCTGGTGGCCCCTTTACAGCCACGTCTCATCTTTGTGATTTATTTTATTTTTTGTCTGTATGGCCAACCCCTTTACAGTCGACCATGCAGACAGTATTTTAGCCACAGTATTAGCTGGTTATTGTTACAGTGCTAATGACATCACTGTTGACATGCCCTAAAGCCACAACAACAACAACAATAATAACAGTACAGTCAATTTCCAGATAATCTAATTCCTGCAACTGTATACAACTTCAACACAAAGACATTATATACTAATTTAGTGATTGTGAATAATTTTGTCATCTTCCTCTTCCCTAGCCCAGTTACCAAATTCGAAGATGGAAACTCTTTCAGGGGGTAAAATGTGTTCTGAAGCAAAAATTCTTTTAGTCTGGATTTTAAAATGTTAGATTTTCTTGGATAAAATTTTATTTTCTGTGGTAGGGCAGTGGTTAAAGAAGCTCCAGTTTGCTTCACTCTTTTATTTGAAATTTTCTCTAAATTTATTATTTCAATATCCATATAGTTGCAACAAAACAATGAGACAAAATGGAATTAGAAATTAGGACACCAAAATGAATGGTAGTGCAGCCGGGACAAACTCATTGGACACAAACACAAGAGACATTACAGTTTTCTTCGTCAGCAAATAGAACACGACAGATGGCGGGTGCTGTAGGAGGCTCCAAATAGTGATTTTTCAGCATGGTAGATGTGCAACATACACCATACTTCCACCATCTTCAACCACCCCATCTATGGAGAGAGCTTTTCCAACATTCCACCTACGAAACCTCCTAAGTAACATACCAGTTAAACTGCAACCACTTCCCAGCTTCCTACATGTGTTTGACCATCAATCCAGTGGCCATAAGAATGAATGACCACTGACAGGCAGCATTCACCCAGAATCCACATTACCAAGTATTTGTCCATGGCATGTGCCATGACACCAACAATTTCAGTTTATACTTAAGAGTTATACCAAACAGCAACAGCCCATCTGAACTCAGAAGATGGATGCTCCTGTTACCTCTACAAATTAGGCACCTGGCAACCACTTGAACTTAGGATAGTACCCATCATTTCTTTAATTTTTCTCTGTCTCTAACATCTCCTTACTTCCACCTCCACTATCTAACTTGAACCACCACTAACTAGATATACTGTTTAATGGCATATTTTTATTTATTAAATTATTTTAATGTTCAAATTTATTTTTATTTCAATTTATGTATTACTTTATATTATACAGCTATCTGCTTTTTTCGCTCTCGTGTGATCAATTTTAATATATTACAATGTTTGAGCGTTCCCTTCAAATCACTATTGCCTTCCCTGTTCACTATTTGAATTTACCCCCCACCATGACCCATATTCCTTACTCAGTGGTCACTATTTGACACAAGCTGCTTCAGCACTCACCTTCTGCAATATTGTACTTGCTAATGAGCTAAGAACCAAAAATTTCAATATTTTTCATGTTCATGATTGATATGCGTGTTCAGGCCCTACAGAGGCCTATTCTAATTTGTAATGCCACTCTGCTATAAGGACCTCTTGTTTACTTATATAATGAAATAATAGGTGCTAAGTAGTTAGAAGGAATTACAAATTAGGGTGGAGAAACAAATCATAAACCACAACTTAACTTAGATAATGGTTGTGAGGCATGAATGCAGAAAACGGATAAAAACACAAATGACATCAAAATATTTTGTTTTAACTGCCTCACAGGGTGACTGTGTGCAGTTCCTACATCACTCACCCTTCACAATGTTCTCTAGTTGATAAAGGTCTAAGTCCTAAAAATTTCTATGCCATTTATGTTTTTATCTGTTTTCTGCATTTTTCTGTGTTCATGCCACACAACCATCTCTGAGGTAAGTTGTGGTTCATTTTACTATCCTAATGTGTAATAAAACTCAGGATAGGAAAATTCAAACCAACCCTTGCAATAGATGATGCAGCTGAGAAAGGTGATTACATATAACACAGTGTTATATGTGACTATTTTCTTTTCCTTGTTCGTTGTTCCCAGTTGCCATCATCTGTGATGTGGATTCAGTTGAATTTCCCTATCCTTCTTTAGTTCCATTCCCTGGAAGCATTTTACTGCTCATATTTGGTCTTTCTGTGAGACAATCTCCGGCTGCACCCACCTCCCATAATGTTCTCTTGTTGACGAAGGGTTTTTTTCCTGAAAATTTCTTTATTATTTGTGTTTGTGTCTTTTCTGTGTGTTCGCGCCCCACATCCATCATCTAAAGGTAAGTGGTGGCTCATTTCCCTATTCTAATTTGATTCCTTTCCGCTACTTAGCGTTTTTTTTCATTATATATATATACATATATGTATATATTTATATATATATAGATTGTTAGGAGACAAAGGCGGTAAAAGCAGATATATTGAACATTGGGATAGGATAAAAAACCACCGCTTACCAAAGAAGGGGATTCCAGCGGCGTTGGTACACGAAAAAAACACGAACACACAAAGAATAAAATTTTCGAGCATGGCTCTTCCTCAGTAGAAGTGAGATGACTGCACGCAAGCGCTGCTGGCAGCCAACTGCATGAGCCACAATTTCGGTGGCTCATGGTGGGGGAAATACATCATGGCAGGAAGTGAGGGAGGGGGTAGAAGAGTACAGGCCGGAAAACGGAGATGAATGGCAAGTATAAAGCAAAACTGTACAAGGTCCTGACGCGGAAGGGTAGTATACCTCAGTTAAACAAGTAATGGACACAAGTGGGGGGGGGGGGGGGAAATAAAAATAAATAAATAAATAAAAAAAATGGAAAAAATTTAGTTGAAACTAAAACTAAAATTCGAAATCACAATCTATAAAGATAGGCTCTGGTGAGCGGTGGTTCTGTGAGGGAAGGTGGAAGTGAGGGGGGTGGGTGGGAGGAAAATTGGTGCTATCTTAAATTTAGACCTGGAGATTGTCTGGTCCCCAGTTGGTACTGATAGGCCAGTTCCCACCTTCTAAGTTCTGAAATACTGCTTTTATCTGGGAGGACTCTGATATATAATGAGCAGGAAAAGGCTTTAAGGCAATAAAATTAAGGAAGGATAGGGAAATATGACCCAACACTTACCACAGATGAAGGCGGCATATACGAGGTTTGTTAGAAAAGTAATGAGATTGGCAACACTGCGGGAGATCTGGCATTGTTGTGTCTACTGGCTGATGCTAAATCTGATTGTTGATCCCTTCCACTTCCTCAGTCTGAGTTACAACACCATACAGTTAACACATTAGTTTTGACAGCGCCATTAATAAAGTTGTGTTTTCATTGTGCGTCACAGAAATGGAGCATCGGAATTTAGAGCAACGTTGTGCGATAAAGTTTTGTGTTAAACTTGGTGAATCCGCGAGTGTGACTTTTGTAAAGTTGAAACAGGCCTATGGGGAACAGTGCTTATCGAGAGCACAAGTTTTCCGCTGGCACAAATCATTTTTGGAAGGCCGAGAACACGTTGAAGATGTACCTCGCTCAGGGAGACCTTCAACTTCAAAAACTGACGAAAACATTAATCGTGTGAGGGCTCTTGTGAGATCAGACCGTCGTTTAACAATAAGGATGATCAGTGTCCTTGAAAAGTTGAGGAAAAGAGTGATCCGTGTGAGACCAGAAATTGCAGACAAGTGGATGGTTCATCATGACAATGCTCCGTGTCACACGGCCATTTTCATCCGTGAATTTTTGACCTCGAAATGCATTACTGTTGTTCCTCAACCCCCCTATTCACCTGATTTAAGTCCTTGTGACTTTTTCCTCTTCCCGAAATTGAAACATGGCCTAAAAGGACGTCATTTTGGAACTCTAGAGAACATTCAAAAGACTGTGACCGACCAGTTAAAAGCCATACCAATTGAAGACTTCCAGCGCTGCTACCAAGAGTGGGAATCACGACTCCGCCGATGTATAGCTGCCCAAGGGAACTACTTTGAAGGGGATAACATTGTTGTTTGAAAATAATAAAAACTTTGGTTAGTATGAAATCAGTTTCATTACTTTTCTAACACACCTCGTATATATTCTTATTGCCATGAATTTAGAACAGTGTGTGAGTACAAAAGACAATGTATCTTTACATGTTTCTTATTAACATTTTGCTTTCAGTTCTTTCAGGAATTAGTTTCTTAATAAATATATCTGTTTCAGAAATGAGTCAGTTGGAAGATCTCCATACAAGCCGCATTACTCGGATTCTTACTGTAGACTTTCCTCATTACTTTGCCATTGTGTCACGTGTGAGACAAGAGGTGCATGCCATTGGTCCTGAAGGTGGCATGGTATCCTCGAGTGTTGTGCCACAAGTACAGGCAGTATTTCCTCAGGATGCTCTCACAAAGAAAATAAGGGTTGGAATACAGGTAAACAAATCTATATGAACTTGGATGGTAACAGAAAACATAAAAGAAATAAAAAATTTCTTGCTAAGTAAAAAGGCGAGCTCTTTATTTTAGACATGTTAGAGGGACATTATTTACATAGTTTTTTGGTATTTTACCACCGATACCATTTTTTTAAAGTTTGGGTGTGTATTGTGAACCTGCAGTGTGGCTGTGTGCATTAAGGTACTGCCACACTGGATTGAGGATGTAAAATGGGTCCTGGCCACCATGTTCCAGCCATCCTGATTTCTATTTTTAGGCAGTTTTCTGCAGTTATCAAGATGAATGCTGGGATGGTCCCATATTTCTTCCTTATAAACTGCATATTATACAGACAAAAATACACCTACCACACACAGAGAATTGTTACACATTTCACACACAGATGGCAACGTATCCACTTCTCCATAAGTCTATGACAGGCCTAGTGAGTCGGTAGTCTGGCTCTTAAATATAGCACAAGCCTTTGGAAAGAAGAAGTGCCAAGGGTGACCTGCGAAAATGGAAAATATCCATAAAAAAGATGATCCTATCTACTGGGGAGTAAAAATGTGGATAGTTGTGTATCATGATTGTAACTATACCATTATTTGTGCGATACCACATAATATGGCTTAGAAAAAAATACCACCAGCGATGTGTAACTTCGAAATATATATCCAACTGGAGAATAATGTTTTAATAGCCATGGATGTATTATGTCTGTTTACGAATTTAACTATTGAAAGGAGTTAGTCTTCAGATTGCATTTGGATAGCAGATACTTAAAAGCAGAAAATGAAGTCAGAAACGTCTTATCAAATTGATGCGCTGTGACTGTTGGAGGCCTAAGAACAATTCAAACTCTTAATGAACTGTTAAAAAAGACTATTAAATTCATTCATTTTGCAGATGCAAGTGCTGAACTTGAAAAGTACTATGTTAATCACTGTTCTATGAAAAAATGATTTTTCAGTTAATTTTTATAATTCCATTGATATTTATTGATTCAAAATAAATTACTGAAAATACATTGATTTTTTGGAATTGTCATAATTTATGAATTATAACTCTAATACACAATAAGAAGCAAGGGACTTTAATTTTGACTAACAAAATTTTTGAATTTCTTCACCTTTTAAATTTAAAGTTTAGTTTTTAGATGCATTGGGCATTAAATGATTAACTACAGAATTATTCCAGTGGTGATTTACTAATTCTTTGTGTGCTACACTGATCATTAAACAGAATAGTATCTGTACATGTTCATCATATGTTATACCATATATTGCATTTCTCACACTTAATTGAACTGAAATAATAAAATTTACATATAATTGCCTTAAATGAACTCATAGATAGTTATATACATAAAAATGATTTTGGCTTGTATTTGCACAACAGGTTTGCCATAAAATTCATTCTTCTAGTTGAAGTTTAGATAAAATTTTGTTTTTCACAATTTTAAAAGTGATAAGCTTTGGATTCTAATTATATACTATACTTGAAAATTTACTAGGCACAGCCAATCTCTGCTGATTTGGCTGCAAAACTGTTGGGAAACCGAGTTGCTGTGTCTCCCATTGTCACTGTTGAGCCCAGAAGACGAAAATTCCATAAACCTATTACACTGACCATACCTGTACCACAAGCAGCCAGCAAGGGTATGATTAATCAATATTCAGGAGATGCACCAACTCTTCGCCTCTTGTGCAGCATTACAGGTGAAATATTGAACTACAAAATAAAATAAAAATATAATTTTTATATAGATTCTGGAAAGGGAAATGTTGTCATCTAAAGTTAATAAATGCAGTATTATTCAAATATTTGTTTTTTCAGGTGGTACAACAAGAGCTCAGTGGGAAGATGTTACTGGTTCTACACCACTGACCTTTGTTAAAGACTGCGTTACTTTCACGACCACTGTTTCCGCAAGATTTTGGTTGATGGACTGTAGAAATATTGCAGATGCTACTAAAATGGCAACTGAGCTATACAGGGAATCCACACATGCACCATTTATGGCCAAGTATAATTAATTTCTCAAAAAAGTTTCTAAGCATGTTTTAAATATATTTACCTTTCTTAATCCACTCTTTGCCTCCATCCCAACTTCCTAAATTGAGCCACCACTAACCTGAGGTGTTGTTTACTTCATAGTCTTTGGATGATTTTTTTTTAATTATACTTTTTTAAATTTATGTATGTATAATTATATTATTTTGCTCTTCCTGCCTGCCAGTGATCAGTTTTGATATTTATCTATGCTCAGGTATTAGCTCTGCCCCTCTACTTGTTCTCTGTTTGAATTTACCCCCATCATTTTCCTGACAAAGAGTCTTCACAATACCCACCTCCCATAATGTGCTACTGTTGACAATGGGCACATCACAAAAATTTCTGTATCATGTGTATTTTTGTCTTTTCTGTGTGTTCGCACCCCACATCCATCACCTAACGGTGGCTCATTTCCCTATCCTAATTTAATTCCTTTTCGCTAATTAACACCTTTGATTTCATTGTTTACCATATTGCCATCATGCTTCCCTTCTGTTTTGTCTGTTCTGGTTGATTTTATTTGTGTCCTTTTATCTTTGTTTCTTACTTTTACCTTTCTTTTTTGTTAGTTTCCCATTTTATTTTTTGCCATTTAACATTAAAAAGTCAGAGTACATATCCACAAATAATGTATCAAACCATAGTTACCATCAACGGTAGATTGTGTGCTCTCAGCATGCCAGTGCCTACGTTCCCAACTTTTCACATGTTATTACTGTGAAACTTCTGCTTATAATCATTCCCTCCATTCAGATTGTGTGTGTAATATATATCAGGGGGTAGAATTATTTTCAAACAATATTTACCTGGAGCCATAGTATACCTCTTGTTTAATCCATTAAAAGGATTAGAATGTATTTAACTGAAATGTTATTTTTATTCTGCATGTTCGTCTCTTTATTTATGTCCTAATCTTGTCTTATTTTATATTATTATTAAAAAAAGAAGTCATATTAATTAAACTATTACAATCATCCTTTCAAATTGATATTTTAGATCTGAAAGTTTGTATTAAATCTGTTTATTTGTGGAGACTATATTTCGATCATTTATTTTAAAATAGGTTGTTTTACTATATTTTCTAGATTTCCCCCCCCCCCCCCCTGCTTTGTTCCTATCAAACTGTAACATCATCTGTTCACTCACGATGAAAACGTTCTCTATCAGCTCATCTTAAAAATGTATGTACATGTTATTTACGTTTGGCATTAAACTTTTTGCATTACCACAGTTTTAGTCTATATGTCACCTGATACAAAACAAGCTTTCTGTAGCTTAAAATAAATTGTTTAATGTCTTCCACTGTAGAGATAGCTTTAAAAGTCCAGTAAAAACAAAGCAGTGATGAAGGTTGGGGACTAAAAAATAACTATTACATGTAATATTTTTGAAATTTCTTTATTTATTTTTTAAAAAAAGAGCAAAACAATTAAAGTCATCATAATACAAACAGGAAAGAATAAAAAGCTAATAATCAATGAAGAAAGAATATGATGTGCATTTATCAATTCTAAAATAATACTGGAGTTTGATGTCAAGTGTATGTTGGGAAGCTAGATTCCATCTATGGTCCTGAAGGAATGGTAGTTTACGGAAACACCCTAATAGTTACCACATGATAGTGATATTAATGTTGATAGAACTAGTATGGGCAGTAGCTGGATGATGTAGATTATAGGTGTAAAAAAATTTGCCTGTGACATCTCACCCTGGCTAGTGATGGGTCCTTTGTATGAGCTGGGGCAGTGGAAGCCAATTCCTTGATACATGAGATTTTTTGCAGTATACACAGCATGGCCAATAATGAAAAAGCTTTTACCCATTGGTAGGATTGGAGTAGGAGTTACAGGCTGAGTGCATGCAGCAGGTTTTGAAGTATACTGTATTGGAGGAAATCCATCCATGTAGTGGTTTTCTTAAGTTAAGAGGTAAGTACCTAAGGAAAAAGACTTTTAATGTTGGGTGGTCTCCAGAAACAGATAGGATTCAGAGGAGGGGGAAATTTGGGAATGATTTTGAGAGATGAATGTGCATTTGTGGAGATTTAATGTGCTTGCGCACACTACATCACAGGTGTTGGCGGTGTAACACTTTAGCGTCTCTTGTCGTTGATTTGATTGTAATTATAATTATGAATAACTCAATTCTTTAGATCCAAAATATATCGTTTATTTTATATCCTTCGGATCTACTAGGAATTACAATGGAATTGGTTATTCTCAGAAGATGCAGGTTCGTTTTTAGGCAATGTTTTTCTCGAGCATTCGATCTATGAGTCTACTCTGATAACTATCATCTCACAAGTCCTAATCTCCATAGCAACTTACAACTCAATGCTTTTTCTCTCTAAGAGTATATATATTATTAGTTTTTTATCTACTCTCAGATATCAAAAATATAATTTTCTTATGCAAATATTTCTGTTCTGTCACAGCGGGCGGGTAATAGGTATGGTGGGTAATAACGGGTTTGATTGTTTCTAGATTGCAGGGTCGATTTCTACTAAATCATAAGGTCTCCTTTAAATTCACTTCAGATTTATTTCACAAACTCGCATATACATATCCACCACCACCAATAAGTCCACTTATTCATTTTGACTGCAGATAAAGGCTTCATCTCTTCAAATTACAGGTTCTGACATCACTTTCATTTACTTAGTCTATACACTGTACAACAACTCCTCTCAGCTTGTCAATTGTCACGAAGCACTTTCTTTAAGTGATTTGCATATAACATTTTGCTACTTTTACGTCTGCTCTACCATAAAACAGGGCGCGCAGCCAACTTAATACAAACTACGGCAATGGCCAAACTTGTGACCGATCTCTTCGGCGTCCCGTTTCACGTCTCTGTGTTTAACAATGCTTCGTGTTGGCTTTAAGCTTTACACATAATATACATGACTTAATACTGTCTCGCCACACATTGCAGGGAAAGGCCATTGGATGTCATGCCAATGACAATGGATTTGGTTCTTGAAATTGAGGACAGGAGAAAAATGTGAGATGAATTTTATTAGCTTTTGGTTGCAAAGGATAAATTATTGCACGAGACATTTGTTTGCATGAGATACCAGTGAGTATTGAGAAGCTGCAGGAGTACTTGTACACAGATTGTTAGTCACAACAATTACGAGGGGTGTTTCTTTTTTTAACTCTGGTAGGCCATAAATAAAAGACAAATGAAAATGGAAAACATATTTTGTTACTAACTGTTATGTACACTTTGGTTACTTTTCAACATAATCAAACCAAGCGTGGTGGTGTAATGGCTAGCGTTCTGGCCTCGCATTCGGGAGGACGGCGGTTCGAATCCCCGTCCAGGCATCCAGATTTGGGTTTTCCATGGTTTCCCAAATCACTCCAGGCAAATGCCGGGACGCTTCCTTCAAAAGGCCATGGCCGAATTCCTTCCCATTCCTTGCCCCCATTCTTTCCCGTCTCTAAAGACCTCACTGTTAGAGAGACGTTAAGCAGATTAAAAAACATTATCAACTTGAAGATTAAGGCATTTGGCTTACCTGTGGACAAGCTGTCCAGTACCCTCTTCATAAAATGTTGCTGCCAATGACTTTAAATGAGTCATCACACTATCTTGAAGATCCTCGTTGGTTCAGAACTGCTGCCCTCCTAGCCGCTTCTTCAGTTCAGCAAACAGATGAAAGTCACTTGGTGCTTGGTTGGGACTATATGGCGGGTGATCAAAAATCTCCCATTGAAATTGTTCAAGAAGTCACTGGGTGACACCAGCACTGTGAGGGCAAGCGTTGTCATGGAGCAGATCAATGCCAGAAGTCATCATGCCTCATCTTTTGTTCTGAATGGACCTCCACAAACGTTTTAAAGTTTCATAGTAAACAGCTGCATTAATAATGGTCTCCAGCAGCATAAACTCCACAAGCAATACACCTTTTTGTTCTGAAAACACGGTAGCCATAACCTTTCAGTTATTGAAGGTCTCTTTGAATTTTTTTGGCTTGTTTGGTGAATTTTTGTGCACCCATCGTTGGGATTGTTGTTTCATTTCGGGTGTGTCATACCGAATCCACATCTACATCTCCAGTCACAATTGATTTCAGAAAATCTTCTTCCATCTGCATGATAATGGTCAAGGAACTTCAAAGCTGACGCCATTCGGTGAATTTTGTGGTTGTCGGTCAACATTTTAGGGACCCAGTGAGCAAAAAACTTTTTGTAGCATAAATTGTCTGTTACAACCTCTGGAAAATTCATTTATAAATCACTTATCGTGAACCTGCAGTTTTCTCTTACTACTTTGTCACCTCATTGAACGGGGTCATCTGTAGCAACAGATTTGAGTTCTTGACCTTTTTCATCGTGCACATCAGTTCAGCCTTCTTTAAATTTTCTGTTCCATTCACGCATGACTCCTTCACACATAAAGCTCTTTCCATGCACTTGGCTCATTCTTCTATGGATTTCTGCTGCACTGTTTCCTTCTACTTACAGAAAACGAATAACACTTCGTAACTCGCACTTGGTGGGAGAACTGATCAACCCGGTCATGTTTTGCCACTGCAGCTTGGCACATAATGAAGTCACAAATGTGGCAACAACAGTGTGTGTGGTAGGGGAGATGCGCAATCATCTACTGTGCACATCACTCACATGCCGCTCATCTGGTTTCTATGCTGTGCAATCGGAGGTTAAAAAAAAAAAATGCCCCTCGTATGACTGTGCAGTAGTAAATGGAGTATGTGGTGTAGAAAGAGTGGAAACTGTGAAAGTATCTGTACCACTGTACATTTTGTGACCTAGATGTAAACAGAGGTTTATAAGCAAATTATGTCTAGAAAAATGTCAACATTCAAGAAGGTGATATATGTATGAGAGTAAGCCTACCTAAAGTTAATGGACTGGTTATTCAGGGAATCGATAGAGTTGGGGAGAAGATTATTGCTGTTCTTACATAACAAGTATCCAGTATGCCTAAAAGCAAAATTTGCTTCATGTCCCAGAGAAAAGCATTTCAGAAGTATTAAAACACATGTATTTATTAAGCCTCAGAGAGATAATGATATACAGGTAAAGAGTGTTCCAATAAAAATCCTGTTAAAAGTCACTGACCTATGACATATTTCAAAAGAAAGTTGCTTAACATTTTAGGATTTAAACAAAAGCATAACATTTTAATATATTATCAAATCATAATTATAACAGATAAAATTCAAAAAGAGGGAGAATAACATTGGAAAAGACACTATAGATATTTATGAAGCTTCGCCACTGCTTGTGGTAAGTGATAACAGATAGCTTGCACACAGGCTTGCGATAATAGGTATGATGGGTAATGTGCTTGATTGTTTAGGCCTGCAAGTTCAATTTTTCTAGTAAATCAATTCACTGGTCGCTTTTAATTTCACATCTGATTTATTTACCAAGCAAATACATCTATCCCATCCACCATCACTAATTATACTTGTTCATCTTGACCGTGGATAAGGCTGAACAGTACTTCATTTCCTCTGATTGCAAGTTCTGACCACACGTCTGTCTATCGAGTCTACACGCTGTGTCACTACTTCTCACTGCTACTAGCTCGTCGGTCGTCACGAAACACTTTCCGAGCGTGATATGCGGACAACATTTTATTACTTTTAGGTCCACTATAAAATTAAACTGGGCACACTGTAACCTTAACCCGACTCCTGCGGCGGCCAGCTACAGACTGACTCAACAATTACTTTTTTGCACCGCGCGCCTCTGCGCACAACAATGCTTCATGACGACTTCAGCTTTACAAATAATTTTCATTTACTTCTCCCAATTACTGTTATTCCTCTTTCTATACCTGTCTTAATATAGTCTTGCCACAACACAGTAAATTCATTTCATTTATAACAGGAAATGAATTAATTTAAATGATATCAGAATATTTCAAAAGTCACATTATAACATGATGTTGGACAAAAATTGATAACTCTCTAAGAATAACAGAAAACATGAAGAGATTACAGTTAAATAGAATGCCAAGAATTGTAGTACTCATGATAGGAATAAAGCATAAAATACGATAATAAAACTGAAGAAAATTGTTCCATATTGAAAAAAAAATAACTAGACCTGAAAGAAATGCTACTAATTCAGTCGGAGCTATAAATATGGTTTTTGCAAATGGAAAAATATTTAAATAGAAAAGTTTAGGAATTTAGGAAAAAACTAATAAGATTTTGCAGGATTTAAAAGTATGCATGTGTTAGAAGAAAACACTAACATTGCAAAAGAAAAGCAGATTAATAAAGGGGAATTTTTTGAAAATAGAAACATAGAAATTCATAAGAAAGTTAAAGATTTGAGGAAATAGTAAAACAGAGGTTTGGAAAATGTTTCAAACTTTGAAAGTTAATTATGCAATAACAGGATTCATTCATAAGGGAATTTCAAAATTAACTATTGCTATGGAATGTAGAAATTTGAAAGAGGTGGAAGAAGTGCAAAATTGAGATGTTGGTTTTTATATCTCCATGGCAGCTTACACTCTGGTAAAGTAATGGTAGTGAAGTGTAATAAGACTTATTCTGAAAAGCTTAGTGTGTGTAACAAAATGCTTACATTTTGTCACACGCACTAAGCTTAGAATAATTTACAAAGCAAGGTATCAAAATATTGCAGTTACAGACATCAGATGAAATGAAAAACTAGTTTGGGAAATAGCTTATACTGGATATAATGACTCAAAGATCTCAATTGTTCTAGAAACTTTTGCACCCAGAAGGGGTGCCTGCCCATAAAAAATGGTCATTGATGTGACCAATTGTCAAGTGATACAGTGTTCTCACAATAATCACAGCAGATGGACGTGTGAGAGCCATTCTTACCAGACAAAGGCATGGGAGAGTGATATACTTCTAGGGTCTGTGTTCATCATTGGCATGTTAAAAAAAAAACATGAAAACAAAGCATTTTGCTATTGAAGAAGAAGATTATGACTTCAGTTTAATTTAAGGCTTACCATATGATGATGGTGTGAGTACAGGTACAGAATTCTGCCACAGGAAGTGATATTTATGGCTTTTATGTTAGGGCTGTAAAAGTAACGAGAAATTCTATACCCGTATGCATTCATTACTAAACCAATCAATACCCGTTTCGAATCGTTACTCGTTACTTTCGGTACAATCGAACAATAGCATGAAGCATTGTATCGAGACATGCCTCATATGGGATAACTTAATTAATAACGTATTGTTTTGTTTCGTTACTCATTACTTTCGGTACAAACGAACATTAGCATGAAACATTGCATTGCATCGCATCGCATATGGGACGACTTCGTTCGTACTTGGTACAGTTTAAGTAAATTGTTTATTTAATAAAATAAGTTTAGGTAAGTTGTACATTTGGATAAAACTTAAAAGTTAAGTAATTAGCACATGGATCTTACGGAAAACCTCTGAATGTACACTTGATTTACTGTAATGAATATTATATACGAAAGAATAATCTAATTTCAAAACAAACACCTGTTTGGATACAAAAAAGACCTGACCTTTCACCTGACAGTGACATATCTAGTGACAATAACTAATGACAGTTATTTTTTTAAAGTAGCTTGCTCAAAACCCGGCATAGAAGTCTGATGTGATAATGAGACATGTATTTATCAAATATTATAATCTCATCAACATATTTAGTTTTTAAATAGGAGGTTTCACCACTGTGTTCCTTTACAGTTTTCATTTAATTCTTCATCTTTTTGTGATAGGTTTGTTAAAATAAATGTGGACAAACCATCAAATCGGGCCTGCAGGCATATTGCTACTGACTCCCGCGTTAATTTTTTCATCTTAGAACTATGAATATTCAAAACTTTTAAATCAAAACAAAGGTACAGGATAAACATGTGATTAGAATGATTGTTGTTGCATCATGATTACAACAAACATTCAACATCAAAGCCAGAACTGCATTGATGATTGATCACATGGATCCTGCAGTAATAATACAATAACTAACAAAAGACAAAGGGAATAAAGTCATTTTAACTTGTTCATTGTTTATGGAATTCTGTAACTGCATAAAGGGCTGCTAGATTTGTTTCTGGAAATTATCGCAGAACGCAATCAGTAACAGATATGATAAAAGAGCTGGAAAGGGATTCATTGGAAGACAGGAGGAGGGTGAAGAGGATCATGGGAGTGTAAAAGGTGTATGTTGATGGTGAGGCAAGGAAAGATATTGGTGTAAGAAATAAAAGTAATGCTTGGAAGGGAAAAGATACCATGACCACAATCTTGCACTCGATTTTAGGCACAAGGATTTAGGAAGATTCTCTTTTTAGGTAAGGGTTTCAGGGATTGGAATAAGTTACCAAGAGAAATTATGAATAATTTACCAAAAACGTTGAAAGAATTTAAAGTTAAAATTTGTAGAGGGCAAATGTAGGATGCAGGAAAGGGGAGAAGATGAGTGTGTAGGGAAATTGCAACCGGAGCGTATGCTCCATTGCAATTTTGTTAAATTTTATTAGAACATAACAAGTGCAGAGATGTATATCAAAAACTATTACACAACTATTTTATATTGTAAATTACACTATAAAATAAAATAGAAAGTATCAATTCTCAAAATAAACAAATTTCACAAATGTTTAAAATCAATAAACCTCACTAATGAACTATCAATTAAAAAACAGTAACTATCTCAAATTATTCATACAAATTTTCTATTTACAAATTATGCTCTGTAAATTTTAATGTTAAACGAAATAAAAGTACAAAATTACTCTTTACATTGGCAAAATTAGTTACTGCGGGAGCTGGAATGTGTTTGTACCTCTACGACAAATGTCAGTAACAAAATGAATCTGTGAGTAACGATTAGATACTTTCAGTCAGGCGACGAACCCATTACTCAGTAACGAATACATTGTTACTTTTACAGCTCTATTTTATGTGCAATAATTTCAACTTAAATATTTTGACTAATATGTTTGGTTGAATTAAAATGCTGTATACTACCAAAGGAACTTACATTTAATTTTATTTGGAGAGAAGCTGATGTTATTTGAAATGTGTAACTGATACCAGATCAGAGGTGTTTGAAAAGAGAATATATAGTTTTCAAGGAACCTTTACCTTTTATTTTGATACTACTAATCTTCAGAGAGATTTTTAAACTATATCATAATCCATCCCTTCCTTAGTAAGGTGGCTATCATTTCAGTGACAGTATTGAAGAACTTAGCAAAGTATAAATATTTTTCAAAAAAATATGTGGTATAATGACAATAACTGATCATTTCATAGTTATCAGATACCATGACATCTTATTGGCATGGCAACATAAACCATAAGTGTTACATTGTGGGTCCATATCATTACAATTTATCTGATGATAGTGACAAGAAACTGCCACTAAACAACAAAAATAAAGAAGGATGGGGAAGATTAATCATGACTTACCATTTATGAAGGCAGCAGGGCAAGGATGAATACACACATTTTTGTGAATAACCTTGCTCATAATGGAGGTGAGATAAATGACAAGTGGAAGTATGTACTCATCCAAACCTACCATATGAATCATGTGGTAGGTCTGGATTTGTAAACATAGTGCTTCAAGGAATTTTGGACCATATTTGTCACGTTTCATGAGTTCTATCTTCTTATTTGAGATGCTAAGCCCTATCCTGCCAGCAATCCCTTGGAGGTTGATCTGTTTGATCACTTCCTCTATGCTTCTGACATAATCGCAAAGTCATCTACAAAGCCTAAGCAGTTGAATTCTATTTCCTTAAAAATATATATATATCCCAACCAGATTGGGCTCATTCCTTAATTTTAGAGTACTGAATTCCAAATTCTCACTTTTTTTAAACTCATTTAAATAGTATCCATGATAAGCTATTGCCTTGGCACATGCCTGACTTTATTTCAAATAATTGGTATTTTTCTCCCATGAACCTCAACACAGTTTGTGCCTCCATGATTATGTTGCCAGCTTGGTATTAATCATAAATTCTCAAAATCCCATCTAGGTTCTTTCTGTCCAATGAGTGAAAAGTCTTTTGAAATATATATATTGCTCAGCATTCTGTGGCAAATTATTGATTTCAAATTGAGGATATGTTTGGTACAGTAACAACATTTCCAGAACCCATCTTGGTATATTTATGATACCTTCAATTCTATTCAGAAATATCTTTGATAGAATTTTTTCAGGTGACTTGGGGTAAGGAAAAACCTCTATAATTAATGTCTTGTTTGTCCTTTTTCTTGTGGAGTGGGCAGATCAGCACCATTTTCCATTTTTCTGGTAGTTTTTCTGTCTTCAATATTTAAAGATCCAGTGTAGACCATCCAGGATTTCTGTTTTTACCCATAAAACATTTTAATTGATACTGAATCTTCTCTGCAGGTCTTGTTGTTTTTGAGATTCCTTTGTGCTTCTTTATTCCTTCTTTTGTTCTCAGGTGGCGCCACAAGTTCCAATTTGGGGGTTGGGTGTGGATAGTTGAGGAAATTCACAAAATATCTGGCTAGTATCTCACAGTTTTCTTAATTGTTCATTCTGCTTTTACCTGGTTTGATTCTGAAGCTAACACTTAGGAATTGGTACCATTTTAGTTTGTCTTTAAAGGTTTGAAAGAAATCTGTGGCATGTCATTTTTTGGTGAAGCTTTCTTTGATGATTTGTAATTTTGCATTCTCAAATGATTGTTTAGTTCTACTTTATTGTTTTTTATATTTCCTTTTTTATAATTATCATTACTGTTGTATATTACTTATTTAATTTTACAACCATTTTCAATAATGTTACATTTATTATTTACTCCCCTCACACTTGCCCTCACTTCTACGCTAGTTTTTTCCTCCTTATTCAACTTACCATATTTCTCATCGTGTTCTAGCATGATTTAAGGTTACCCTGTTATTCTGTGATTTGTATTCGACTTTTTTGTGTTTCTTTGCAGGCTGCCTGCCTTAAACTTTGATATGGTATGGGTTTGCTTTCATCATTACTTTCCATTTTTTTATTGGTTGACAATGGAGTTTTAAAAATGTTATTCTATCTGAATTAAAGCTATAACAAAATATAAATTGGTAAACATTGATCACGTAAAATGGATACCATACTCGTAGTGTATAAGCTATCAGCCATATTTTCTAAAAGCCATGAATATTTTAATGACCAAATGTCTAGTATTTCCAGCATTATGACTTCATTGTTAATACAACAGTCTATTCACTAAATACATTTCCAATCGGCATCAATGAGAGCAACGTACATTTGAGGATTAAGTTAATCACCGTTTTATGAGGTTCCTTACATAGAAAGGTGTGTATAACATTTGTGGGGGTGATTAATAATGTACACAGAGCTTAAAAAAAAAAAACCTAGGCTTATGTAAGCTGACAGTATGTAGAACTACTTATTCTACTGGACTTCAGGTTGAAAACAGTTGAGAAATGTTGCCCGAAAACATTGTAATTTTTGTTATTGAATTCTTTTCCTCTCTGTGAAGGTAAAACTACTAATTTGTGAAATGCATTTTATGACAAGGGCCAATTGGGTATGTACATCATGAGAACATTTTGTTTGTGGCAGGTTTGTTGTTTTTGCTAAACGAGTTGATTTGCTAGAGGCAAGATTGCGGGTTTTTTGTATGACTGATGACAAGGAAGATAAAACATTAGAGCATCAAGAACACTTCACAGAAGTTGCCAAAAGTAAAGATGTTGAGGTAAACAACACAGTTATTTTCTTCTAGTTCTGTAAGATATTAATAATTAATTTAATTTAATTAATCCTTGAGGAATTAAAAAATATATACTTCTTTTAGGTTCAAGAAGGAAAAACAGTATACATTGAATTTGCTGGCAATTTAGTTCCTGTAATGAAATCTGGAGACCAGTTGCAACTAGGATTCAGAGCATTTAAAGAAAACAGATTACCTTTCACAGTCCGAGTAAAAGATCCTGACGAAGACACAGTAGGAAGAATTCTCTTCATGAAAGAACCAAAGGTTAATATTTAGCAAAATATTTTCAAAAACTAAATTTTACTTGATTGAGATAATAGCTTTAAGATATGTTACATGCTTCCAGTTGTTGATACACTCAAAAGAAGATACTGACTTCTAAGTAGATGCAGAGAAGATTGTTAGTGAGCTAATAGATTAAATAGACATAAATAGGCTAGAATGAATAACACAACTACAGATTTTTTAATGATAAATATCTAAGCCATTTTATCATACCTGTAAATACTATTTATATTGTGTCACTTGTCCAGATGTATATCGAAGGGGTGGAAAAGTGTCACAATAGAATCAGTTCATAAAGGAGGAGAGAATAAAATACAGTTGAACTACGTGTCAATTAGTTTGACACATTGGTAGGTAATTTGATGGAGTATTTGATATGGAACCAGGTCACAGTGTCCATGATGAAAGTTATTTGTGAATCAGAAATGAGGAAAGGTTATTTACATGAATCTCAGTTATATATTTAAGATTAAATGGACATGGGAGATTGACGCGACTGAGTAGCAATAGAACTTTCCAAAGTATTTGATTGAGTGAAATACAGAATATACGTTTGCATGTGTTAATGTGAAATAAAAATAACTGCCAAAAAGACATCTTCTCAGGTATACGGATATAAAAATAAAGGTTTTGTTTGGTTATATGGTGGAGAAGTAAATATAAAGTGTATAAATATTGGCATATTATTTGAGAGTAAACTGAATAGGATACAACACATTAGGCAGGCTGTATCCACTGGAGAGTGTTATAAGAGAACGTATCCACTGGAGAGTGTTATAAGAGAACGTACCAGTAATATAAGGAATTTGAGGTATAAAATCTGTCACATTGTTGCTCGATTATGGTGAGGTAGTGTGGAACACACTTGCAGCAGAAAAGATTTGTATGTGAAGATTAACATTGAACATGATCAGCAGTCATTATAATGAAGCTGACTTGGAAATCATTGACATACTTCTGAGAGTGTATAAGGTATACATGAGGTTTGGTTGGATATTAGTACATGGAAGAGAAGAGATGACCATAGATTTAGGCATAAGGAAACCAGAAAATCTTCATTTGAGGACAAGGGAGTTAGTAATTCAGAAGTAGATGTATGGGTAAATTGTCATTGAGGCATACTCTTCGTCATAATTTATCAATAAAATACCATATTCTTTTTCTACATCTTTGCATTTTTATCTTCTGCACTATAAAAAGGAAAAAATGCTAAAACAAAAATACAACTGTTTTAGGTTGCCAAAGGTGAACCTGCACAAACTGCAATTTGTACTCTCAATATTGTGCTACCAGACAATGTAATACCCGATGCTGGACCATCAGAACCAGACTTGTTAGAGCTGGAAAAGAACTACAGTTTCCTCAGAGATGGAATCAGTGAGTATTCTGATTGTTCTTGATTACTGTCATATTATTAATTAGTAACAGAATGGAAAGAGCTAACATTCTGTGGAGCCTATATTATCTTCTTTCGTTTCTCAGGAGTAAATCATCTAATCTATTTTAAGATCTTCATTACTTTCTAAAATATGTTTTTAAACTAAATATTTGGACAGGACGAATGTAAATTAGAGCTGTGTTAGCTCTCCTTGAGGTCAGTATAGAAATCCAAATTTTTTTGTTTTCCCATATGTATACAGGGCTATTTTCCATCACTTTATAAGGTTCTGTATTTTCCTCTCACTCAAATTGTTGTTTATATTGTTATAAATCTCATTCTACTTTCCTTCACAATAGTTTGTAGATTTTTAGTTCTGTGAGTGGGTTGGAAACGGCCCCTAAAGGCGGATGAATCAGAAATGATCAACGGCATGGGGATGCAGAAGGCAACGGGAAACCACTGCATTAAAGACCCAAAGGGTATCCCGAGGACATGTAATCCTCTCAAATTACATATATCATGATGGCTTCTTCCTGGGTAAAATATTCCGGAGGTAAAATAGTCCCCCAATCGGATCTCCGGGTGGGGACTGCTCAGGGAGGAGTCATCAGAATGGATAGAAACATTCTACGAGTCGGAGCGTGGAATGTTAGAAGTCTGAATAGGGCAGGTAGGTTAGAAAACTTAAAAAGGGAGATGGAACAACTTAAGTTAGATGTTGTTGGGATTAGTGAGATTAAATGGAAGGACGCACAGGATTTCTGGTCTGGGGAACACAGGATAATTAGCACACAAGCTGTCAATGGAGTCACTGGTGTAGGATTTGTAATGAACAAGAAAGTAGGGAAACGGGTGAGTTATTATGAACAGTTTAGTGACAGGATTATTTTGATGAGGTTAGAAACTAAGCCCGTCCCAACCACATTAGTACAAGTGTATATGCCAACGTCACAGGAAGATGACGAAGAAATAGAAAAAATATACGCTGAAATTGAAGAATTAATCCAATATGTGAAAGGGGAGGAAAATCTAATAATCATGGGTGATTGGAATGCAATAGTGGGAGAAGGAAAAGAGGGGAATACTGTAGGAAGTTTTGGTCTAGGAGAAAGAAATGAGCGAGGAAGCAGGTTGCTAGAATTTTGTGAAAGATATAAGCTAGTAGTGGCGAACACACTGTTTAAGAACCATGCAAGAAGAATATACACCTGGAAACGTCCTGGGGATACAGGCAGATATCAGCTAGATTATATCATGGTCAAACAGAGATTCAGGAATCAAGTTCTAGACTGTAAAGCGTACCCAGGAGCAGACATAGACTCGGACCATAATTTGATAGTAATGAAGTGCAGGCTGAAATTCAAGCGAATAAGGAAGCAGTATAAGCAGAACAGACTGGAAGTGAATAAACTGAAACAATCTAGCACAAGAGAAAAATTTGCAGAAATGGTAGACTTAGGTCTAAGAAGTAACTGTGAAAGGAGCTCAACCGAGGACGAATGGAATGCATTAAAGACCGAAATAATGAAAGCTGGCAAAGAAACATTAGGCTTTAGGGAACAAGCTGCCCGAAAACCTTGGATCACAGAAGAAATTTTGGAGCTGATGGATCAGAGGAGAAGGTACAAAAATGCTCAGGATGAAGCAGGAAGAGAGCAGTACAGGCAATTTAGAAATCAAATAAATAGGAAATGCAAAATAGCAAAAGAAAAATGGCTACAAGAAAAGTGTGAAGAAGTAGAAAAGGAAATGGTGTAGGTAGATGTTGCATATAGAAAGATCAAACAGAATTTTGGAGAAATGAAGAAAAGAGGTATGAACATTAAAGCTGCCGATGGGAAACCTCTTTTAAGCTCAGAATGATAGAGCTAACCGATGGAAGAATACATTGAGAATCTGTATGATTGGGGACGACTGAACAATAGTGTAATGGAAAAGGAAGGCGATGTTCGACATTGATGACTTAGGAGATCCTGTTTTGAGGACAGAATTTAATAAAGCTCTGAATGACTTGAAAAGCAAATAAGGGCAGTTGGAATTGATGAGATCCGCTGCAGAACTTCTTAAATCCTAGGAGAGGAAGGAATCTAAAGATTATTCAAGTCTGATATAAAAAAGTTATCGAAAACAGGAGAAATTCCAACTGATTTTATAAAAATATCATCTTCATCACTTCCGAAAGAAAGCACAAGGCCGACAAATGTGAGAATTATCCGCACCATTAGTCTAACAATCATATGCTTCAAAATTACTGACCAGAATAATATACAGAAGGAATGGAAAGGGTAGTAGAAGAGATAGTAGGTGAAGATCAGTTTGGGTTTAGGAAAAATCGCGGTACAAGGGAAGCAATTCTGCTTTAAGAATTAATACTTGAAGGGCGGATCAAGAAAAACAAAGATACTTTTATGGCATTTGTTGATTTAGAAAAAGCTTTTGATAATGTTAGGTGGGACAGATGTTCAAAATTTTAAAGAAGTCAGGTCTAAAGTATCGAGATAGAAGAATACTCTATAAACTATATAAGAATCAAGTGGCTGTAATAAAAGTAGAGAAATCACGAGAGACAATGCATTCAGTTAAAAAGGGGTGTGAGACAAGGTTGTAGTCTATCCCCGTTAATATTCAACTTGTATGTAGAAGAAGCAATGAAGAAAGTACAAAGAAAATTTCCATGTGGCATAAGTTTTCAGGGAGAAAAACTCAGTATGCCTACGATTTTGCTGATGACATTGTCTTGTTAGCAGAGAGGGCTGAGGATATTGAGAAGTTACTGAATGGCATGAACAAAATACTGAGGAAGATTTTGGACTGAATATAAATCAAAGCAAGACAAAAGTGATGAAATGGTAGCAGAAATGATACCAATATAGTAGATTAATATAAAAATAGGAACGGATGCAATAGGAGAAGTAAGTGAATTCTGGTTATTGGAAGCAAAATTACAACCGATGGCCGAAGCAGGAATGATGTTAAAAGCAGAATAGCACTAGCAAAAAGAGCCTTCATGAAAAAGAGGAAATCTTTTAGTTTCAAATATTGATACTAGGAATTAGAAAGAACTTTTAAAACTCTATGTGTGGAGCACAGACCTTTATGGTAGCGAAACATGGACTTTAGGAATACCGGAAAGAAAGAAAATTGAAGCCATTTGAAATGTGGTGCTTACAGAAGAATGCTGAAAATTAGGTGGACAGACAAAAGTAAGAAATGAACGAGTTTTGGAAATGATGGTGGAGAAAAGAAGTTTAGTGGAAGAAGCTTACAGGAAAGAAGAGACGGCTGGTAGGTCATATTTTGAGACATGCTGGATTGGTTAATTTGCTTAGGTGGAGGGACAGTCCGAAGGTAAGACTGTAAGAGGTAGACAGAGATTAGAATATATGAAGCAGATAATTGAGGAGGGTTGTAAGGGGTATGTAGAAATGAAGAGGTTAGCACAGGATAGGAAGGGATGGAGGATTGCATCAAACCAGTCTAAAGACTGACGACAGCAAAAAAAAAAAAAGAGTGATGTTTAGAATAATAGGAACATTTATTATTAATTAATAATGTTCTGCTGTTGATAAAGGGTTAGACCCAAAAATTACTTTATCAGATGCGTTTGTTTTTTCTATTTGTTTACGCTCCACTTCCATCATGGAAGGCTCATTACCCTATCCTAATTTGTTATTCCTACATACAGAAATTTTTGGATCTACCCCTTTGTCAACAGCAGAACATTATGGGGTGGGGGTGTTAAGGGAGACTGCCTCACCAAAATATATATATGGTTTGAAGAAAACAGAGGCATTGATGAAGGTCTAAGGTCCATAAACTCTAATTTTTCTTGTGATTTTGCCTATTTCGTGTGCTTACACATTCTTGTCATCATCTGACGAAAACTGTGGTTCTTTAATGTATAAATATAGATTTTTAGAACACAGTAGGTGCTACACAGTAGGACAAATAAATGATTTGGATAGGAGGATAACTACAACTTGCCACAGTTAAATGGCACGATGGGGTCAAAACATAGACAAACAAGAACACACATAGGTCATTGAAATTTTTAAACTTATATCCCTAAAATATCTTTATATGCCAACAAGCATGACACCAACAATTTTATTCTATCCGAGTCCTTCCTAACAGCTACTGCTCCTCTGAAGTCAGAAGGTGAAAATAGTGTTACTAGTACAACGATGTACCAAACAGCCACTACAACCGCATCACTTTAATGTTGATGAAGAAACATAAACCTGAAAATTTCAATACTCAATGTGTGTACTTGTCTGTCCATGTTTTGACACCGTTGTAGCAATTTCGATCGCTGTGTGGGGGTTCAAGATATGATTAAAGATATGTTTGATTGTCTAGGCTTGCAGGTTCGATTTCTCTACTAAGTCAATTCACAGGTTGCTTTTAAGTTCACATCTGATTTATTTCCCACGCACATACATCTATCCCAACCGCCACCACTAATTATACTTGTTCATCTTGACCGTGGATAAGGCTATACAGTACTTCATTTCCTGCGATAGCTAGTTCTGACCACACTTCTGTCTGTTGAGTCTACACGCTGTGTCACCACTTCTCACTACTACTAGCATGTTGTTCACCAGGAAGCACCTTTTCTAATGGAGTTTGTATCGAGTCGCCGAACCGGTAACTTCCTGGTTGGCTCGATGCAAGTGAGGTTACGTTGTTTGTCAGTGTAACTTTGTCACTGAGTAAAGTTTTTCCACATAGTGAACGAAGTGCTGTGAGCCTGCAGCATTAACTTTAAATATTTATAATTGTGAATCATTTTGTGACATTCTATGTGCTTCTGGTAGTTTCTCATCGACGTAAATTTATATCCATATTACAGTATGTGCAGTGGAATATATGAGGAAGGAGGGGGTACCCCAGACTTTTCACTGGGTGATGAGACATTGAATAACCAAGAAGTTAGCCCTGCTGCCAGAGATGTCATCATCACAGCAAATCAACCTGTTGATGTCCCGGCAGTCATGGACTTTGCAGATGATGATATATTGGAAGTAGACAATGACACAAGAATTACTAGATAACGAGTATACAGTGGCTCATTTTCCTATCCTAATTTGCTATCCCTATACATATAATTTTTTTTAAAAACTTAAATTTAATATTTTCTATTGATATTTTGAATAAATATTTAGATCCTCTCATATTGATGTTCTCGCACTTCCTTCGATAATATTTCTTCATAATTATCGATGACTCAATCAATATTTTTTACCCCCTCCTCCACGATCACAGCCGCCAAGACCTTCCTGCCCGACTTCCCCATTCACTCAAAGGGTGTCAGCATGATCATATCTGACCTCCTCAGTAAGTGTCTCACCCACTTGTGAGAATAAGGTGCAGTACTGAAATATTGTGCTACATGTGATCATCTTTGTTGTTTCCATTGAGCACAGCCACCATCACCTATGATAAGTGTTGGAATGCATTTCACTATCCTTTCTTAGTTGTATATACGTATGTGTTTGTTTGTTCCATCATTGCCAGTGATACTACTTTTTCCATAATTATAAATAGTTTACTTAGTATTATTTACTCCATCCCTCTAATCTCCCCCATCTTCACCATGGACGAAATCCAGTAATGTCTTGAGCCTTGGTGTTTGCCAAATGGCCCCTCTCACAAGAAGGGTTTAAATAAAAATATTCTCAGCTGTGTTCATTTCTTTGTGTGTGTGTGTGTGTGTGTGTTGGTTGCTGCCCTCCTGCATTTATTTTTGATGAGTAATATCCTTTGTTATATTCATATATATCAAACATTAGGATACGAGAATAACTACCTTTTTTTAACTGTGGTAATGCTCAAGGTAGGAATAGATGAAGGATTGAATCAAACGAGTAAAGAGAGATATATGGGAAAATAAACTGATTACTAACTTTAAGAGCTTTCAAATTTTTTTATTATTATTATTTTAGATACATGACAACATTCAGTACACTTCCTTAGCATAGATTGCTTGTAATGAATAGCAATTGATAGGGGGAAAAAATAAAATTCTGACGCATACATTTTCTTTAGGTCATCCAGACACCATTCATCGTGCTGACATTCGATTATCTGATATATCCAACCTGCTTGGATCAGACTGGGTTATACTTGCTGATGAACTGGGAGTAACAAATTCAGAGGTTAATCTGATCAAGACTGAATATGCTGATAATGTGAACCAGCAAGCAATGGTTATGTTGAGATTATGGCTCCAGACATCTGGAAACAAAGCAAATGGTAATTTTTTTCTCTTCATTACAAATAAACTAACAAATTAATGTTATTGATTCAATGATATAAATTATCATTAATTTTAAAATACTAGTTTACAAAAGCACTCATTCCTCATTATTAGTTTTATATTGTCGGAAACTTCCATTTAAGTTAAACGACTTTCCACTGGATTGTGTTGTAAAAATTTATTTTTGTTATATGGCTCTGCAGACTTCTTTAAGGATAACTAACACCATTGGTATTGTTGACAAACTCTCAGCTTCTGAGGCAGATTCGAGTGTGGTGCCCTTTTTCTATAGTGAAGACTACTTGTCCCTCTGTTTAAGATGGGGGTGAGACAAATTCATGTACAACAAAGTGGGGATACAAATTTATGTAAAACAAATTGAGGCTCTAACAGACTTTATTTAATGAGGAAGCCTGCCTGCTCTACACCGGGACCTTTATTTGGAAACACTATGTCAGCAACCATATTCTTCATTTTGTAATTTGCCTTTGTCTCATCTATAATGCAAAAACAGGAAGGATTCTATAACAGGCTAATCTTATTTTTGTTAGTAAGTGTATCCATTAGATTTTGTTTGAGTTTGGTTGTAATGCACTGTGTCCGTTATATTGCTAACTTGTGGGATTAGATGCAGCTACATCTGGCCAGAGAAAATCACAGTCCAATATGCATCCAAATACAACTGGCATATTGCAAAAACCCACTGCCTTAAGGGACAAATAAAATGATATTTTAAAATGCAGAATCAAAGAAGTGGAACTTGTTGCTCATTATTATAATGAATAGTTGTGTTGATGGCTTACAGACAGAAGTTATGCTTTATTGTGTAGTAGCTTTAAAGTAGAACAGGGCTTGTAAGAGCTACTGGATCATCTGGACCAAATATCTATGTGGGTAGATCAACATGGAATGAAAATAAATGCAAAGGAGAGGAGTCGATTAATTAGATACACTGACTGTAAAATTAAGATTTTGTATGATTTTAAGGTAAAGGAGGAATTGCTTGTTGAAGATAAAAAGTGTAAATGATAGGTTGGGTGGTTGATAGAGTTTTAAAAATCCTGCATTTACTGAAGAGCATAATGAAGTGGGTACAAAAGCAACAAGGTTAGTTAAAAAATAATAATAATAATAATTTTTGGTGACTGGTGTAGATAAAATAATACGATAAAGATATATCTAGAAATATTATTCAGATTGAGGACTAGAAATGTACCATAGTACAATTAGTTCTTAAAGATGAGTGTTAAAATAAGATGGAGAATCATAGAGCAGTTAGTTTGAGCTCAGTGGTAGGAAAATTGATGGAGAGCTTGAAATCCAGCCATGTCAAGTGGACTGTGGGAAGAGAAGATAGTTTGTAAAAGAGAAATGTGTATTTAGGAGAGGTTATGCATGTGATTCTCTGTCAGTGGGTCATTTGCATGTTATTTGAAGTTTTTTTAGGAGTCAGGTAGCAAAGTGTTAAGATAGGAAATGTGGTGTCAGAACAGGAGAGCAAGAGGATATTTCTATTCAGTGTTTTATTAATTGATTGTGCTGGAAGTTAAGATCCAAAAGTTAGTTTGAATGTCAATGATAATATATATATAATTTAATTATGTTGGAGAGAGTAGTTCAGTAGCAATTTCCCTACATACCTGTATTCCCATATCATGTTTTTCTTATTTTATTTTGTTCTCAAAATCCTTTAATTTTAATATCACCCACCTTTGATATTAAGTTGACAAATGCAAAATGGTCCAATTCTACAAGCTTGTGGATCCTGAAAAGGAACTTCTAGCTCCTTTTAGTTTACCCTTGACTGTGAGGTCTATTCAGACAGTTTGGTTTCATCTTATCACTGTTACTTTCTGCATAGGAACAATAGCAGACATTCATGGTGCATCAATCAGTGCAATTGAATGGGTTAAAAACACTAGAGCTAGAGATATAATATTGTTTGAGACTCCGATTTGCACATTTTTCACACCTTTTGTATATTTTGTTAAATATCATACGATAAATAAATAACTACCCTCCTACTTTTATTCCTTTCGATAAATTGTTCATCATCTCCTCTGGTAATTTAATTCAACAACTCCCTTACCTACAAAAGAATATTTTACCACTCCCTAATGCCTTAAATCAGGTGCCAATTTGTGATCAAGATCACCTTTTCCATTTGATATATTACTTCTAATTTTTCACTATTCCTCATTGCCAATGTATGCTTCAAATACGCCCAGCATTATTTACCTGCCCTCCATCTTCAGTTACATGTCATTTACTGATTATGTTCTATGATAGCTACCACAAACTAACCTAGCTGTCCTCCTTTGCACCACCTCCAACTTCTATACTTGACATTCAAAATGTGGATTTCCAGCTATATCACAATATTCAAGTAACTGTCAGACTAAGGTTTTGTAACCCAATTCCCGCTGGCAGATACCTGCATCACCTCCAGTTAGTGAAGGATTTTAAATTTCTCCCTACCACCTACATAATATAACCTTGTAATAATGTGCATTGGGATCATACAACATTCGCATTAACTTCGTGTTGCCTGTGTAACTGACACCTTTTCTCGAAGATGCTACAGTTCTTTAAACTGGCTGCCAAGCTATTAGTTTACCCTGTAATAGCTAATAGGTCATACATAAATGAAAGAAAGTCACTGTTGCTATGAATTTGAAATATATTCTGATAGTTTGCTGAAGTTAACACTGGTATCAGATTACACTGTTGAAAACATTCAAGGCAATACTGAACTTCGAAATCTCACATGAAGATGCATATTATCCTCCAAGGCACAACACTGTAGGGAAGCATTCAGTCTGGCAAACATATTTGCACCCCTAAGTTCAGAGTGAGCTTTAGTACTGGTTTTAACCACTGCTTGAACCATCATAAAAAAAAGTTCTTTCACTAAGTTTAGCTTCAAGTTTCCTTAAACTGAATGAGAAAGTCCACAAACTTGTTCCGAGGCAATATAGTTAAACTTCAGTAGTTACATTTTGACTTTTACCTTCATCTTACCATGTATGCCAATGTACTGCTGAAAACTGCCTGAGACTGCTTGAGACTGCCTCCACCGGTTTGTTTTTTATAGACTTGGCTAATCTTTCGCTGAATTGTCAAAGAACAACGGTGTTTTCCCATTGGGAAGTACTGTTCTCTGGTGAATTACCAAAATCCCACATTCTCATGGTAAGCTAATTTTACTGGGATTTTCCCAAAATTTTAATATGTTCTAGTTTAATTTATATCCAATCTTTTCGGTCATGACAAATTTTCTCGTTTAAGAGCTATTAATTTCTAAAAGTCGCACATGGTGATGCCATCACATGTCGACACTAGGACTTTGTTTTTCTTACTTTGAATTTCAAGTTACCTTTTGAACTGTTATATTATTGTTATTAAAAGAATTTTTCTCCTTCATTTAAGCCTATTTTTATCTTCCTAGCTCTTTTATATAAAAAGTTCAAATTATTTCTTTTTCCAATATCTCCTTTAATAAGGATTGAAAGCATATTATCATCATTCTCTGCTTTCGTAGTGTAAATGAGTGCAACAAAATTCATTATGACTGAAACACAACCATATTTGTATCTTAGGTCTTTTACAAAAATGGTTTAGAATCAATTTAAAAAGGGTTTTACTGTTAAGAAAATGGTTATAAAATTTCTTTACTATACAACTTTACGAGATTAGCTGCCTTCTAAGTGGTTTAGCAAGATAATGGATGTATAACAAGGTTATGTTCTGAGCTGAAAGGTACTTTACTATTGAAAATGATTATAAAAGTTATTTCCTTGTTTGTTTGTGTTGTTTTGTGTTGCTGATGCCCTCCTCCCTTCAACTTTGGTGAATGTTGGGTATATTTTATCTGTCCTTTCCATATATATCTAAGTTATTGGGTATATGCATTATATGTAATAGGCCACCTGCTGAATAGCTTAGGTAAGATAATAGATATATAACAACCTCCCCACTTGAGTTTATCATCAAATATTATGTCACCAGCTATAGTCTTCAATAAGCAATTACTCCCCAACCCTTAATCGTCTTTTTATCTATGTACTTAATCAACTGACTCTTCCTGCCATCATTTCATTTGATGTTAACCTACCAAGTTGGTAATATACTATGATTAATACAAAAGGAAATTCTGAACAGCTGCTTAGAATCTGGGCAGATGATAAAAACCAGAATATGGATACAGACTTCAGTCCAGAACAACAATGGAAACATTGTTGAATCTTGCAGCAGACATCAGAAAGGGATGATTAAGGTTTTATGCCTAGGGTTACCAGATGATGGTCTTCAAAAAAGAGGACATTTCTAGATTAATACTAAATTCTGCAAAAGTGTAGTGGGTTTCTCAACATTTACGGATGTTGCATTAAGATAAATTATAACTACACACTTAATAAATAAAAATATTTAAGATATGCATAATTCACTATACATTTTGCAAATGAAACGTCTACAATAGGTAGTATAGTACTTCATTTTATTAAATCATGCAACGTTACAACAATTTGTGGCACATTTTAATATAAACTACAAAAAATTATCATTAGTACATTTCTCATGTTCATCATTATTCCCTGAAGTATTCAGATATTTCTTTGATGAACCAATTTCTGAGAGTAATTTCTTATTTTCCAACAAATAATTATAAAACTGTACACAAGATAAATCCTTATAATTATATTGCACACTCAACACTGAGTCTATTTCTATCTTTGGTCCACTGACTGTTTGCTAATGAAAAAAATCCTTTCTACACTAGCATTGTGGCTGGGAATAGCAAAGAAAAACTCCGCAATTTTTAGTAGTTCTGAGAAACAAGCACCATTCTTTGACTCTCGGAAATATTTACACCAGATATCATTTGACAACTGATCTATATTAACGTTAGCCTGGCTTGTCAAAAATTTCTAAAAGTTTCAAAACTGATCAAAGCACTTTACATCATCTATTTTAATATTAAGTTTTTCATTTAGGTACAGAATTGTTTGTTCCACATCTCCCCAATTTGGAGAATTCTTCAGACCCATCCATTTAAATACAAAAAACTCTTGATACTGAACCAACCATTTCTTAAGATATGTAATTGTTGCATCATAAACATGTGCTATTTCTCCTTCTAGCATATCACATTTAGAACCATAACCTTCATCCCGTTTTTTTCTCAAAATTTCTTTTAGTTTTAAAGATTTGAAATTCTGGATTTTTCTTTCCTGAAGAGCATTCAACACACCCTCAAGAATATGTATCATTTCTACCAGTGAATTTTTCTCTTTTTCTAGGGCCAAAATATTATGTTGAAATAATGACATAAGAGAATGAACAAACCATAATCGTGCTTCACTAAGCTCATTTTGGAAAAACATTTTAATCAGAATTGGAATTTCACCCTGAGAACTGAAATATGATTTCAGTGCTGGATATATCTCAATTAGTCTCGTAACGCAAGGAAAAAGGGACAGCCACCTACTCTTAGAATGACACAATATTTCCCTATATTGTACATCTACAAAATCACAAAAGTCCTTAAGACTTTCAGTACGTACTGTGTACACAGAAAAATAATTAAATATATTTAATACTATGGAATCAACATCTAATGTGAGTCCTGCATCAATACCATGTTGAATGCAGTTATGTAAAACATGAGCAGGCAGCCTAATCCTACTAATCTATCATTTAAATTGTTTTTCAGATGGGCGAAAACATTATTTCCCGACCTCTTACCAAGTCCACTAATCCCACCACAATTTGTATTTGTATTGTCCCCAGAAAAAGCAACACATTTATTATTAATACCTCTACTTCTAAGAATATCACATATGTAAGATGCAATCGTTTCAGATTTTTCATTTGGACTACTTTTAAGTTCTATCACTTTTGTTTGAATTCCCCCAGATTTAAAGTCACAGTATTGAATTAGAATTGGAAACAATTTCACATAACCATGGTTACTGCCGTCTGTTGCAACACCAAAACATGAAATACACTCCAAAGCGTCTATAGAAGCATTAACAGAATGAGGTGACAATACAGAATTAATAATGGCTTCTGTTTTAGTGCGAGCACATGACATTTGTTTCGCTATATTTGAGTCTGTAAATAACACTTTCTGCAGTTTTCCAGTACAGTCCATTGATTTAAAACTTTGATGATGCTTGACTGTGTGAAAAGATAGGGTGCCTTCAGCTGCATGGACCAGATCATTAATTTTGGAATCCTTTTTTGCAAAAAAAATCGTCAACTTTGGATGAAGATGCTGCAGTAAGTATCCGCGTTTTGTGTTTTTCAGTGTTTTTGTGAGCTTCTAGGTCTAGCCCCCCTGCAAATTAATAATTGTGCGTGTTATACGTTATTCAGTGTAAGAAAATCTGAGCTATTACACGCAAATTTCCAGTGTCATACGATATTTACGTAAAATCGGTCCCATGGTTATAAATCTTACCTTTATTAGCAACTGAAACAACTGTTCCTGATGGGCAGATAAGACATTCTGCCTCTGAGCTAATTCTTCCTGGTCTGAAGTCAGGAAATCGTTTTTGTAATTCGTCACTGAAGACACATTTGCGTTTTGGCATGATTTCACTTGAACAGTAAAACTGCTTCACTTCACAACAACCAAAACGCAACTAACAGTAAAGCAGTTGAAAACAATGATTCTAGAAGCCGAGCTGACTACCGGAGTACTTTGCATTGTTGCGTACATAATGTTGTTCACCAGCTCGTATTTCACAATAATTGCCTCGCCACCTATTGCTCAGAAATCGTAACTATATCTTGACACAGTGCCGAGACAGAAAAAGTGTAGATAAAATATCACATTGTTGGCATAAAGGTTAAATTCCTTAGGGTTTACCATTTTGACAGATGGGAGAGTTTTATTCCCACACTTTCAAGTTCAGGCAGTAGTAAAACGGAACTAAAAAAAAGAGGACGTTCCTTGATTTTTCTCAAAACCCGCCCAGATCATTTTTACGGTCCAAAAAAAGAGGAAATGTCCGGGTAAAAGAGGACATCTGGTAACCCTATTTATGCCCCCAGCAGCAAGACTCATCAGCAAAATTGTAGCCTATGTAGAACAACTGTAAACTATGTATTGAGTCCAGCAAATTAAAAAAAGACAAGCTAAGTTCATCAGAAATTTTGGCCACAAAAAATTAACAAATGAGTAGTACTGCCTGAGAATGAAGTCACTTAGAGGCTGAGGACAAAGTGGACTAAAGGAAAGAAGAGGATCAACAGGGGAAAAATGAAAGCTGCATTGAAACTCAGAAATACAATCAGGCTTTGTGTGATCCAATAGGATGTAATCACTCATAATAATAATGAACATAATAATTTTGTGCCCACATGTTCTTCAGCAGACAGTCCAATCTCAAAACATCTTGTTTACAAATCCTTACCTTCTGATTCTTGTAGACCACCACATGCATCTTTCTGGTACAATAGTCTCACTGAAAAATTTTTAGTATGCCTCCAGTCTCTAATAGCTATTTTTAACCCATTGTATGAATCTTTTCCTGGTATCACTACTTGCACAACAACTTACCTGCCTTCACTGCACAGCTTCTCACAAAGGTCTCACCATAAACCAAATTTCCATTAGGATCAACAGCCACAGCAAGTATATACTGACAATATATACCCTGTGGCAGCCCATTCCAGTTCCTGCAACTTGTAATATATCTATAACCTTGCCAAAACTGTTCTGTACGGGGTCAATTATGGATAATCTAAACAGCAGTAAACAATTTTTATTAACACTTTCTGAATAGTAAAGCATCTTTTAGCTTCTCTGTCTATTTGGATAAAATAGTTTTTCAAACAACATAAATTTAACTACATCCATCTTCACTAAGAGAATTCATGATGATGATCATTTTAAAGTGTGTTATCTAAGCCTGGAAAAATTTAGTTGAGAAACTACTTCAATTTTGATGATGTCAGTCCATGTGCTCAGAGGAAGCCAAGTACAGGATTTGAAATCCGTAATGAATACAATGGGTTATGTTAGATCTTGATATTGTAAGTTATAGTCAGCACCAACAAGAACATCCCCAAATGTAAATTTGACTAATTAAATACATTATGGATATGATTTTTAATTAAGTAAATAAAATCAAGAATTTTAATAAAAGAGATGAACAAATAAAATTAGTTTTATTACATAGGCAAAATCAACCAGGTTAAAATCATATTGCTAGTTGTGGGAAAAGTTAGAGATTTCATGGAGAAAGATAAAATTTTCTAATTTGCATTATTAGAATCATTGGTTTTTCTGCAAAGATAGTGACGACACATAATTAAATAAAAGTCCGGTAGAAGCATTCCTGAAGAATAAACAAGGCTTTAAAATTAAGAGAAGGTTGTACTGAGAAACCTTTAGAAATTACAGTTAAAATTATAAAATGGTTAGTCAGATATTGAATTTTGAAGTTAAGAGCCAATGTCATGAGTCTCAAATTTCTTACTTAAGGCAGCAGCCATGTTATTTTTTGAACTATCATCAAGGTAAAATTGTGGCAGATGAGGCAAGCAATGTCTCCATAGGACAGTCTTCACGCCTTTCATCGAGGTAAAATCATCGCAGGCAAGGTGACCAAGTTTGTGGTAGGAAGTGCTGCAATGTAGGCCAGGAAAACGTTTCATAAGAAGTGGTACAATTTCATCCTAACTGGGGGAGTAGGATGTAAGCTTGCTGTGAATGTGCCTAAGCTGTGATCTTGTTTTGGATTCTCTATTTCGATGCCTTGGCTAAATTATCCTGGTACCATGAAACTGTAAGAGAACTTTGCATCTAATATATCATGTTATTCTTTCAAAATACCTTTCACTGTTGTGCTAGAATCAATCTACATCTACATCTACATATATACTCTGCAATTCACAAATTTGTGGGTGGCAGAGGGTGCTCAGCACCAAAGCTAATCTCTTTGCTGTGCATTCCAATCCCTAATTGTACGGGGGAAAAAAGAATTCATATAAGAATCAGTCCGGCACCTTATTTCTCTAATTTTATCTTTCCTGTCCTTCCGACTCAAATAGGTTGGTGGAAGAAGTATTTCACTACACTCATGAGTGAAAGTTGGAGTACGCATGTTTTCCAATAAGTTTAAACGAAACGTGTGTCGTCTATCTACCAGAGACTCCCAACCTAATCTATTAATCAGTTCTGTGACGCTTTCATAAGGACTGTAGCAAGCGGTCACGAATCGAGCGGCTCTTCTCTGTACTTTCTCTATACTTTCGATCAATCCCTTACGAAATGGGTCCCAAATGGCACAACAATAATCCAAATGTGGACGCACAAAAGATTTGTACGCTATCTCCTTTGTTTGTTCATTACAATTTTTCAAGATTCTACCTATGAATCGCAGCCTAGAATTTGCTCTACCTACTAAAGAATTAATGTGTATGTCCCATTTCATGTTCCTTTGTACTGTTACTCCCAAATATTTAATAGAATCGACCATATCAATAACTGTATTGTTTAACTCGTATTTCTGAACAATCGGATTCTTTTTGTTAGTTATGCTCATTGTCTTGCACTTTTTACAGTTTAGAGTAAGTTGCCACTCAGCGCACCAAGCCAAAATAACATCCAGATCGCGCTGAATTTCTAAGCAATCGGCCAAAGTTCTTACTTCCCTATAAATAACCGCATCATCAGCAAACAATCTAAAAAGGCTTTTCACTTTGTCTCCGAGATCGTTTATAAAAATTAAGAAAAGAAGTGGTCCTATTACACTTCCTTGAGGTACACCCGATGTAACATCTAGATTAGAAGAACTTTCTCCTTCAACGACAACATACTGCGACCGACCAGTTAGAAAATCCTTTATCCATTCATAAAGCTGATCCGATATACCGTACGCTCGAAGCTTCGCTAAAAGGCGGTTGTGTGGCACAGAGTCAAAGGCTTTCTGGAAATTTAAAAAAATTGCATCTACTTGTGAACGTGTATCGATAACTTTCATTACGTCATGTGTAAATAGGGCCAGCTGTGTTTCACATGATCTTTTCTTCCGAAATCCATGTTGATTTGTTGTAAGCAAATTATTATAATCTAGAAAATTCATAATGTTCGAGCATATAATATGCTCCATAACTCTACTACAAACAGATGTTATAGATATGGGACGATAGTTCCCAGGATCACTTCGATCACCTTTTTTGAAAATCGGAGTTACTTGCGCGATTTTCCAGTCTGAAGGTACTTTTCGCTCTTCTAATGATTTACTGAATATATCAGACAGAAATGGCCCGATTTCTGCAGCATACTCTGAAAATACTCTTACTGGAATACCATCCGGGCCCGGTGCTTTCCCCCACTTCAGGAGCTCTAATTGCTTAACGATACCTGCAGTATCTATTCGTAATGATTCCATCACCGACTCGCCATGGCGTGGGAAAACGGGAATACTATCCTTATGTTCATTTGTAAATGAATTTTTGAATACAGTATTTAGTACGTTAGCTTTATCGCGGCTTTCATTAACCTCGGAACCTTCACGAATTAGTGCTGGAATATTGCTGTTGGTACAATTAACTTTTTGTACATACGACCAAAATTTCTTTGGGTTTTCTGTGAGACTCTTAGAGAGAGAGTTGGAGTGAAAATCGTTAAAGGCCTCACGCATTACATTCTTAATACGTCCTCTTAAATCAGCTAAGGTTTCTAAATCGCTGCGACAATCCTTCCTTCTTGAGCGTGCGTGTATTTTCCTTTATTTTTTGAGTAATCTTTTGACTTCGCATGTGTACCACGGTGGATCATCCTCTCCCTTTATTGTCCGCTTTGGTATATGTATTTCCATGCCTTCCCTGACTATATGTATAAAACGATGCCACATCTCTTCAACGGTGTCGTTTGTTGACTTGAAGTTATGGTATTTATTCCTCAGGTAGGTTCTAAAACACTCCTTTGAGGCCTTACTGAATCTGAATACAATCCGCCCTTTTTTCTTTTTTCGCTCGGTCATTAATTTGATAGTCGCAATTACCGCTTTGTGATCGCTTATTCCTGTGGTCGTTGAAATGTCGGTGAATAATTCTGGCCTGTTGGTAACCAGCAAGTCTAAAATGTTTTCGCTGCCGTTATGACACCGCGTAGGTTCATTAACTAGCTGCTCGAGATGATTATCTGACAACAAATCGAGCATTACTTCAGAAGCTGCCTTATCCCTGCTACCTGTGATGTGAACGTAATTACGCCAGTCAATATAAGGCAGATTGAAGTCGCCTCCTAGAATCATAGCATGATCTTTAAAACGGCTAGCTATACTATTTACATTATTTCTTAACTCCTCGATGATAGCTATATCCGAATCAGGTGGATGGTAGAAGGCACCTATGATGAGTTTTGACCCAGCAACGTTGAGTTTAATCCATATGATTTCAATAGTGTGATGGTTGTAAAAGAAAAATAACCTATTTTGGTACCAGACACAGTCATAGTTTAGATTGAACAGTGCTGTGTTTACATACCCCCAAGTAAGAGCTACATTTCAACAAACTCTGGCAAACTACAACTGATCCCCCCCCCCCCCCCCGATGCTGCTATTCCTTCTGAACTCCATCAGATGGGAACTTGTCTACTGACATGTCCTTGACATGAAACATTCTCCTAACATTCTCCTAGCCGTAACATCCAACAAGGCACCATCTACAAACTTATTATTTATATTTTTTCTGATCCAATTTATTATTATTTAACTACTCTGAACAGCCTTTTCCAAAGATTAAATTTTCCAGTAATTATTGATTGTGTATCTCTCTCCCCACTTGTTCCTGTCTCAGGTTTCTGGCATGTAGCGAGTCTCAATGTGTACACATCTGATCCCATTTGTAAGGGACAAAACTGATACCGGGTTAGTAGTATCAGTAGTCACCTTAACTTACTTCCACTCAAAGTTCTAACAAAAAGTCAAACTGTTCAGACTTACTAAACCGTGAAAACACCTTGGATAAAATCAACTGTAAAGTACTATGGTCACCATTTTCCACTATTTAATCTCGGGAAAGAAAAGGTTCAGTTCTAAACTATGGAAATAAAATCACTGACAAAAGTTGCATCATCACAATATTTTGGTATATAAAAAAAAGTTCAATATTACAGTTGATCAGCAATCGGACATTCATCTCTAGAAGCTTGCAAGTTTTGAAATGAAGAAGACAGACAGACCCAAACCCCTGAGAAAATTTTAAGGTACATGTTCACAGTTTGGACCGGGTTGCACAATTTCAAAATTTCCATGATGGCCGCCCCAAGAGCCGAGACGGACCATCTCGCTCCACCAAGCAATAGACCTTCATCACTTGACTAACCACCGACAACTGCTGACCTCGTGACCACACTGTTCCTATATAGCCCTGGGCCTATGACGACTGTCTTCTAGCGCCTCTAAAAATAGCTTGTAGAAATGAAGAAACCTAGAGCTCTAAGAATTTTACTCTGTTTAGGTAAATAAAAAGAAAAAACTTTTTCTCTTATGCTTTTTATTGTAAACACAATGGTTTATCTGTAATCAATTAAAATGTGTTGTTGCGGAGTGACACCGCTTTCGTCACTGTGACGTAGACTTCCGTTGTACCTCCATTGTTAAAACATGTTGCAGGAACACTCTATTTTGAGTTTTAAAACTATTGGCATTTAATTCTCCTGGTTCTCAGCATTTCCATAGTGTGCCAATCTTCTCTTTAGCTGGTGTATTTGTGTAGTAATTAATTTTCTGAGTTACCAGTTCCTTCTAGCCTAAGCGCCATCTTCAAATTTCTAATTTTCAAAAGTTTACAGTGAATTACTCTGAAAGTAAAGCCTATCTAGAAAAACGACTTTCAGCATATTTTTCTACGGTTTCAATTTCATTGTTCGAAAGTGTTTTTATTCCCTGACTTTATTTACTTTGGCTGTGATAATTAATGAGAGCCAGCAGCGTGCCAAATTAGATGCAATTAATTTAGAAAGTCCTCTCAGACTTGATTAACTGTACAGAACTGCACGAAATTTCAGCACAAGGTACAGGAAGAAATTAAGTTTTGACTATTATATCTGCTGATATCAGAAACTGCGTTAAATTTGTTACTATCACTGTTTGAAACTGCCAGTTTGTTTGAATGGATGTACAACTTGTTTTTTCTTGTTTTACACTGCAAAATTTAGTTTCTCATGGTTGATTATTATTATAAATGCTCCTTATTGCATCAAAAAGTGTTGTAAAATGGTGATATTGTCTCGTAACAACGTTTAGTTCTTAACAAGCTGGATTATTGATGATTGCAGTGATTTAGGTGAGTTTAAAGGCTACCTTTTTATCATTGAAGGTATATTTAAGGCTTTTATTATCTGTTTAATTAGTTGTTATGTTTTAAATCGCCCTGTATGTGGCTATAAGTAGCAGTATCAGCTTCTATAATATACCCGTTCCCCGTGTCTCGTAGCAAAAGTTTAGAATTTAACAAATTCTAAGGTAGCTTACACATTAATATATAAGTGTCTCCTCTATACACGTTTAAGGTTTATACTGAAATATTTTAAATTTGTTTCATTTTCGTATATTTGTTGTGGTCCTCTTGCCTTCATCTGTGGTAAGTGATGGCTTTACTTTCCCTATTCTTTTTTTAATTTTAAATATCAGGTAAAATGAAACTATATGATCAGACAGTAAATCATAGATTATGACCACATAATTTTTTAAAAACTCAAAATTGAAATGACATATTGATTCTATTTAATGACATAAACATGAGAATAAAAAAAAAAAGTTTTTGATTTTAGTTTCTCTAGCAGGTAAAGAGAGAGAAATAGTCCTTATTGTTTCAGTAAAGGAAAAGTCCTGCGAAAATAACATGGCTATTTTGGAGGCAGTTACTGAAAAGAGTTATCTTACAGGTAGAATTGATATTTTCTTTAGGATGGGAATATAATGAAGAACAAATGTTATTTCTATCATCTGGAAAGTTGAATAACACTGTGAAGATATTCATTTCACATTCTTTACAAGCATACCTTGCTGTACCAACCTAAGCTCAAAGAAAACCTAATCTCAACCAAAGCTCAAAGAAAATTGTGTGATCTCAACCTTCCCACCACCTCCACACCAGTTTCATTGGACCTAAGTAATCCAGTCTTCCAGAAAATATTTTTCAGACTGTTAAGGAACAAGTAAAAGAAATTCACTGTTAAGGAGCAAGTAAAATAAATGCAGTGCCAAGTGTTTATATCATAATAAACTTATCATCTGTGATTTTATTCAATTACTATTTATCATAATATGCTTATCATATGTAATTTTATAAAATAATTTTTAATCAATGCTACCCATTTACTACCAAAGTATTTGACTCAAAAATATATTCCACCATACACTAAGGTGTCAAAAGTCATGTAATGGCTCCCAATATCCTTTGGGGTCCCTCTTTACCCTGTGAAGTGCAGTAACTAGACATATCATTGACTTTATGTCATCAGACATCTGCTGAAGAAATATTCAGCCATGCTTACACTACAGTGCTCCGTAATTGCAAAATTGTTATATGTTGTGCATGATCTGATCTTTCAGTCATGTTCCAGATATGTTAAATTGCATTAATGTCTGGCAATTTAGGTGGTGAAACCATTCACTAAAACTGTCCAGAATTTTCCTCAAACCAATCATGAATGCTTTTGGCTCAGTGACATAGTGCATTGTCATCCTGGAAAAGTCTATGATTGTTTGGGAACATAAAGGTAATGAATGGTTACAAATGGATCCCAAATAGGTGAACATAACTGTTTCCAGTCATTGATTGATTCAGTTTAACAAGAGGTCTCAATCAGTATCATGAATAAAATAATTGTTTAAAAAAACATAAAAACCACCTAAAAAAAAAGCACTAAAAATTTTAAAATAACTTTATACCTTGCTTAGGATAAAGTAAATCTAAATGGACAATATTTTACATTACTGTCATTGATATTTTTACATTAATTAGTTATTTTTGGAGTCGGTGCCAGCTGTCAAATCACAAAGATCAAATTACTGAACTTCTTTTGGTGTTAGACGCGAAACGAACAAAAATTCCCAATATTTTATAGCATGTCGTGAGGCAGATAGTGTTATTGCAGGGAAACAGATTAGGGAAACAGAATTAAAAGTATTTTAATCTGTGGCTCGGCCTTATTGGTCATCCAGACATATCTCTCCTGCTACAGTGTCAGTTGGTAGGCTGCATCATGCAGTAAACGATTTACAGTTAGTATAATATCGGCGTATCATCTGTATGTTTCAGTTTTGTTGAAACATTTTTCTAGCATTAATTGTAGGTAAGCAGTAACATGATTTTTTATGTATTATTGTTATTTCCCATTGTTTTTATCTTTTTGTTTTTCTTGCTTTCGCTGGCACCGACTCCAAAAATAACTAATTAATGTAAAAATATCAATGACAGTAATGTAAAATATTGTCCATTTAGATTTACTTTATCCTAAGCAAGGTATAAAGTTATTTTAAAATTTATAGTGCTTTTTTTAAGGCGGTTTTTATGTTTTTTTTAAACAATTATTTTATTTTTAAATTTTTTGTGATATTATAGTTTGTTTTGTATTTTAAATATGCCGCTGTGTTCCCATTTTGCGTACTTCCTGGTAGCTCAGAGATTAAAGTGCTTGCTTTCAAAGAAGAATTCTGTCTTTATATAACACACCAACTTCCAGAACGGGGTGAATTGGGTGTTGTGATAAGGAATGTCAGTTTACATTTTTGTCCATGCTGTGTTTCGATCGTATCATAACATCTGTTAAAACTGCTGGTCGATAACCAAAACATGTAACATCTGGGCATTAATACATCCCACATCTGTCTCTGGAATATATCTGTCTGCTCCGGCATCACACAGAAAATATAGATTTTTAATTGGTTTTCACAACGTGAAAGCTTGGGATCAAAGTTGAAATCTGAAGTAAATGTTGAGACATTATGACACATTTATTTTATAAATACTATGCCATGACTTAAAAGTAGCTTAACTGATTTTGACGGGATTTAAAACTGTTGATTTTTGTAAAGAACATTGGAAATTAAAAGGGGTGAGGGTAAAGGGGTAGTGTGATTGGGCTTATGTATGCCAAATGTAGACTGCCTTTTCTGATTGATTTAAAGTATACGTGTGTAAATTTCTATTGATATCAGATAAAACTGTAGGTATGTATAAAAAACAATTAAGGGGTGTGGAGATGAAGAGTAGTTTGGTTTTTGTAAAGCTAGTGTGGGCAGTATTTTTCTCTTTGTTTTAAAGTATACATGTGCCGTGTTCAATGAAAATCTGATAAAACTGTGGGTATCTATAAAGAATATTGGAAATTAGGAGGGGTGGGGGTAGAAGAGAAGAGGGGTTGAGCGTCCGCAACCTAATTTAAACACAATTGTTCTGTATGTTTTAAAGTATACGTGTGCAAATTTCCTTCAGAATCGGATAGAAATTGTAGAATAAAGGATGGAAAGGAAGGAGTGTAGTTTGGAATCTCGAAACCAAATGTAGACAGTATTTTTCTGTTTGTTTTGCAGTATACATGTGCATACTTCCTTCAAAATCAGAAAGAAATGGTAGCTTTGTATAAAGAACATTGGCAGTAATTAAAGGGGTAGGAAGGGGGATAGGGTTTGCGTTTTTGTGAAAGTTATGTGGACAGTATTTTTCTGTTTCTATTTGTTTTAAAGTATACACATGCGAAGTTCCACTGAATCGGATTAAAATGTGGTTCTGTACAAATATTAAGGGAAGTGGAGCCAGGATAGTTTTTTTGATTTTTTGGTCAGAAATCTTATTCATAAAAAATTCCATATAATATGCGCCAACTTTGCATAAAAATCGGTCAAATGGTGTCGACTGTAGCTTTCTAATAAGAAATTGACAAAAACCAAGGGGGTGGAAACGGGGAGAGGGGTTCAGTTTCTGCAAACCAAGAGTTGGCATTATTTTTCTCTTTGTTTTATAGTAAAAAATTTGCCAAGTTCTGTCTAAACCGGATAAAAACTGTGGTTGTGTATAAAAATTAAGCGGTTTAATGGGGAGAGGGGGTGGTTTTTAGATCTTTTGGTCAGACACCTTTTTCGTGAAAAAATACATACAAGCACCAACTTTCATGGTAATCCGTCAAACGATCATGACTGTAGCTTTTTATAAAGAACATTGACAAAAGTTAATGGGGTTGAAGGAGGGAAAGGGGTTGAGCATTGGCAAACCAAATATTGACAGGATATTTCTCTTTGTTTTAAAGTATACATAGGCAAAGTTCAGTAAAAATCAGATAAGAAATGTAGATTTCTATAAAATTAAGGGGTGTAAAGGGAGACATGGGGTGGTTTATTTATTTATTATTTTTTTTGGGTCAGAAACCTTCTCCATGAAAAATTACATGTTTATGCCAACTTTAATGGAGACCAGTTAAATGGTGTCGATTGTAGCTTTGTATAAAGAACATTGGCAAAAATTTAGGGGGTGGATAGGGGGAGAAGGCTTCAGTTTTTTCAAACCAAAACTTGACATTATTTTTCTCATTATTTTTGGCCAAATATGTCCAAAGTTTCATCGAAATCGGATAAAAAATGTGGGTTTGTATAAAAATTAAGGGCTGTAAAGGGGAGAGGGGTGGTTTTTTATTTATTTATTGTTTGGTCAGATTCTCCATTAAAATTTAATTGTATATGCCAACTTTGATGATAATCGGTCAAATGGTGTCGAATGTAGCTTTCTATGAAGATCATTGAAAATAATTAAAGGGGTGGAAGAAGGGAGGGGGTTGAGCTTTGGAAGACCAAATGTTGACAGGATTTTTCTCTTTGTTTTAATGTATACATGGACAAAGTTTAATAAAAATCAGATAAGGTATGTAGGTTTCTATAAAATTAAGGGATGTAAAGGGGAGAAGGGGTGATTTTTTATTTTTTTGTTAGAAACCTTCTCCATGAAAAATTACATGTAATTGCCAACTTTAATGGAGATCAGTTAAATGGTGTCGACTATAGCTTTGAATTTTCAAAAATTAGGGGGGTGGATAGGGGGAGAGGGTTTCAGTTTTTTTAAACCAAAAGTTGACAGTATTTTTCTGTTTATTTTTGACTATATATGTCCAAAGTTTCATTGAGAACGAATAAAAAATGTGGATTTGTATAAAAATTAAGGGGTGAGTGGGGGTAGAAGGGGTGGTTTCTCAATGAAATTCATATGGGACTACTTTGGAGGTATACCCTAGCCACTAAAAAAATTTCATTGAAATCGGTTCAAAATTGGCGAAGATATCGCTGAACATACATACAAAAAAATACAGACGAATTGAGAACCTCCTTTTTTTGAAGTCGGTTAAAAAGCAGCTCATTTCAGAATTGAGTCACCACCAGCTTGCACTGTGCCTTCCTGAAAATCCAAGTCTTTTGGATCTGTACCCCAATCAGATCTTACCTTCTGCTCTTACCAACAGGTATTATGGTACATCTGATCATGCAACCTTTTTCCAGTCATCTAGGGTTCAACCAATAGTTCATTAGCCCAGGAGAGGCACTGCAGCTGGTGGTAATTTGTTAGCAGGGACACTGGCATTGGTATTCTGCTGCCATATCCCATCAATCCCAGATTTTATTGCACTGTACACATGGGCATGTCACTCCCACATTGAATGTTGCTGTTCTTTGACACAATTTAGCCTGTGTGTCAACACTGACATCTCATCATTGGTTGGTAGATGTGATCAGCCACTGCATCTTCCATAGCACGAGGTAATACCAGAAATTTAATTTAATTTAATTTAATTTAATTGCAATGGAGCACAGGCTCCGGTGGCAATTTCCCTACACAGCTATCTTCCCCCTATCCTGCACCCACCTACATTTGCCCTCTACAAATTTTTCTTTAAATTCCTTCAAAGTTTTCGGTAAATTATTCATCGTTTCTCTTGGTAACTCATTCCAATCCCTGACACCCTTACCTAAAAAAGAGAATCTTCCTACACCCTTGTGCCTGAAATCGAGTGCCAGCTTGTGGTCATGGTCATCTTTTCCCTTCCATGCACTACTTTTCATACCTACTGCAATATCTTTCCATGCCTCATCACCAGTATATGCCCTGTACACTCCCATGACCCTCCTCATCCTCCTCCTGTCTTGCAATGAATCCCATTCCAGCTCCTTTATCATATCTGTCACTGATTGCATTCTGCGATAATTTCCAGAAACAAATCTAGCAGCCCTTCTTTGCACCCTCTCCAACTCCTGTATTTGATACGTAAAATGAGGGTCCCATACTACACTACCATATTCGAGCAATGGTCTGACCAAAGTTTTGTAACCCAATTCCTTGACTTCTCTCGTACATCCCCTCATAACTCTCTCCAACAAGTGCAGAACTCTGAAACCTTTTCCTACCACCTGTCCTATGTGTCCTGCCCAGTTAAGTTTGTTATCAAAAGTAATTCCAAGATATTTGCATTTCAAGTCTTCAGCAAGCAATTCTTTCCCCACCTTATATTCATAATTAACCTTTTGTTTTTTATTTGTGTATCTAATAAGCTGACTCTTCTTTGCATTTATCTTCATTCCATGTTTACTAACCCAATTAGATATCCTGTCCAGATCACCCTGCAACTGTTTACAATCCTCTATCGTTTTGATTCTTTTATACAGCATTATGTCATCTGCAAACAATCTAATTTCAGATAGTAAACAGGCAACACAATTATTCATTAGAATAATGAATAGCAATGGTCCCAATACACCCTGTGGCACACCCATTTTTACTTCCACTTCTTTTGATACTACATTTCCTACCCTAACTTTCTGTTTTCTACCTTTTAAAAATTCTTCTACCCAGCAAATCACTTTCTTATCCACTCCAATGGTTTTTACCTTATTTACTACCATTTTATGGCTTACTCTGTCAAACGCCTTAGACAGATCTAGTGCTACACTATCAATTTGGCCTCCCTTGTCCATTTCATCTGAAATATCTTGCATATATCCCACCAACTGAGATTCGCATGAATATCCTTGCCTGAAACCATGTTGCCTGCTTGAAAACCAATTACGTTCCTCACATATATTTCTGATGTGGTTGCATATCAATCTTTCCATTAATTTACCTACCACTGATGTCAAACTGATTGGCCTGTAATTCTCAACTCTATTTCTCACCCCTCCCTTATGTACCGGTACTACTATTGCACTTTTCCAGTCCTGTGGTAAGCAGCAAGTGTCTAGACTCAATTTAAATAATATTTCAAGATAAGGTACAATGTCACATCCGGCTATCTTTAAGATATCTGTAGTAATATTATCTTCACCAGCCCCTTTATGTTTTTTCAGCTTTCTTATTTCCTTCATGATTTCCTCAGGATGGATATCAAATTTTTTACTATCGTCATTTCTAATTGTGTTGTTAAGCTCGTTCTCCGAATTAGACCCTCCTGTTTCTGATTCATTTTCCCTAATGCTTTCTCTAAACCAGTTACTTAAAATCTCTGCCTTTTTCAAATCGTCAGTAACTTCTTCTCCATCCTTATCTATAAGTGTCTCTACATCCTCCCTTCCCCTCAGTTTCCTGATATAGCCATAGAAATTTCTAGATGCATCAGTCAATGGTCCCCCTGCACTGACAATACTCTTCATAAACCCATCTTTGGCCATTTTCTTTGCTGTTATTAAGTCCTTGTTTAGTTGTTTTAAATATTCCCTACTACCCTGCTGTCTCTTAACTCTGTTATGTTCTTTTCTTACCAACCTCTTTAACCTCCTCACTTCCCTATTATAGTACATAGGATCTCTACTTCTCTTTATTTTTTGCTTTGGAATAAATTTTTCTTCCCCCTTTCTTATTATCTCCTTGAACTCTTTCCACCTTGACTCTACTGTACCTGAGCCTTCCTTCCATTTGCTGAATTGTTCTCTGAAATATCTCCTCAAATTTGAAACCTGTGCCTTTTTATAATTGTACCTATTTCCCCCTTCAATTTTGGCTGCTGGTTTACTGAATCCTTGCATATTCACTTCACACTCTTGACACTATGGATCGAGGAACGTTGAAATCATGAACAATTTCTGAAATTGAATGCATTATGTAACTAGCACCAACTACCATTCTTAGTGGTCTGGTGGCTCAGTAGTTAAGGTATCCGATTGGAGATCTAAAGGTCCCTGGTTCGAATTCCTGTCTTGGCAGGGATTTTCACCTCTGGTACAACTCGCTGAGTAATATGAAGTATGCCAGAATGCTTCCATAGTTTGGATTCCATGTTAAACTCAATGCCTGCACCTCCAACTTACAGATCCACAAGATCTGGCGGAAAGCCAAAGTTGTGGCACTGCTAAAGCCTGGAAAGGAACCAACAGATCCAAAAAAACTTCCAACCAGTTTCACTCCTTTGTCATTTATACAAAGTCTTGGAGAGATTGATCCTCAATCGTATCTCAGAGTACATTGACAAAATGCTTATAAAGGAACAGGCTGGTTTTCGACCTGGTAGGTCATGCTGTGGCCAAATTCTTAACCTCACACAGTATATAGAGGATGGGTATGAAAGAGGACAGGTTACAAGTGTGGCATTCATCGATCTCACAGCGGCGTATGATACAGTCAACCACAAAATTTTGATAAGTAAGGTATATTCCATCACAAAAGACTACCATTTTACACAAGTCATCCAGTGTTTACTACAAAACAGAAGGTTTTACGTCACCCTCCACAATAAGAAGAGTCGATGGTGAACTCAGAAGAATGGCCTCCCTCAGGGTAGTGTGCTGGCCCCGCTCTTGTACAACATATATAAAAATGATCAACCAATTATTCCTGGAACAAGAGCATTCATTTATACTGATGATACAGCAGTTGCAACTCAAGGCACAACCATTGAGGCGGTGGAGGTGAAGCTGACAACAGCTCTTGAAGATGTGGCCAAGTATTATGATGCTAATCACTTGAAGCCCAACCCTGGGAAAACACAGGTCTGTGCATTCCATCTGAGAAACAGAGAAGCCAGAAGGAAGTTGAACATCAACTGGAGGGGGCAACAACTACTACACTGTGATACTCCAAAATATCTAGGAGTAAAGCTTGATCGATCTCTCACATTCAAAACCCATTGTGAGGATCTGAAACTTAAAGTATCTGCCCGGAACAACATCATCCGGAAACTTACAATTACCTCCTGGGGAGCACATCCAAATGTGCTTCGTACATCTGCCCTGGTACTTAGTTTCTTTGCAGCAGAATACTCAGCACCAGTTTGGCAAAACTCTGCACATGCTAAGCAGGTTGATATAGCATTGAATGATACTGGTCACATTGTAACAGGTTGCCTAAAACCAACTCCTATTAGTAAAATATACCAAATCATGGGTATAGCACCACCTGACATTCGTAGGAAAACAGCTGCAGAGAGGGAGAAGAGGAAACAAGAAACAGACCCCAGATACTCTTTGTTTGGACACGAACCTCAACCCACAAGGCTGAAGTCAAGGAAGAGCTTCGTACAATCAACTACAGCCATAACATCTTCTACTGGAGCACGCTGTCTAGAACTATGGCGAAATTCGTTGCCTGAAGAACAGTGGAGGAACATCAAAGAGGCATCGGCTGCTTGGTGTAATCAGCCATATGCTATATGGAAGGCTCTAAACAGATTAAGAACTGAAGTGTCCCAATGTAGATATAATATTAAAAAATGGGGGTACACTAATGACAATGATCTATGTGAATGTGGTGAGCTTCAGAACCCACAACATCTTCTGATATGCAGGAATCTCCCTGAAACCTGCAATATCGACGACCTTTATAGGGCAAACGAGAAGGCCATCAAGATTGGGGAATTCTGGTCACATTGCATTTAATTGTGTTTATAGTTTAATATTAATTAATTAATGTTATTTGTTTTTTTTGTTTTTTTTTCAACTTGTAATGTATGTCCGGGACACGAGAAATGAATAAATAAACCTATGCCTGCTGGGATTGCTGGGTTAGTCTAGATGGCTACAAAAGAGGCAGATCATGCAGTTGATAAGAAACCCTGTCACCAGGTCATTATAACTGCATGAGTTTACTTGCTACCATTCTATGTTCAAAGTCTGTTAATTCAAGTCATACACCCACAATCACCTTAAGAAATCTTTTATATGTCTCACAAGATTACAACTGAAAGTCTTAACACTGCACAGCATACATTTCTTCTGCAGAGCTAAGCCAACTGGATATTTGCAACTTCCTTTCCCATTGCTTTTAGAATTTCAGTGCATTATTCATTCCTTTCATAAAATCATGTTAAAATGTATATACATTGTTACAGGTAATGTGTTAGAGAAGGCCTTGAGAAAAATAAATAGGGAGGATATTGTCAATCAGTGCATCTTCAATGTTGAACTGGTCACAGATGACATGGAACGTGCTGTAGCAAAGGTTCACCTAGACCAATCAGGCTTTGATAACTTACGTGAGGAACTTGGTCCCTCCCGAGATGCTACTTTAAGAAGGAATACAAGTCTTGACCCTTCTTATATTGAACAGGATTTAATGAAGGTGTGTTGAATTATTTGTAACATGGATTATGAAGTGAAGCTGCTGTTTCAGAACAGTTTTATCAGTTTGTATGTAATTTTCAGGAATCAGAATCTGTTGAAGAACTGATCAACTCAGAAATGTCTTTGAGAAAGAAAGGTAATATTGTAAAATGTTAATGGTAAACTATCTTGACTTATTTTAGACTGGAATTACAATTATTTTTCCTCTTATAGATGAATTGAACTCGCATATTGAAAATATCCAGAGTACAGAAAGGGAAAAGAAATATGCAGGTGAAGAAAAGGATATCACTGGTTTGGTCAAAGATTTCATCAGTCATGAAAGAAAAGAATTAAATGTGCACAGAGGGGAAATGCAAGAAGTGTCAGATCAATTAGAGAAACTTGATGTCTCTTCTCCTCATACAGTGAAGATAACAAGTGTAAAAGGAAAAGGTTAATTTATATAGTATTATTACATTTTATGAATAAATGCAATAGTATAGAATGATCTTAATGCCTAAATTTGCTGTTTTATGTCAGTACATACTATTTTTAACTGGCATGTTGTTACATACTTGTTTCAGATGTTGATACACCAGATTTTTCAAAAACTCCTCCTCCAAGTCCTGCAGAATTCCATGATAATTCAGGTACAATTCTATTGTTTAGTTTATATTTATTTAAAAAAACTAGCATCATATTAAGACACAATTCTTATTGCAGGAGTCTCAAATAATATGATCTAAGGCTGAAAATTAGTAGCAACAGATTATGGAATAATTTATTAAAATGCATATAAAAATATTTTCTAGCTATCCTTTCTTTACACAGCAGAGAGTATTATTATTTAATTTGCTAAAAGTTAGGTCTGCTACTATCCTGGAAGCACTTCACAACATTCACTTTTCAGAAAGTTTTGCCTGTTATAGATATTTTAACTTTTTACACTTTTTTAATTGGTGACCAAAAAAAAATTTTTTTTTTTTTTGGCCAAAATGAAGTATTGTTCTTATGGCGAAAAAAAAAATGGCGCGATAAACTACTTTTTACAAGGAAACTTTTTTATGGTGTTGGATTGCTGACTATTGTAATAGCATAGGAAGTCTTTGTCATCTGGAAACAAATCAGAGTTTTGCTGTTTAAGCAACTGTTTTCATGGGGGAATGGAAGGAAATCATGTTGTAGATAGTTGGAAATCTTTTCTTAATTTAATAGTTATGAAAAGTCTTTTCAGTCAAACAGATTTTTGTTATGAGTATAGATGTTATGTTCTATCACTTTGTAGTGTTTCGAAATGGGAAAAGATGCTATGTTACTCTGAGGAACAACTTTGATTTTTATCTGAGACTCTATGAATTAATGATAAAATTTCCTTGTGTAAAGAAACAATTTTATGGGAGGAATGAAAGGAAATTGCATTGTATTTCATCAATAACAAACATGTAGTTCTGATTTCATGGAGTTTCAAGAAGGGGACTCAGTAACTTCATCAAAATCCTTGAACTGTTCTAAGGTGTTAAATGTGAATATGCTAAACAGTTATAGTCAACCTGGTCCCTACTGCTCACTAGTGGGCATTCCAGGTTTCATGATGGTTGGGAGGGGTTCTGATTAATATTGAAACGCTTTTCTGTATAAAAAATTAAAAAAAAAAAAAATCTTATCATTGCTTAAAAACATTTACATTAGGTTTTCATAAAATTCCCCATAGCAATTTAAATTTCTGAAAAATAAACTATTTGGAAGTTTCACACATAAGTTTAGTTGAACTAAACTAATATACTATGGTGAAACTATGCAAGCAAAACAACCTCGTCACAGAATGGCTTGCATGTCCTCCCCCACACCACCCAGCTTTAACAAACAAGCAGAGCAGATAGCCCCAGGGATCTAATTAACAATTTAATTGTAATTTCATCAGACTAAATGCTTTTATGCATGCAAAGTATAAATAAAAATGTTGATTTAACTACAGTAAATTATTTTATAAACATTGATTTTGCCAAACATAGCAAAAGTTTCCCTCAATGCATTTGGTATAAAGTAATTATTGCTAGCTGGGATACACAGCTTCACTCATGTAGTTGATCTAAGATTGTGTGGTGGTTTTGGAATAAAAGGATAAATTCTAAAATATAAGAGGTAAATTTTTTTATTGAACATTATTCTTGCTATTTGCAATACTTGTTTATAATCAACATATTTTATATCCGGGGTATGTATGTACAAATTTTTCGAATTTCCTATTTGAGAGAAGCTATGTATAGCTGACCGTGAGAGAAGCAGGAGTCTTTGAGGTTGATGCCAAAATGTTTTAAATTTTTCCTTGCTTTTGTTAATTGTAAAACTATAGGCTAATTTTATTGGAAATTGCAGTTTTTTAAATTGGAATGGCAGTTTAGTAGAGATCATTGGTATTCTGGGGATAAATATTTTGTGTCATAAGTTCGGCTTTGATGATGTTATTTGATAACTCTTTGATGATCATCCTTGTCCCATTATATAGTTTTGGTGAGTTCAAATTTCTGAATGGTATGATCGGAGATCCAATTTTCAGTCAAAGTCAGTGTAATGGCATTCCTGGTACTTGCATACTGTTTAGAAATTCTGTAGTGAAGTTGACACTTTCTTCAATGTCTACCATTGTGTCAATTGATTTGTACATTCTCTTCTCACCAGGAATTTTCTTCTGAATGTTGAAGTTGATATGGACGATAATATTATTCTTAGTTGCCAAAATTGGCCTTAGAAATAGCCACTCCAGATTGGATTATTTTTTATTTTATTTTTTTACATATGGCTTTATACCTCGTCGACGTCAAGGTCATTTGAGGTAGTATGGGACTGGGGGCAAGGAACCGGAAGGATTTCGGCTTTAGCCTTTTGAAGGAAGCATCCTGGCATTCGCCTGGAGTGAATTTGGGAAACCATCGAAACCCCAAATCTAAGGATGACTGAGCAGGATTCAAACCGGTGACCCCCCATACATTTTCCTGGTGCCGCCTGGTGCATCCAAGTAAATAATTCCGCCAGTGCTGTGATCCGGTCCATTATAACGTTGATTAATTTTTTTAAGGAGTGGTTTGTTGTGAGCAATGTATTGAAGTAGTTCATTAATGTTGTAGCTTTTTTTGTTTGTAGCACACTGAAAGCCATTTGTGGTGCTGGCATTCCAAGTCATTCTGACGTCTGGTTTTTCTTTTTACTGCTAAACATTTATATTCTAAATGAATGAGTGTTTCGATGGCCAGTTATGCATTAGCTTGTCAGATTTGGTACATTATGTAATAATCACTTATACTCTCATTGAAGGAGTCCTACTGCTGTTTTGGATTCGATGGGTTATGTGTTGTTAGAATTATGGCGAATATGTTTCTGATTTGTTCAGCTGAGGCTGTAATTGAGGTTTATTGTAGTGTTAATTCCCAGCAGCCCTAAGCATTGGCTTTCTTCTCTGTATGTCTGGCAGAGGTAAACATCAACAGTCTTGAGATCTGTGAAACTAGTTGGTCCCCATATTTCTTGTAGCAACATCCGGAGGTAGAAACATTCAGTGAGGTTCCAGATGTACAGTGTATACTTGGCTTAGTGCATCTGTTTTCATGATTCCTGGATGATGCACTACTGGAATTCCTTGTTTTCGCCATTGAAAATTTTTTCTTGTTTTGTTCCACGTACAATAGATAGGGACATTGACATATTGTAATATTTTCACGAATGGATCGGTTTGGCACAGTTGGAGAAAAAGCTGTTAATGTTGAGTTCTGAGGTGGTTAGCTTGAAATTTTTCTGGCAGTGTCTTTTGTGAAATGAACTCTCTGTCCATTCTCTAAATTTACTGCTAGATGTTGTGTAGTTGGTATACGTTCATGAATAGGAAAACCAAAAATCTATCATGCTGCTTCGTTACTGTTGATGTATCTTCCCGTTTGGCACATGAGGATCTCGTCATTTCTGTTTTGTTGTTTGCTGTCTTTGGCTATTTGAAATACTGCCATGTCACTGCCTTTGTGCACATACTTACAAACATATTTGATAGATATCACTGATTTGCAGTATTCTACGTTTATATGTGCTTGGGACATTATGGAAAGTAGTAGGTTAAATGGTACCACTCATTGATTAACTATTTCCAGTTTGTCTCTGCCTCATATTCGTATTTTTGATATGAAGCCACCGTTTTTGGGTGATTGTCTTCTGTATTTACGATAGCCATGATCTCCAGTTTGTTTGTTGTCCTAGTATGGTTTTCGGTATTTTTTTTTTTTTTTTTTTTTTTTTTTGTACATTTTCCATCATTCATACATGGCGAATTTGGGTTTATTGGCCCACATGGTCTGTGAATAATGTTTATCACTATTATGTCATACAGTTCCGTATCTTATTGTGGATAGGGAAATTCAACTTGCATGATTTTGTCGCTATTTGTGGGATGAATTCTATCGTGTAGCTATATGTGATGGTGTGAGTGAGGCAGTCCTCATTTTTGCCATTCGACTGTGTACATCCAGCATCTAATGGTTCTAAAGATGTGGTATTTTTTGATTACTTCTTTAAATCTCATTTATTTTCGCCAGAAAACTTGGGCTATTATGTTATGTCGATCTTCGTTGTTCTTTGATTTCCAGCCACAATGAGTAGCATATGAATGTTATGAAGAGGTCAGGTCATCCATATTTTCTTATGTAGCTCATGGCATCTCGAGTGGAATTCCTATGTATAATGAGAGTAAGAATACCATTGTTCCAATGTCATCAATGTTGCTGTCATTTATGATCGCGTCTCGATGGTGGATGTATTCTTCTGTATGTAGTTTCCTCTGATTCAGTCGTATGTAAAGTATCCATTCTGCTTGTATTTTTGCATACATTTCTACCAGGAATTGTTGGGATAAGCGGCGAGTGTGGAGACTGTGATTATGTGTTTCATAATCTCTTGGAAGTGACTTTTTTGTTAGTTTCTACACCTGGTTTTGGGTTGGATTTGTTTCACATTATAATAATATCCATCTTCTCCATGCAGAAATATTAATGGATATTGGAGGACATCATATGAACATGTCTCTGCAATGCTTTGTAATCCCTCTATTCTTCGTTGTACAGTTGTGTCATAGCTTGTGTTTTCATTTTCCACAATTACGATGGCGACTTCATCTATCTGAGGTGCATTAAATTGACGTTCGCGATCTCCAAGTGGTCTTTTGCCAGCTTGAATTATAACTTTATATTCATCACAAATGATTTGGTCTAGTGCCGATTTGAATGTGTGAAATCAGTTGATTGTCATGTTGTATTATGTCTTGTCTCAGTCTACTGATATTTGTGCATCATTGATCTATTTCTCTTTTTTCATTTCTGATGAAATATAATTGCAGGAATTTATGATCTTCGTTGGGTAGTGGTACTAAAGATCCAATTTTGTGATAGGTTTGTCCTTGGATGGGAAAAAAACATAATTGATTTAATCTCTGTTAGTGTTGATCAAAGTGACACCAAAAGAACTCATTTGGAAACAGGTGTTGTACGCTTTTATATTTTGAAGAAACTGTTTCAATTCTGGAGTTTCCCCAGTCATTTAATGTAGAAATTCCTGTGGGGATGCTTCCACTGATGGTGATGGAATGTTTCCATTCCTGGAACAGTGTTCCTCCACTGAATTTTTTCACATTGCAAAATTGGCAGATGTTATCCATTTTTCCAATTATGAGGTGTTTGTGTTTGTTATATTCTTTTATCGGGCCATAGTTGAATTCTTCATTTTTTAGGTTGTATTGTTTACTTGTCCTCAAACGCACTTCGTGGGCAGCTGGCATTCACAGCCTTTCATTATAAGATTGTGTCACAATTCTTGATTCTATAATTTGTTCGTTTTGTTGTTCTTCAGTTTCTCTGTTTCTCACGGTGCTCATTCTCATTTGTTGGGAACGTAAACTTACTTCACACTCTTCAACTGTTTTGTTTTTTCACTGTTCTTTTTGTTTTCACCATTTTGCATCATAATTGGCTAGATCTCCTCCTCTTTTAAATTTGGAATTGTATAAAATATAAATCAAATCAATATTGCAGTCATTGATAAGAAGCTTAAGTTTATTAATCATGTAAATTATATAAATAAAAAAGTAGCAAAAAGGAAAATTTAATATACAAATTAAGAAAAGTGTTATCAAAACCAGGTAAACAGCTATTGTTTATAGCAATTGTTCTGCCTCACATAAGATACTGCTCCACAGTATTAATCATGGCAAGCAAAAGAGAAATTATGAAATTGCAAAATAATTTTAATAAGGGAATGAGGGCTGTTCTAAATAAAAGACGAACTCAGAATGTCAGTAATATGCTTAAGGATTTAGGATATTTACATATTGAAAAGGAAATAATTAGAGATGCACTGACTTTTGTATATAGGTTGGAAAGTAGATTGTTACCAAGATATGTGACTAGATTAGTACATAAGAATAATGATGTACATAATTATAAGACAAGGCAGGCAAATCATTTCCATTCTACTTATAATAAAAGTAGTAAAGTACAGAAAAAGGACCAAAACTGTTGCAAGTTTTAGAGAAAAGTTGGGTAAATAGTTAGAAGGAATAGATTGTAATATTTTCTTGTGAAGGATTCATTGAAATAAACACCTTGTTTGGTTTTGTTTTTTTCTCTTTTATTTTTAATATGATATATGAATTGTAAATATATATATATATATATATATATATATATATATATATATATATACCATAGGCTGTTTGAAAATAAATAAATAAATTTTATTAACCTATACACCAAGGACACTTTACACACTTTATTTTCAATTTATATTCAGTCACTGTATCACTATGACTATTCACTCTTCATTGTTCAGCCCTTATATCTTGAACAGCGAACCCTTCAGGTAAAAATGGGAACCTTCTTCACTGTTTGTTTTTATTCACTCACTGCACTACTTTGGAATTTTCACTTCTTTTTCAGTTCTTCCCTTCATCAATGATAAGAAAGTGACGTTCGAACCCACGATGGATCTTGCTTTATATACCCCCATCAATGGGGTAGCCTCACCCATACACAAAAAAAGGCTTCGAACAGTCCGCATTGTTCCAGAACTTTCCACAACATTCGAGTGTGTTCTAGAATGTCTCAGAACATCCCGGAACATTGTGGAGTATTGTGTAATGCTCTCAAATACTCTTGAGTGTTCTGGACTGTCCTAGAAATTTCTAGAGGGTGAAATTTCCAGCCCTTATATCTTCCAACAGCAAGCCCTTCAGGGAAACTTCTTCATGGATAAGGGATAGAGGGCTACTACACCATATGACACCCTTGATCATACCGGGACTCGGTTTTGAGTTTAGTGGCATGCACATTTTACACTTACTTTTATAATATATATTATTATCTGTTTTAACTTGCAGTAACTCTTTTTATAAATTTATTTTATTTCCCTACTTTAAAAATCAACATTACTATGGATCTGGTAGGTGGTTAGAAAAATTTTACTACCAACAGAGGTACAAAACTGGGCAGTTGGTAAAAAAGGTTGACTACCCCTGTGATAAAGGGTGAGGAATTGTGTATGGAGGAGAATTAATCAGCATGAAAATATTAGACAAGTTTCAATAATGATATTAATGTAAACAAACATAAAATAAATATTAAAGATAAGGAGAAAATAGTAAAAAGAGGGGTGTTATTGGAAACTGTCTCCTGGGGGTTGTCTGGTTGGTAGAATTCTGATAGTTTTTATCGCATAGTCTCAATTTCTCTATGCACTTGCTTATGTTCTTCCAATAATTATAATTCCAGCTCCTTTAGCATATCAGCAACCAGATATTCCAACAGACAAATTAAGCTACACTATCCAAAACTTCCAAGTCCTGTATATCATATGTGAATCCCATACAAACCAACTATAGGTAAGCAAGGACTAACCAAGCTAATGTAGTCAAGTTCCCTACTTCTCAGATATATACAGGCATCATCCCTAATGAGAGAAGCAAGAATTGAAAATGTTTTCTATGAGCATATTATTAAAAGGTGTGCATTTTAAGCTTCCAACAAGCAGTTCCATTTCATGTTACAATCATACAAAACATTAAGCTGCCTCTTTGCATTTAACTTCACTTCATTGTAGCCTACTCTGTTATATACAGGGCTAGTCAAAATGATTGCAGTGATTTCAGAAAATTACTACAGATTTATTATTTGACATATACTTACAAGATTACTCAGATATATAAACAAACTGTGAAAGTTTTTTTGGTTGTTTACAGATGCTCAATATGCGCACCTTTAGTTACTCTGCACACATCAAGTCTATAATCGAGTTCTTCCCAGACCCGATGCAGCATGTCTCTGTTAATGAGAGCAAATACACTGGTGATGCGAACCCGCAAGGTCTTGCAGATCAACTGGTGGCACAAACACTGTGTCTTGTACGAAACCCCAAACAAAGAAGTCGCAGTGGGTTAGCTTTCCTAATCGCTTGTTTCAAAACTTGAACATACCAAATTATCTCTTAAAATAAATTTTTCTCGATATAATGAATATACTTTGAAATGATTCTTATGATGAGTTTTCGCTGTGGAAATAAATGTAGGAAAATCCCTTCAAGTTGACAATTACCTTACAAAAAATTTCTAAGTCCAACATAAGTGACTTCAAATCACTCTATAGACTATGTTATTGCTGGGGATAGCTAGTGGGAGTGCTTTTGGCAAACTAAAAGGTGCCTTACAAGTTCATATTTTTTTCCATCTCTGATAAAAATCTTGCCTCTCCACTACTTGTTCTTGGATAATCTTAAATATTACACTTTTTTTGTAATTTGTTTATTTTTTATTATTATTTAAGTTATTTTCTTCTTCTTTCTGATAAGGCCTTCTGGGACCATATTCCAATTTCAATTCTTCATCCTTTGTAATTGTATTTTCTTCCTTTCAATCCAATATTCCTTCATCATTTGATTATGTTTCTTCCTTCTCTCCTAAGATCACTTCGGAGCAGATTTCTTTTCTCTTCTGCCTTGGAATCCTTTATTCCATAATTTTCTCTTCTCCTATCTTATTTCTTTCCAAATCTTTCTTAACCTCTTGAATCCAGCTGGTTGTTGATTTTTTCCCAAAGGTAATTGAATATCTTTTTTGTTAGTCTCTTATCATTCATTTTGTAGATATGTCCAAAATTGATCAACATAACTAGGAGACAAATTTATGTAGATGATGACTTACAAAGTTAACCTTCAGGAGGTATGATAACTAAATCTACATACAAATGACATTATTGTCATTGCTTAGATCCTTTTTGCTCTTATTCACACAGGGGCTGCAGTGAGCTGTGTCTTCAAGTAATTCACTAGTATGTCAAGGTATTGAGCTCCAAATTGTCTTTAATTAGGCAGTGGCTAATATTTAATGAGTTACCACATTTCTGAACTGATTGAAACATTACATATTGTGACATGTGAAACAGGCGATTAAATTGTAACAATGTGTTGAAAAGTATTGTAATTGTATTAAGCGATCACAAAGCGGTAATTGCAACTATCAATCTAATGACCAAGTGAAACAGGAGAAAAGAGTGGATTGTATACAGATTCAGTAAGGCTTGAAAGGAGTGTTTTAGAACCTACCTGAGGAATAATAACCATAACTTCAAGTCAACAAAGGACATCGTTGAAGAGATGTGGCATCAATTTATACAAATAGTCAGGGAAGGTATGGAAATACATATACCAAATTGGACAATAAATGGGGAGGATAATCCACCGTGGCACACATAGGAAGTCAAAACGTTACTCAAAAAACAAAGGAGGATACACGCATGCTCAAGAAGCAAGGGGTATCGCAGCGATTTAGAAACCTTAGATGAGTTAAGAGGATGTATTAAGAATGTAATGTGCGAGGCCTTCAACGATTTTCATTCCAACTCTCTCTCTCTCTCTCTCCGAGTCTCACAGAAAACCCAAAGAAATATTGGTCATATGTACGAAAAGTCAACTGTACCAGTAGCAATATTCCAGCACTAATTCATGAATGTTCCAAGGCTAATGAAAGCCACAATCAAGCTAATTTACTAAATACTGTATTCAAAAAATCATTTACATATGAAAATAAAGATATTATTCCCGTTTTCCCATGCCGTGTCGAGTTGGTGATGGAATCATTACGAATAGATACTGCAGGTATCATAAAGCAATTACAGCTCTTGAAGTGGGGGAAAGCACTGAGCCTGGATGGAATTCCAGTAAGAGTATTTTCAGAGTATGCGGCCGAAATCGGGCCTTTTCTGTCAGTAAATCATTAGAAGAGCGAAAAGTACCTTCAGACTGGAAAATCAGGCAAGTAACTCCGATTTTCAAGAAAGGTGATCGAAGTGATGCTGGAAACTATCGTCTCATATCTATAACTTCTGTTTGTAGTAGAGTTATGGAGCATATTATATGCTCGAACATTATGAATTTTCTAGATTATAATAATTTGCTTACAACAAATCAACACGGATTTCGGGAGAAAAGATCATGTGAAACACAGCTGGCCTATTTACACACGATGTAATGAAAGTTATTGAGTCAGGCTCACAAGTAGATACAATTTTTTTAGACTTTCAAAAAGCCTTTGACTCTATGCCACACAACTGCCTTTTAGCGAAGCTTTGAGCGTACGGTATATCGGATCAGCTTTGTGAATGGATAAAGGATTTTCCAACTGGTCGGTCGCAGTATGTTGTTGTTGCGGGAGAAAGTTCTTCTAATCTAGATGTTATATCGGGTGTACCTCAAGGAAGTGTAATAAGACCAATTCTTTTCTTAATTTTTATAAACGATCTCAGAGACAAAGTGAAAAGTCTTTTTAGATTGTTTGCTGATGATGCGGTTATTTATAGGGAAGTAAGGAATTCGGCCGATTGCTTAGAAATTCAGTGTGATCTGGATGTTATTTTGGCATGGTACGCTAAGTGGCAACTTACGCCAAATTGTAAAAAGTGCAATACAATGAGCATAACTAACAAAAAGAATCCAATTGTTCAGAAATATGAGTTAAACAATTCAGTTATTGATGTGGTTGATTCTATGAAATATTTGGGAGTAACAGTACAAAGGAACATGAAATGGGACATACACATTAATTTGTTAGTAGGTAGAGCTAATTCTAGGCTGTGATTCATAGGTCGAATCTTGAAAAATTGTAATGAACAAACAAAGGAGATAGCGTACAAATCTCTTGTGCATCCACATTTGGACTATTGTTGTGCCATTTGGGATCCGTTTTGTAAGGGGTTGATCGAAAGTGTAGAGAAAGTACAGAGAAGAGCCGCTCATTTCGTGACCGCTTGCTACAGTCCTTATGAAAGCATCGCAGAACTGATTAGTAGACTAGGCTGGGAGTCTCTGGTAGATAGACGGCGCACTTTTCGTTTAAACTTATTGGTAAACATGTGTACTCCCACTTTCACTTACGAGTGTAGTGAAATACTTCGTCCACCAACCTATTTGAGCCGGAATGACAGGGAAGACAAGATTAGAGAAATAGGGTGCTGCAATGATCCTTATATGAATTCTTTTTTCCCTCATACCATTAGGGATTTAAATGCACAACAAAGAGATTAGCTTTGGTGCTGAGCACCCTCTGCCACCCACAATTTTGTGAATTACAGAGTAAATATGTAGATGTAGAACAATAATTTAACAGTGTAATTAGGAATATAAAGTTTTTAAGAGGAGAGTGCAAAGAGAGGAAGGGATAGAGGATTGCATCAAACTAGTCAAGATACTGATTATGGCAAATAAAAAACCCTGTTAAAACAATCTGTAAATTAAACATTTGCACTCACTGAACTAGACTGCAAAACAATCTAAATTGCAAAAAGTTGATTTTAATCATGTAGTTGCTGTGATTTGGTTGTCAAAATAATTGCCTTATTATGGTTAGTCAATAGTTCAACAATCTGCAGACTGAGTTTTTTACAATCCAAGGCTATTAAAATAGCTATCTCCATTGGAAATTTAACTATGTATTTATAAATATTACAATAAATAATGCCATGAACCATTTGGCTGAACAAATATGTCTCAAATTTCCTAGTGCGAATAAGTTCATTTCCTCTGTTGAGAAAGTATTTGTAAAGGCACCTTCATGGATCCAGATGTTTCAAGAGCAACTTCTTAATGTCCCTCTACCATAGAAACCTGTCCGTACTGTAAGAACCAAAATGTTCTGTCTTAACTTTAACCATGTGTCACGTTGGATATGTCTATCTATTGCTTTACTAAAATGTAAGGTCGCCACTTAGCTTCTTTTTTTTTTACCACAAGCTAAGGAAGGGTATAGGTAAATCATGTTTAAGAGTCAGTTGGAGTAAAAAATCACTATATTCTTGAAAATGTTGTAGTCATTAGCTGAATAGGCATCAGACAAAGTCACAGAAGGAAAGTTTGCAAGTTCGATTAACCGACTCGAGCCAAACCACACCCCATAGTTCACAGTAAAACTTTCTAGTAGGAGAAATTGTATAAAATTGAGTTACACCCTTCCATTGTTCAACTGGTTGGTTAATGACCGAATTTAAGCAATCCCAAGGCTACACATGGTGTAATACTATCTTACTGCAACATTATGGTCAAACTGAATGAGCGAGGCTGCATGTTGACGAGCCTATGGTCTTTCAAAGACTAACTGACAGCTGCTGCATGAGACTACATCTTGTCGTGTGAACGGTCCCTGTACGACTGAGCTTACATCTTGACGCACTCACAGTTTCTGTATAACTGACTAAGCTAGCTAATACTGTGAACAAGGAATGTTCTGGTATTCATGGGCTGTGGGAAACTGCAAAGCTATTGCTTAAGATGGATAGTTTCTGGAAAATTTATCGGACTTCAAATCTAACGTCAGAAAGGTTTCATCATCAAATTTGACCTTCACAACAAAAATAATCCTATCTCCCTGAAATTTTACAAATTGCTAGATCTTGTAGCAAACATCACCTTTAATTATTATGAAAAATTTTGTATTTTTAATAGTTTAGTCAAAAATGAATAATTCTGATGCAAATTTTCAAAATACTACTCCAGGCGAATGCTTAAAACTGATGCAGTGCAAAATACTATCTCAACAACTGTAAAGATCTGCTTTCTAGCTTGAATAAACATAAAAACTGACTTTAAAAATAAAATACAATACTATCCAATCTAACTTACGGTTCTGAGAATAAAATTTTGTCATGCAGTTACATAAATTATAAGATACCTGACAGTACCCACCTGGGAACTTGGCTTCAGGTTTTGAACATTTGGATGAAATTAAAAATATTGTTATCACTATAGATGAGATTGATGCATAATATTTAGCCAATATATTTTACATTCGATCAGAGCCTTTTTTAAGCAAACAAATTTTTTTTTTTTTTTTTTTTTTTTTTTTTTTTTTTTTTTTTTTTTTTTTTTTTTTTTTTTTTTTTTGAACCTAAAAATCTGAAGTCTAATTCTAACACTTTTCATTGAGTTAGCATGATTAAACAATGTTCTGATGTAAAGTTCTCTAGCACTTTATTGCAACAAATTTAAATGTTCAGTACTGTAATAACACAACTGTGACTTTCACATTGAAGGAAATACTAAATAAAGGTCTCACCAATGGAATAATTACACTATCAATCAACAAATTTTTTGTTCATTCTTTAATTGAATTAATTCACTATCAAATTCCTTTGCCACCACCACCAATAGTTAAAAGTTAAAATTGCTTGCAAATACAATTTTAAATCACGATTTCTCCAGAAAGACTGCTGGTACTTAGAACCATACTCTGATTCAGTCTGACCAACCAAACACCACAACTCTACAAATGCGGTAAAACCGGTAAAAATTAATTTGGTTAAGTGCCTAAAACTCTCCTAGAAACGTTTAAAAAAATTCTACCCTATTCTATAGGAATACTTTCAGTTACTTTAAACATACTTTGACTAAGGTTTGCTCCAAAGCAATAATCAAACTACTGGCCTTAACAACATTTTACCAAAATAGAGAGTTTACAAAAGCTTCCCAAGACTCAAATGTCACAAGCCGCCTATCCATGACAAAGTACAGTAATGCTCCTCTATAACATCCTAATATTTAATTTTATCTGAAACTATGTCTCCAACCTTTAAAATTTATTTAAATGATGAAGTATAGTTCTCTTTAATTCCCATAACTTCTTATTCTTTTTCCCAATGTTTATTTATTTAATAATTAATACTTTACTTTTTCATGTAAGACTACAGTATTCAAACTACCACCGAGTGTGGTGGCTGAGTGGTTAATGCTCTGACCTCACATTCGGGAGGACAGAGGTTCGAATCCCCTTCCGGGCATCAGAGTTGGGTTTTCCATGGTTTTCCCAAATCACTCCAGGCGAATGCTTCCTACAGAAGGTCATGTCCGAATTCCTTCCCGTTCCTTGTCCCCAGTCCCATCCAGCCTCTAATGACCTTGACATCGATGAGGCGTAAAGTCAGAAGTAAAAAAAAAAAAAAATATTCAAACTACCCAATGAGAGCATTTCATCCCCATTTTTGCAGTTCAGGCACATTTCATGAATATTTCTCTACTCTCTGGAACTTTTTACAACTCATCAAAACCATGATTATAAAATTGCCTTTTATATTTTTATAAACCCTACACAATATTGAAATTACCAGAATCCTTCAAACTATCAGAAATTACCACCAAATACACTCCTGGAATTTGAAATAAGAACACCGTGAATTCATTGTCCCAGGAATGGGAAACTTTATATACACATTCCTGGGGTCAGATACAACACATGATCACACAGACAGAACCATATACACAGGCAACAGAGCATGCACAATGTCGGCACTAGTACCGTGTATATCCTCCTTTCGCAGCAATCGTAGAGGTGCTGGATGTAGTCCTGTGGAACGGCATGCCAAGCCATTTCCACCTGGCGCCTCAGCTGCACCAGCGTTCGTGCTGGACGTGCAGACCGCGTGAGATGACGTTTCATCCAGTCCCAAACATGCTCAATGGGGGACAGATCCGGAGATCTCGCTGGCCAGGGTAGTTGACTTACACCTTCTAGAGCACGTTGGATGGCATGGGATACATGTGGACGTGCATTGTCCTGTTGGAACAGCATGTTCCCTTGCCGGTCTAGGAATGGTAGAACGATGGGTTCGATGACGGTTTGAATGTACCGTGCACTGTTCAGTGTCCACTCGATGATCACCAGAGGTGTACGGCTAGTGTAGGAGATCGCTCCCCACACCGGGTGTTAGCCCTGTGTGCCTCGGTCGTATGCAGTCCTGATTGTGGCGCTCACCTGCACGGCGCCAAACACGCATACGACCATCATTGGCACCAAGGCAGAAGCGACTCTCATCACTGAAGACGACACGTCTCCATTCGTTCCTCCATACACGCCTGTCGCGACACCACTGGAGGCGAGCTGCACGATGTTGGGGCGTGATCAGAAGACGACCTAACAGTGCGCGGGACTGTAGCCCAGCTTCATGGAGACGGTTGCGAATGGTCCTCTCTGATACCCCAGGAGCAACAGTGTCCCTAATTTGCCGGGAAGTGGTGGTGCGGTCCCCTACGGTACTGCGTAGGATGCGACGGTCTTGGCGTGCGTCGCTGCTGTCCGGACCCAGGTCGACGGGCACGTGCACCTTCCGTCGACCACTGGCGACAACATCGATGTACTGTGGAGACCTCGCACCCCACATGTTGAGCAATTCGGCGGTACGTCCACCCGGCCTCCCGCATGCCCACTATATGCCCTCGCTCAAAGTCCGTCAACTGCACATACGGTTCACGTACACGTTGTCGTGGCATGCTACCAGTGTTAAAGACTGAGATGGAGCTCCGTATGCCACAGCAAACTGACTGACACTGACTGTGGCGGTGCCCAACCGCTGCGCAGCTAGCGCCCTTCGACGGCCAACACTGCTGTTCCTGGTGTGTCCGCTGTGCCGTGCGTTTGATCATTGTTTGTACAGCCCTCTCGTAGTGTCCGGAGCAAGTATGGTGGGTCTTACACACTGGCGTCAAGGTGTTCGTATTTCAATTTCCAGGAGTGTATCTTAAACTTTAAGATTTGAATCATACTGTTGTAAACTAACCTAAAATTTTGTAATTTCATATCAAAATTTATTCATAGAGCTCTGAGTTCATTTGAATAGCATGGCACATTAGTTTTCTTAGACAATTCAAGTTATAAATGAGGTTAAACAGTTATATAAAGCAGAACATAAGATTAGCATATCTGGTTTTTGGATTCAGAATATTTCGTAAAAGTAAACATTGCCTTCGTTTCTAGACACATTTAGAATTATAACTAGTAAAAGGGGGATAGAAATCTTTTAGCTAGAAAATTTTGCTAAAGAGTTTTAAAACATTGAAATTTAGAAGCCAGTATCTAAAGTTAATACACAATTACACATTTAAAATTCTAGAAGTCATAATTCTAATGATAGATAGTCAGTTTGTAGCATGAAAGAAGCATAATTTTGTGTTACATAGCCCATAAAAGTTTGAAAAGGTTCACTAAAGTTTCAAGAGTGATTTTAGAGTGATTTGTTAAAACTTTCATCACATGTAGAAGTGCCAAAATAGACAATTTGGAAAATATAAATAAATTCAATTGAGGAAACTATATTCAAAAGGAAGTATAATTCAGAACAAACAGTTTTTAGTAAGTTTTGTTAAGATACATGTAGTATTTTGATCAGGATGGGACAAAGTAGAGATTTTTGCAGTCTTGAAAAAATGTCTGAACAAGCCGGTATTTCCTTTTGCTAGTGTCTACTTTAAAAATTCATAATAAATCGAGGAAATCAAATAGCAACTTCAAAACTTCACACTTTATAGATAATAAGATAGGATAGGGGGGAAAAAAACAACAGATACCTGTCACCACAGATGAAGGCAGGAGGGTGAGACGAACACGTAAAAACACAAAAAAAATAAACACAAATGCACAATATTTCGGTATGAGCCTTAATCATGTGAGAGGTGAGAGATATGGCAGAGGGAAAAATGTGGTCACATCCTGACCCGCCACATGCCCTCCAACTTCATCTGTTATGCATATCTGTTTTTTTCTCTATCTTATCTTATTTTCAGTGCATCACGGCAGTTTCTTTCTTTCCATTAACCACACTTTATAGCTAAAAACATGTAGACTCGTTTAAAGTATGTTTCAGAGCTGTCGGTTAGAAATATACAGTTTCAGAATTAGAACTTGCGCAACAATTTTAGTTCAACCTGTTAGAAAACACGGCGATTTTTGTACCAAATGAAAGACCAGTAAATTAGAAGCAAGTTAAAAGTTATTTCAGCTTCATAGCTTTAAAACTGTGAAAGTTAGAAACATTTTTAGATTAACACAGAAAATAATTTTTTACGGCCAAACTATTTAAGTAACAGAAATGTTTATAAGGATGGAATTTAATATTTATTAGTCAATCTAGCGTCTGTCAAAATGTCAGATGAATAGGAATTTTTTGAGTCAATAAAGATGTAAGTATGGTGAAATTAGGCGCTTAGGGATACATCTTCATCACACTTTGGGAAGTTACATTGCTTGAGAATGTGGAAGGATACCAATTCCCACGGGCAGGCTACTTACAGGAGGAATGGGGACTAGCTGATGCCAGACACTGAAAATCACAGGAGCAGGACGCGTGTCATTTGGGTAGTGCTTGGCACGGGAAGGCGAAAGTGAATGCATGGTGAGGTGAGGTTCGGGGTGCCAGCTGGGAAATTTTTGTAGTGTGGTGGAACAATTCAAATAACGTTATGTAACTATCATTCAGTAATGGAGTTTGATCTGGTTTGAATTACTTATCACAACTTGCAATCAAATTATTTTGGTGATGATTTCCGCTTGCCCAAAAGATCGTTCGAACTTGTAAAATTATTTCTTAAGAATATATTAATGCTTTGAATTAGCAGTAGTGACTTTTATTTGATGAACCTACATTTCAATTTTTGAGGTTTTTCAGAATTATGGTGACCGCAAACTTTAGAACAATCTAATATCCAAGGCGAAAAACACGATTACAGTTAATGATTAAGTGTTTATCCTATCCCCAGTAAGCATTTAATCCTCACACTATCTCTTTCCTATTGCTTTTTTATGAATAAGAACATATCTCACTTATAACTGTCTCGTCCACCTGTGGTGAACCTAGTGAATTGAATTGTTTGTTGTTAACCATTTGTTACAGAACAGAGGTGGTGGGGAGGGAGAAAAATACTGTGAATGGAAATGATATGCTTGGACATAAAAGCAAGTTACATCTCACTATCTACTTGCTAGGCCTTTCCATTCTTTTCCAGAGCTCTATTAGCTGCCATTTTTCAGGGTTTCTGAATGGTCTTCACAGTTACCGTAATGACCCCATCCTTACCTGGGTGTTTGGCACAGTTGGAAAAAAAGCTGTTAATGTTGTGTTCTGAGGTGGTTAGCTTGAAATTTTTCTGGCAGTGTCTTTTGTGAAGTAAACTCTCTGTCCATTCTCTAAATTTGCTGCAAGATGTTGTGTAGTTGGTATACGTTCATGAATGGGAAAACTAAAAATCTGTCATGCTGCTTCATTACTGTTGATGTATCTTCCCATTTGGTACATGAGGACCTCGTCATTTCTGTTTTGTTGTTTGCTATCTTTGGCTATTTGAAATACTGCCATGTCTCTGCCTTTGTGCACATACTTACAAACATATTTGATAGATATCACTGATTTGCAGTATTCTACGTTTATATGTGCTTGGGACATTATGGAAAGTAGTAGGTTAAATGGTACCACTCATTGATTAACTATTTCCAGTTTGTCTCTGCCTCATATTCGTATTTTTGATGTGAAGCCACCGTTTTTGTCACCGTCTTCAGTATTTGCGATAGCAATGATCTCCAGTTTGTTTGTTGTCCTAGTATAGTTTACGGTAAAAAAATTTTTTTGTACATTTTCCATCACTCATACATGGCGAATTTGAGTTTATTGACCCACATGGTCTGTGAATCATGTTTTTCACTATTACGCCATACAGTTCCGGATCTTATTGTGGATAGGGAAATTCAGCTTGGGTGATTTTGTTGATATTTGTGGGATGAATTCTATCATGTAGCCATGTGTGATTGTATGAGTGAGGCAGCCCTCATTTTTGCCATTCGACTGTGTAGATCCAGCATCTAACGGTTGTAAAGATGTGGTATTTTTTGATTACTTCAATAAATCTCATTTGTTTTTGCCAGAAAACTTGGGCTATTATGTTATGTCGATCTTAGTTTTTTGCAGTCTTGAGAAAATGTCTGAACCAGCTGGTATTTCCTTTTGCATCATCTTGAGACAGCATCTACTTTAAAAATTAATAAACCATTGGTATATTCAGGATTGCTGTATGGTCTTCACAGTTACCATAATAACCCCATCCTACTAGAACTATTACCTGGGTTTATAATTAGCTTATATATTTTTATGATACTTTTGCTGTAATTAACTTTTATCTGCACACCTATTACCATTGATATTTATTTTGTCTACAAGTTCTTTGGCACTCACCCATTGGTATACACACACCAGATGTTTGATTTTATGTACATGAGTATCATCAGTTGAGGTCTTGAGCCAGCCAAGGATCTTCTTCAATAGATTGAAAACCACTTTTGATACAGGTAAACCATTTGTCACAATTTGTATGACCTAGGACATCACATCAAGCCAGTTTCACTTCTATCCCAGGAATTTTAAGCAGATTTTAGGGATTAACCTCAAAAAAATAAAATAATGTATTGCTGATAATTGGCACAGACATTCCTTAGCACATAACAAACAAATCTTGAAAGGTCCCCATCTCTGGAGTGTCTGAGTTAGTTTTTTTCTGGTCAATAGTGTTTAAAAAGGGCCTGAGTGCCAAATCAGTGTTTACTCATTGTAACATTAAAATGTCAGCCTTAGTAACATTTTAATGCACCCCAGATAATCAGAAGAGCCTAACCACATCATAAAAGTGTATATCAAGCATAATGGATGTATAAGAGTAACAGTAAACACACATTTTATCATGAAGATGTTACTTGTATGAAACATGACTTAAAAAAAAAAAAACTCTGCATAGCTGAAAGACTATCAAAGTTACAGTGTCAAGACATGTGACAAAAGTTGTAGGACACAGTTTCAGCATTAAAATGGTATATAGTTTGCCTGTCTGTGACAAACTTTGCATGTTGAAACAGCTACAAATGAATCAGCGCTGGGCCGAGAGCACTGCATGCCACTCCCCAGACATTGCAGGTATGAACCTCAGAAAAAAATAATCTAGAGCTGAAAATTGACACCATGTTATTTAGTACCTAAGAAAAAAAGTCCTGAAAAGTCCCCATTTCTAAGGTTTCCGCATCATAGTTGTTTTCAGGTGTAAGTTGGACTTAAATGCTATAATTAGTATGAAAGGCTAGTAACACTTAAACTCTCAGCCTTAGAATCATTTTATTGCAATATAAGTAATTTGTAGAGGTTAACCATTGAATGAATATGTAGTGTTTGATACAATTATTGTATATAAGTAAAAGCAAACTCACATTTTATCATCAAGTAGGTACGAAATATGACTTATTTTATAATTAACCCATGTTTGCTGAAAAACTATCGAAGTTATTGCATCAAAACCTATAATCAAAGTTGTAGAATACAAATTTATGAAACAATAAACATTTTTTATTACTGACCTAGTAGAACAAAATTTAATGTTCAGCTTCATCAATGTCCTCATTCTTTAAACCATTATACATGACATTAACACGCAGATCCTCTAAAATGCCCACTCCAGCCCAGAATGCACCTATTTACACCGATTTCCACAAATGCTCTTGCAATTGGACCTTGAGTTAAGGAGATGATTCAGAGTATGTAAGAGTCAGGTAATCACTGGCACTAGAGCTCCATGTTGAATTTATCAGCTCCAATCCTTCTGGTCTAAGGAACTGCTTACCCATTCCTGAACTTGTAAGTATACTCACAGTGACTCCTGCTCGCACACTGCAGATGTTGGTGGAAGGGGTGCAAGTTGGAATGCCACAATATCTGGTTCGTTTGTGATCTTCTGACTGGTTTTAACTACCCAGTTATTTTTGTAGAATTCAATGGAAAACTTCTGTCCTCTAGATATTATATATTCTTTCTGTGTGTTGGGATGTACAAAGTCTTCACTTTGTTACACAAAACTGAAAACCCCATCAAGAACTTCCAGCCTTTTTTTTCCGAAAAAGACATTGCAGTTTCACACCAGTGAATACATGACAAACAAGTGCAGTGTTTTTAACATTTCTGATGGATTTACCGACTCTAGCCACATTGAATACACTACTGGTGGTTTTGCTGTGGCAAGGTGAACAATGTTTATCCAACTGTTTTCACTAGCTCTTGCTACCAGTATTTCCAGAACATTCATATTATTTTAGATGTCCGTTACCTCTTGACTCTTGTTGTGTTCAAATCCAAATGTTGCTATGCTGACATCTGTGACTCCTTTGCACTGAATGGCTATGATGACCCACAGTCTGGATTTTTTCATGAATAATTCAACAAGCTGATTTTTTTTATGACTGTTTTTGAAATCTCAGCTTGATGTGAAGTAACAACCATGTTGTTTTGAGGGAAAACAATGGCAAAAGCTTTTCCTCCAGCTTGTCGAAGATGCTCCTTCACTTTTGTTGTCATTTCTTTTTATCCATTGAAAATGATGATGACCAATAAGATAACTTTTTAATTATGAAAGATTCATATAATTCACACAGCTGGCCAAATGTTGCTGTGCTGGACCATACCACAGTGTTTAGAAGGTAGCCTCCATCAATAGTTACAATTATTCCTCACTGAACGTATCACTTGGAAAGTCACATGAAGACCTTAATAGGTTAGCTCTGGTGCATGTGATTACCTGGCTCCCACTTACTCTAAATCATCTCTTTAACTTAAGGTCCTGCAATTGCAAGAGCATTTGTGGAAATCAGTGTGAATAGGTGCATTCTGGGCTGGAGTGTTCACTAATGTGTGTGCATTGCAGAGGATCTGCATGTATTAATGTCATATATAAAGGTTCAGATGATGAGAATGGTGATGAAGCTGAACATAAACTTCATTCAACGAATTCAGTACACTAATTTATAGTTCTGCAGATCGTTTCATTACTTTCTAAGTTTATTTTTGCCAGTTATATATAATTCCAGGCGAACAAACTCTTGGAGCACTCTTCCAAGCATGGAGAATGATGCTGACAGAGGGGAGTGGAATGGTGCTTTAAGCTAAGCTCTGTGCCTGTTTCTGAATGTTTCAATGCATATCTCACCAACCGTTTATCTACATCTAGATATATACACTGCAATTCACAAAATTGTGGGTGGCAGAGGGTGCTCAGCACCAAAGCTAATCTCTTTGTTGTGTATTCCAATCCCTAATGGTACAAGGAAAAAAATAATTCATATAAGAATCAGTGTTGCACCTTATTTCTCTAATTTTAACTTTCCAGTCATTCCGACTCAAGTAGGTTGGTGGACGAAGTATTTCACTACACTCGTAAGTGAAAGTGGGGCTACACATGTTTACGAAAAAGTTTTTTTATGAAATGTGCGTCATCTATCTATCAGCGACTCTCAACCTAGTCTACTAAACAGTTCGGTGACGCTTTCATAAGGACTGTAGCAAGCGGTCACAAATTGAGCGGGTCTTCTCTGTACTTTCTGTATACTGTCGATCAACCCTTTACAAAACGGATCCCAGATGGCACAACAATAGTCCAAATGTGGACGCACAAGAGATTTGTATGCTATCTCCTTTGTTTGTTCATTAAAATTTTTCAAGATTCGACCTAAGAATCGTAGCCTAGAATTAGCTCTACCAATTCACATTCTAATGCTTAAAATGTGTTATAAAACTATAATAATAGGTCTCAGCATGATAACTTTGATAAATTTTTTAGCTCCTGGGTTAATTATAAAATAAGTCATATTTCGTACCTACTTCATGAAGAAATATGAGTTTGGTTTTACTTTTATACAATAACTACATCAAAAACTACACATTTATTCAATAATTATGCTCTCCAAATTGCTAGGGCTGATAGTTAAAGTGCTAAAAGACTTCATACTGTCTATAGCAATCAAGTTCTACTTACACCCTTTTAACATGAAAACAACTATGACTTGGACACCTCAGAAATTGAACTTTTCAGGATTTTTTTTCTTAGGTATTAAATAACATCTGTGACAATTTTCAGGTCTACATTTTTTTTTTTTTTTCCTTCTGAGATTCATACCTGTAATGCCTTAGGAGAGGCACGCGGGTTTTTCGGCCCAGTGCTGATTCAATTGTAGTTGTATCGACGCGTATCTCAACAACAGACAGACAAACTATATACGATTTTAATGCTGAAACTGTGTACTATGACTGTGGTTATATACCTTGACATGATAACTTTGATAATCTTGCAGTGAATTGCATAGAATGACTCTATCCGGCTGGACTCATGTGAAGAATTCACTGCATCAATATGCCGGGAAAGTCTCCATTCACATATTAAAAAAAAATCTTGTTTTGTACCAGCTTCTTGATAAAAAATATGCCTGATACCTACACTTTTATGCAGTTTTTTAATCCCTTTGACCTGAAAAAACTACGATGTGGTTACTCCAGAGGAGGGGACTTTTCAGGATTTGTTTCTTAGATAGTAAGGAATGTCTGTGCCAAATTTCACAAATTTCATCTCTACTTTTTCTAGGTTCATAGCTATAATGCCTGGGCTATTTAGGTTACATCATTGTATCCATGAATTTTGCGTGAAAGAAATTGGCATGAACACTGAATAGTTTATACTCAAAGGTGAATAGCACATGAACTAGAGGAAATATCAATAATTTGAACGAAAACAGAAAAATAAAACAGTTTACTCAGAAGTTTGTCTCGCATTCGGGAAGACGTGAGTTCGAATCCTCATCCGGGCACCCAGATTTTGGTTTTCCATGGTTTCCCCAAATCACTCAAGGTGAATGCCAGGATGCATCCTGCAAAAAGTTCATGGCTGAATTCCTTCCCATTCCTTGTTTCCCATCCTTTAACCCTCAACAAGGCATAAAGCCGTAATAATTTTTTTTTCTATTGCCATTGACATGGAATGAGAGTGTTCCCCAGGATATCGATTTAAAGAAAGTTTAATAACTTAGTACCATTTCATTTTCAATTCAATTTGAAACTTATTTATCATCTCTATAACTAATACTTAGGAAGTAGTGTTACAGAATTAAAATATACTTGCAATTATTTATTATGTAATATTGTTTCATTCTTATAATGTTAGTTAAGTTTTTCTGTAAATTTCAAATATCGAAATAAGCAAAAATGTTACTTTTTTCATCTTAGTTTCAGTTGTCGTGAGAAAATTTATCAAAGTTGTTTACATCCGACCAAAATAATTTATATCCTCCATTGGTGTATTCTGTTAGAAAAAATTTATATTTTTATATTTCAATGTATTGTTGTACAGAAAATGTCACACTTAGAGTAATTTCAGGATACAAAATAATAGTTTGTTGTTACTGTTTTCACACATTTTTTTTTTTATCACCCATTTCCATAAAGGTTTCTTGGACAGCAGTCTTCAAGCATTTGGGTCGCATGTAATTGACCATACTGCACTTGGTGTTAATGTAGATGCTCGTTCGCATGATGGCAACATATCCACTCTTGGGCTGCATGAGGAAGTTCCCACAGTGACTTCAACACCGCATTTGAAATCTGTATGCACAGTTCATGGATTTACAGGAGAGACTGGAGCTTCTGTAGCAGATGATATAAATTGTGATTTAGATTCCGACATTGAGACTCAAGGAAATGTTATTGTTAAAACTGTGAGAACTATTTATAGAGACCCAAATGTTATCCAAAATGAAAATCTGAACAAACATAATATTTCTTTTATTAGTCAGAATGCAGGTAGTCAGTACATTATCTCAGAAACTGAAAATGATGGGGAAAAGATACAAAAAACAAATGCTGTATATAAACCTATGCCAATAATCTCTACAGACAAGGTGGTAAAAATATCTACAATCTGTGATCAAGGTGCAGGAATTATGAGAACTCTTTCAGATGAGGGTAATATTTCTGATGGTATAATTCAAAATGGGGAAAGACATTTTGTTGATTGCACAAGCCTTTCTCCAAATGAAAGTGTTAAAGAAGATGATGACAATGATATAGATTCATCTACACATGGCAATTTTGAGGAAAAATATTGTGGTAACTCAGATGCTGTGAACAGTGATTCTGATGGTGAAAGTGACAGTAAAGTGTCTGCATTTTCGGACCAAAGAATGACATCCAGGAGAAGGACCATTGGCAGTTCCAGTGAGTCTGATGTTGCACTCCATGAAGGCAACGAACTCTCAGATGATGATCATCCAGGTACAGGCATGTCAGCCTTTAAAGAAGAATTAAATGAATGGAGGAAAACTAAAAGATTCAGAAGTTTAAGAGCATTTTATTTAAAAGCCAGGGTTACATTTTCCATCTCATTAACTCATTTAAATGCACATTTTAAAACTGAGTCTAAAGGCATTGACAATACATAACAACCACATTGTTATCTTGAGCAATGTGATATTGGAAAACTTTGTACTTTGCCTTTGATAAATTGTTGGAATAAATTTTCTGTAGACCTAAGGGTTATTAAGTTAAAATGTGCATTAATTTTTATCAGATGGTGAAAAATATCATGCAACAAAGTATTCCAGCTATTCAGAAACTTTTATTTTGTACAGCAGTCTCAATGTTATGAAACTTTTAAAGCTTGTATAGTCTAGTGCTGTTAAAGTAATAACCCCCAAGTTGATGTTTAGTAGACCTAATAGTCTTCTGGCTGATATAGAAATCTAAACTAGAGACATCTTTTAGTTTCCTACCATTTATTTTATTCTAATTTGTGCATTAAACACCCAAGATGTAGTTGAATCGGCTCTTTTCTTTCTTGAAATTTTTATGTTTCCTCTCTCTCTCCCTCTCTATGTTTGCCATGTGAGGTGGATCCAGAAATAATGTATAATAAAGGGGCTGGAGGAAGTACTAAAATTAAAGGTTTTAGATCTTGCAACAACTGATATATTTATTGTGTGACATATTTTGGGTAATATGATTGATGTTTCATGCAATAGCTGTTTATAAGTCCATATACATCATGACTTATGATATGTGAATAACATTAAGCAAATATTCTTACTTTTTACAACAACAAAAAATTGCAAAGGAAGGAATGATGCTTTTGCTGCCCCACTCCTTCAGTTGCTGGATCCACCACTACTTTCTCTGTACATATTTCTCTAGTATTTTCTGCTTTAATAATGCTTGGTAACTAACAATTAAAAAAAGAAATTTTTCACTTTTTCTAATTACCCTATTTTCAGAAAATGATTCAAAAGCCTCTTATCCTATATTTTGTTCAGTAGATATTTTTTTTCCATTAGTGACCAGCATGAAGAAGGTTATTAAAAAAAATCCAGGATGACGTAGCATATTTTTAATGTGATGTACCCAAATTTTTCATTGTTTAAATATAAACATTCAAATGATGGATGGTTTGATAGATAATGTTACCATAGTTATGGAGACATTATAAATTGAAGCATTTAGCTGTATATCTTCAGCATGCTTTACTAGCAATGTTGATAACAATATCAACTTCTATTTTTCCTATGACTAAACCAAAACTTTCTTTAAAAGTTGATTCCTAATGCTTCATTCTATGCTCAATTTGCTTCTGTCAGTATTTTTTTTTAAATTCTTTTCTCATAATTTGTTTTATATGTATAGAGAAATTCTATATTAAAAAAATTGCTTTCCTCCTACAATATTTTAATTATAACATGACTTTCATGTATAAAAATACAAACGTATATATTAAGAATTTTAGTTTGCCAGAATGTTAACATAACAATCATCTGCTCTGACTCCACCACAGTGTTAGCCCGTAGATGGCATGGCTTGTGTCGGCGCTGGCTCGTCCCAGCTTGCTTCCTGTTGGCTCTGTTAGCGTGTGTTGCGCTGCATGGCTGCGCCTCCCCATACACACTTGTGCTGCACCGCTTCTTACCCCATGTTGTTGCTGCCCATGGTAATATATATCCTACTGTAGAATATGGCAACCTAGTTGCTACAAAAAGCCAGTGCCCATTATATGAACTCTACGCAATGAATTTATGGTGAAGTTGACAGAAGAAAATTCACGTGTTTGTAATACTAATTTTTGTATGGTTATAAGGCAAATAAACTAAAACTTGTAGCATTTCTGTCAGTAACAATATATAACAACCACATTTTCAAGCATGATATGCATGTGGCCTGCCATTTTATTTGCAATGGAGTAATTAGTAAGTAAGGCTTCTTGTAGCAACTGTGATTTTCATTTTTGTAGTTCCTAAATCTGATTTCTTCTAGCAACTTTGTAGAATACTCTTTTAACATTACAACATTGTAGTGAATAATATTGACTGTAAATAGCTTTAATATTGTAGGTATTGGCCATGCACCAGGGGGCATGTGGTACACTAATTGCCTTTTGCCGGAAATATACATTAATACCCTTAACCTTGGAATTTATTGCAGGTTCCGAGTACTTTCAAGGATCAGATCAGCAGACAACTATTGAATCAGCAACCACAGAATTTGATCCAATTAACCAAAGAAAGTAAGTTTCTTCATCTTGTGAGCAGATGGTTATCATGAAACAGAATACATGTGTAACTTAATCTTATATATTTTTGATGTCAGTTATTGGAAACAAAGAAACTGCCGCAAGGCACTGAAAATAAGATAGGATAGGGAAAATAAAAAATTACCCGTCACTTACCACAGATGAAGGCAGGAGGGCGAGACACGTAAAAACACAAAAACAAACAAATTGCACAATATTTCGACTTTTAGTCTTAGTCATGTGGGAGGCGTGACATGGAAGTAGGAAAGATGTGGTCACATCCCAACCCGCCACATGAAAGAATCACAGGCAGAAAACGCATGGTAGTGGTAGATTTCCGGGAGGGGGGGGGGGGAGATAGGCTTGACCAGCGATAAAAGTGAGACAAATCAATATAATCTTTGTGTAGCATAATATTCTGAGATATACTTATGCTTAAGTGGTTGCACAGTTGGTTATAATTATATGAGGGTGGATTGATAAGCTAAATTCAATACATTTAACCCACATTTCTCTAATTTCTTTACTCCTTCAAAAAAAATGATTTTTCAAAATTTGCAAAAACATTGTTGAGTATCCCCCTAAAATGTCAACTTCACGAAATTAAATGGAAACCCAGTAGAAGCATTCTTGAGGAATAAATATGGTTTTAAAATTAACTGTAGGTTTTACTAACAAACATTTATAAATTACATTTTAAAAAATAGTTAGTCCGATATCAAATTTTGAAGTTAAGAGCTGACGTCACGTGTTTCAAATTACCTTTTTAAAGAATTGGTCATATTGCTTTTTGTCTATTCTTAGTCCAGTCTTTTAGTAGTTAATGTTGAAGTTAGATCGTGGCAAGTTCCTTTGTAATGTAGGCCTGGAATGGTAGCTTAAGTAGAGTTGTGTGACTGCTGTTAACAAAAGATTCCTTCAGTCTGCACTCTTAATGTTGTTTCATCCTAGTAAGGGGACCTAGGGTGAAAGTTTGCCTCTCATGAAGGTGCCTAATCTGGTGTATTCATTTGGATCCGATTGTTTGATGCCTTAACCAAAATTATCTGGTACCGGAAAATTGTAGTAGAATTTTTGAATGAATATAAACTTTTAAAATTGAAACCAGTGTATTGTGTTCATTGTTTCAAGTACCCTTAACTCTTGGGGTTAAAACGAGGGTTTGGTGGCCGTAAAATAGAACTTTATTCCCTACTAGGCTGTAAGCTACCTTAGAATTTGTCAATTTCTAGTTAGTCACTATGGGAAATGAAGAACATGCATAATTCAGGAACTGATACCACAGCCTACAGCCACATAAGCGACAAATTGAAGCCGCAAAACCAACTAAACAGGTAATACAGACCATAAACCAGCCTCAAAGAATGAAAATAGAAGTGTTAACTTACCTAAATAAATGCAGTAGCGAAATATCCATCTTGGTAAAATAAATCTTTGTTATGACACAATATCACTATTAAGCAACACTTTTTGATGCTGTAAAAATTCTTTATAATAACAATCAACCATTAGAAAATAAATTCTGTTATAAACAAACCATAAGCAAGAGTTGGAAGCATTTAAAATATGAAAACACTGGTATTCAAATAAACTTGCATATTCAAAACCATAAAATCAAATATTTGAAGGAATATCTGAAGTCAGTTGAGAGTGTTTAACAAACTAAATAAATTCTATATATCGTACTGAAATTTGAAATAATTTTATACAGTCAGACAAGCCGAAGATTACTTTCTAAATCAAACAAGTTCAAATCACCATGCTTTCGACAAACTTTAATAATCAAGACCAGTCAACTAAAGTCAGGAAAGGAAAATCCTTTTGGGATATGTAATAAAAATCACATGAAATACTACTTTTTAAAAGATGGTGTCACCGAACAAGGAAATGGATATTTTGGGAACTTGATTGCGAGACAACCACAGTAGCTAGAGGGAAGATTGAGAGCATTTTGGAAAGCTGAGAAACTGTAGAAGCCAATGGAGTTAGTTTTAAAATCTAAAATATACGAGGGCCGTTCAGAAAGTAACCTCCGATCGGTCACAGTGCGGGTGGTGGGGGTAGTCGCGATGCCATCTGTGCATTCACGCACTCAGCAGGTCAGTCGGCATCAAGCCGTGGTCGAGTGAATGTCGTACCTGCGCTAGTTTAGTTTTTGTGGCAGTTTGAAATATGTGCTGCAATAGAAAACCCCGCCAAATGTGAAGTGCGTGCTGTCATAAGGTTTTTTACAGCCAAAGGATATTCTGCAGCAGCTATTCATCGTGAGCTTTGTGCCGTGTACGGACCAAGAGTTATGAGTGAAGGAGTTGTCCGTGAATGGGTACGTTTATTTAAAAGTGGACGAGAAAACGTTCATGATGAAGAGAGGAGTGGTAGACCATCATTGGTGACTGACGAACTCGTTCAGACAGTTGATGCAAATGTTCGTAAAAATCGACGTTTCACAATGTCGGAGTTATCTACTGTTTTTTCCGCAGATTTCTAAGACTCTCTTGTACGAGATAGTGACAGCAAGATTGGGTTACCGTAAGTTCTGTGCACGATGGGTGCCCAAAATTCTTACTGACCACCACAAAACTCAAAGAATGGCCTCTGCATTAGACTTTCTGTCACGTTATGAGGACGAAGGAGAACCATTGTTAAACAGAATCGTGACCGGTGACGAAACCTGGATTAAGTACGTGAACCCTGAGACAAAAGAACAATCAAAGTTGTGGGCACATTCAAATTCGCCTACCAAACCAAGAAAAGCCTTGCAAGATTTTTCTGTCAGAAAACTGATGGCAACGGTGTTTTTGGATGCCAAAGGGGTGTTGTTGGTTGAATTCATGGAACGTGGGACGACCATTAATCAAGACGTGTACTGTGAAACACTAAAAAACTTACGACGGGCTATACAGAACAAACGCCGTGGTATGCTGACTTCCGGTATCGTTTTTTTGCACGATAACACCCGTCCTCACTCTGCTCGCAGAACAACGGCCCTTCTTGAGTCCTTCAAGTGGGACGTTATCAACCATCCACCTTACAACCCAGATCTGGCACCAAGCGATTATCACCTCTTCATGCATATGAAGAAAAGGCTCGGGTCCCAGCGGTTTGATGACGACGAAGAGCTCAAAGATGCAGTCACAGGCTAGCTCCAGGCACAAACGGGTAATTTTTATGCAGAAGGAATTTCAAAGCTTGTGAAGAGATACGATAAGTGCTTAAATCGCTATGGAGACTATGTAGAAAAATAGTGCAAAGATGTAGTTGTTAGATGTATATATTAAAATATTTTTATTACAACCCAGATCTGGCACCAAGCGATTATCACCTCTTCATGCATATGAAGAAAAGGCTCGGGTCCCAGCGGTTTGATGACGACGAAGAGCTCAAAGATGCAGTCACAGGCTAGCTCCAGGCACAAACGGGTAATTTTTATGCAGAAGGAATTTCAAAGCTTGTGAAGAGATACGATAAGTGCTTAAATCGCTATGGAGACTATGTAGAAAAATAGTGCAAAGATGTAGTTGTTAGATGTATATATTAAAATATTTTTATTTAACTTGGTGTATTTTTTTAAATCAACCGGAGGTTACTTTCTGAACGGCCCTCGTAGTATTCCTGCACAATTTTGTACCATGTAAGGATACTCTAACATGTTCTTGTTGGTCACAAGAACGGGTTTTGGTGTACTTCTAAACCTAATAAATAAATAAGCCTTATTTGGTATTAAACAAAAGGTACAATTAATATAAGCTATATAAAACTCACTCGAACCTTCCTCCATTTCTATTTTTCCAAGTTTTATAGGACTATTATTCAGAGGGCAGGGCTACATGGGTAGAAGTGTGAGGACCATATAGGGAGTGGATGCAGCGTTTGACGCCAGTCTCGGAAAAGATCTCAAGGCGTGGGGATGTGTGGCTCAGTGTTTCGCTAACTTAGTCGGGCAGGGCTGAGGGCAGAAGTAGTTCGGGGAAAACCATGCTTATGGTTGGCCATCATGGATTTTGAGGAGAACAGCTCAGATTCAAAAAACTAAGATGTGAATTGAGCTTAGGGGTTGGTCTGTGTAGTAACATTTCATAATCTACAATCATTGCAGTGAAAACACGTCTGATTGCCTTTCAACTGTAAAAGTGTATTTTATTCCAAGAATATAGTGATTGTTTATTTTGAAACTTGAACAGTGAATTTTGATTTCATAGTTACAACCCAATCTTTTCTTTCTTGAGGTCAACTGAAGAAAGTGGCGATCGACTTTAAGCTCTTACAGTTGATTTCTTCCAAGGCACTATTTTCACAGTTTAACAGTTTTATTTTCAGCAAGATTATCTACGAGGCAAGTTGTGAGTTAAGGTGAAGGGAAAGCACATACTACAACCCCAGTATGGCTTACCTCCTTATAAGGCATTGTCACTATCTTAATTAAGTTTGAGAAGTGTATGCAAACGCCCATGCAGAAATTTACAAACTATCTTTCCACTAGAAACCTTTTAAATATGAGACTATCATAAATTTATACCTTTTCTCCAAAACATCTCTAACCAGTTATTTCCCACTTCTTTTGTGATATAAAACTATCATCAATTATCTTATTTCAACATCTACCAACTCTTCCAAACATTTCCTTACCAAATAATCAATCTAAACTGCTATTTTAATTACTGGTAATAACAATCACTAACCCATTTGTTGTACAAGCCTATTTACCCTACTTTAGACTTTCTGTTTTCTTTATTATGAAATTCTTTATCAATTTATACTTTACCCCTACAAATGGAACTATTTACTCTTTTACATGTTTCCACCTCAAAATACATTTTATCATTCAACTATTATCAGATATTAAATGTTAAACTGTAGTAAAAATCCCTTTATAAAACCTTTTACAGTTAAAGTACATTCCACAATATTTCACTCCATACCAAATCCTTCAAAACTTATCAGCAACAACCTTTATAGATGACCATGATCCAATTTGTCACTCCCTGGACTAAAAGGGTCTGTCGTTTCTAATTCTTTACAGCAAATGCACGCTATTTGGTTATATACTGTATAATTAATAAGAATTCAAGTCCATTCTGACCATTATTTCATGATGTAGTATCACCATGACATCTACTAAGCTCTTACATCATACAAGGGTGGTCTGAAAAGTTTCCGACCTAACAAAGATACAAGGGTTTTTTTTTGTAATTTTGTTGTTTTTTGTTTGTTTTTGTATTTGTCTCCTTGTAACTCTACACACTTCTCCCAGTCACGCTCCCATGTCAGTAACCCGTCCAAATAGTACTCGGCATTTTTCTCTGCAAAATAATTGTTCACGAAGGTGATTGCCTCTTCATTTGACAAAAATCTCTGTCCTCCGAGCGCAACTTTTAGATGAAGGATCAAAATGAAGTTGCTTGGGGCTAGATCTGGTGAGTAAGGAGATGGTTAAGTAGATAAAACTGTAATTCATGAATTTCGTCATGGCAACCGCTGAGGTGTGAGACGGTGCATTGTCTTGGTGAAACAGAATTTTCTTTTTCTGCAAATGTGACCATTTTTTTGCAAGTTCTGCCTTCAGCTTGTCAAGTAATGATGCATAGTATGCTCCTGTAATGGTTTTTGCTTTTTGAAGGTAATCGATTAAAATAACTCCATGACTATCCCAAAAAACAGTTGCCAGCACTTTCCCAGCCGAGAAAACAGTTTTTTGCTTTTTTTGGAGCCGGTTCCCCCTTTGCAGTCCACTGTTTGGACTGTATTTTTGTTACGGGCGTATAATGGTGTATCCAAGTTTCATCTACAGTAATTAATCAGCGCCAAAACTCGGATTTATTGCACCTAAACTGTGCCAACAGAGCGTTCGAAATGTTCATTCAAACACGCGGACAGCTTTCTCATACCTAAATGTTGATTTAATATGTAACAAGCACGTTCTTTTGAAATGTTCATAACCTCTGCTCTCTCTCTCACTTTAATTTGACGGTCATCTAGCACCAATTTGTGAACTTTGGCAATGTTTTCGTCGGTAGTTGCAGTTTTTTTGACATCCTGAATGTTCATCATCTCCCAAGCTCTTATGGCCATGTTTCAATTCAGCCTCCCAAAACTTGACTGTGGTAAGTAATGATGTAGAGTCCCCATACACAGAAGCCAACTCATCTTTGATTTGCGTAGGCCTTTCAAAACAAATATTTAATGACAGCTCGATATTCGATTTTGTTCATTTTCACAAAAATACTCACATCAACTCACTCAAACGACTGTCACATAACAACTACACATCCAAAATGGCTGAAACTTTGTTGAGTAACTGTCAGCAGATAAACAACGAAATTCACTAGCTTTTATTTATGAGTGCTGCCATCTTCACGTTGAGGTCGGAAACTTTTCAGACCACCCTCGTACAATTATCCAAATTATCTGGTAATTGATATAGAGCTGCCTGTATCCCGGTAACCTTCGGACATTTTTCATGGTACAATTTGTGTTACCAAGTTTTCTAGAGGCTCAAATCCATCAACTATATTCTACAAGGAACTATTACTTCCTTCAAATCTCTGATTCTTGCTGTCTCAGCCAGAAAATGCTTCAGGATTATCTCTAATGACAGTGAACTCCAGGTCAACATATATCAATTTCTTCATCCATAATCTCATAGCTCCTTAATTTGCAGTGCAACATGCTGTAAATAGCTTACATCATCTTCATCAATTTTTCACTGTTGATGGCTTCCCTGTGACTGGAATACTTACTTTAAACCTTAATATTATGTTGTTTGTTTCACACTTTGTCGGATAACTAAGATATCAATGGATACAGCTGCCAGGGGCAAGTTCAATTTATTTCTTCTTGAATTGTTTCCACGTTAATAATATAATGTAGTATTTTATATTTTGAAGAATATCTAAACTTTATTATCATCCTTTTTCTTGTTTCAACGCCGAACTACATATGAGAAGCATGGTTTCCAAAGAATTCAACGTTCCTTTTTAGTAGTGACTGTTTTGCTCATAACTGATACATTGGTGTTCTGACGACTTGTGTGACACACACACAGCAGCAGCTGTTTTATGACTAAGAATACAAATATAATTGAGTATTGCTAATTATTAATCCTTTTTTAAAAAAAAATATGGTTATGCTATAGCCCTCCTCATGGATTTTGAGAAAAATAACAGTGGTAACCTTTTTATATATATATACTAAGGATTTATACGGGAGAACTTGCATTCTTCATCATCTATTTTGCTTCCTGTTTTGGTTTTCAATATATTAACAACTTTTTCAATTCATAACATGCCAAACATAAAAAAATAATAAATTAACATGATTGATTCAAGATATAACAATGCAACAAATGAACTTCATGTCCTGTCACAAGAGATGTCGCTGCATGTTAACTATCCACCTTTGTTACTTAAATTGCTCCAGGCCAACATCTCTGTATTATCTATATTATCAGACAAATCCGTGTAATTATTCAAGGTTATGAAACCAAAATATAGCCTAACCGATAATTGTCAATATCTGTGAAATATTGGAAAATCTTTATTAATAGAAGGTTGGACCACCCTTTGAGTGAAGCACAGATTTAATGCAACGTGGGATATATGCATAAAGCTCCACTTAAACATGCTCCGACAATCATTCCTCTTTGGAATTCTGACAGGTCTGACATTTCAACTTATCACAGACAGTTTGATAGACGTATGCAACGCTGTTGAGAGAGTGATACCTTCTTCTTTACGCTCACTAGGTGGCAGACTTCTGTTGCAGGTGGTGCGGCTGTAGGTATGAAATACATCATACTATTTCACAGGTGTTCGTATTATTTTGTCCTTCCCCTGTATACTATCAACTATACATCAGTTCATAAATTTAAATGGGTTGTATTTTTTTAAAAAAGGTTTGAGGGCAATGGCATAGTACATCTCTTTGATCTTACTACCCTTTAGGTAGGCCATTGTGTAGGAGTTCTTACTGTCCCTACCCATTACAATAGAACTCCAATTATCCAAATCAATTGGGACCGGACCCCATTCGGATAGTCGGATTTTTTCCAAAAAAGGGTCTATTTTGATTAATTATTGTATATATGCTGAAAATGCCTTCTTTTCCAAGAGATTTTTGACGCTTTTTCACTTCAGGAATGAAAATTTCGACGTACCACTCGGTAAACAAAGCTGCAGTCATCCGAACTATGGGTGGGTTTTTATAAAATACTGGAAGCCTTTTCGCAGTACGTTTCCGCCTTAGTTAAAAAAGCGATTCAGATAATCGGAGTTCGGATAATTGGAGTTCTACTATACTGCATATGGTCCTTCATTACATTGGCTTGTCTGTTGTTGAGGATATATCTATTGTTATGGAGATGCTTGGTATCAAACACCACTTTTCGAATCACCCACAGAAAATATTAAGATCTTCATTTAGCATTTCCATGTTCCAAATGCCAGGTGATTAGCATATGCAGATTTACGGGAGATAGTCAGATGTTTATATGCAATGTAGAGGTTGAAAAATTATGGTGAGAGAACAATCCTTGAGGCAACCCAATGTTGAGCACTTTTAATTTACTGTGCTTTCTATCCATCACAACCAAAACCACCATGTTTGATATCATGTTGTTTATGAACTCCAACATTACACTACAATCTGTAAGTATGATGAACTTGCACATAACATCTTCCCTCCACACTGTATCACATGCAGCTACAAAGTCTATAAAGATAGCTCCACTCTAAAAAAAATTTCAATCCTGCTAATGTATGGATTGTTAAAGTGCGAACCTGGTCCTTACAGCTACAGATTAATCAAAAACCTGCTTGTTCAACTGGAAGGATCTAAGCCTTTCCAGGAGCTTATAGCTAACACTCATCAAAGAAATTGGGTAGAAGGTTTCTGTACTGCTTTTCTAGATTTAAAGATGGCTATGTTATTAGTCCATATAAAATCTGAAGGAAGCTTTCCGGTGTGTTAGATATTTATAAAAAAGAAAAATAAAACTGTGATGTGCATTTTCTTACATTTTTCCACAGTGTGTGAGAAATTATGGATGAATTCCATTAAAACCAGAATCTTTTCTATTCTCCGTATCTCTCTTTTCTTAGCAGATCCTCAGTAGAAGGGTCAGAGGTGATGGTGTATGACTTTTTCTTTTCAAATGAGTTAATTGTGATTTTATTAAACTTTTATGAACTTTATCAGGTTTAACTTTTAACACACTAGCAATACAGCGGGCTACTTGATTTGGTGTTTCAGCTGATTTGGGTTGAAGAATATTATGTGCTCTTCCCAACTTCTTCAACAAGCTCCAAGCCTTTCTGCTGGAATGCTTGAGGTTTACAGACTTGATGGTTTCTGTACACTTTAAAGCCTATTAGCCAAAGGATAGCTGAAAGTTTATACATCTTCAGTAAAGAGACAATGTTAATTTTTATCATGATGTTAAAAACATTTCCTCATTTGTTGAAATTAGGTGATCATTGGTGGTGAGTCATCAATATAGATTGTGGTACCATAATATAGGTGGAAAGTAGGTTGCGGTAATATTGAGCCTGGTATAATTCGTCTTGATGTAAGTGTGAGTTTATTAAACATAAATCAAATCAATGTTGTTTTCCATTGATGGCCTGAATAGGTATACACTCTTAGTTTTACTTATTCTCTCAATATTTATTTGGAGGATTCTTACAGTAAGCTCAATGGTCTTTGTTGATTGACTCTGAAAAGAGCTAGACTTACGTCATTTATTGTCAGTGCTGATGTTCAGATCAAGACTGGAGAATCGAATCCAGGTATCTATTCAGTGGCTCCACATGCAGGAGTCTGCTTAACCCCACCTTCAATCATTTCATAAAAAGGGTTGAGAATTATGGATTGATTAGGTTGGCTTCAGTGTCAGGTAAATTGGTGAAGGGAATCATATGTAACTACATCAGAAATGTCTTGTGAATTGTCAACATGACTTTAGGCAGGATTATTCATGTGAATCACAGTTGGTGAACAATGCACAAGCTATTTTGGATGAAAAGGACAAGGAAGGCCAAACTTATAGTATAGCACTATATTTTTCCTAGGAATTTGAAAAAATGGTGTTAAATAAGGTAAAAACACTGAAAGGGTTTAAAATTAAAATTTGTGAAGTTTAAAGTAGGTCAGTAGATAAATTACTCTCAAAGAACCAAAGACACAAAACGAGAAAGGGAAAACTAAGTGCAGGGAAATTTCCAGTATGCTATCTGCTCCATAGTAACTAAATTTTCAAGAATGCCTGATATGAAGTGCTATTATGTTGTCAGGGCCATCTCTTCCTTTCCATGCACTACACCTAATTCTTCTTACAACCCATCCAGTCCATATCCCCAAAAGGTGCCTTATACAACCAAACATTTTTCCTCACCTGCCTCCTGTCTTCCAGTGAAGCCAAACCCAGCACTTTTAGCATATCTGTTATAGCTATTTTCAGAAATCAAGCCATTGTCCTTGGCTCCAATTCCTGTACTTGATTCCTATAATGTGGGTACCATACTACCTCACCATACTCGAGCAGAGGTCTGACAAACTTTTTTATCCCAATTTCCTCACAAATTGTGTCTAGTAAATATAGGATTTTGAAACCTCTCCTTTCCACCTGTTCAACATATCCTTCTCAATTGAACTAACTGTTGAATGTTACAAGTATGTCACCATATTTACACTTAGGGTTTTCAAAAGGCTATTGCTCCTTCACTTTACAAAACTTTTCTTTTTCTTTTTGTTTCCCTAATAGGCTGACTCTCTTTGGTATTTACGTCCACTCAATGTTGATCTACAAATTAAGTACCCCCTTTAGCTGTTCACAATCCTCTTCCATTTTGATCCTATTATGTAATATTGCTTCATCTCCAAACAATCTAATTTCTTATTGTAAATTGAGGAACTCCTGTTTTCATATTCACCTAACCTGAGTCCCCGCATAGTGATCAACAGGCCTTATTAGCAAGAGGGTGAAACTGTTTTTTATCTCTTGTGCTCTCCACTATCACTAGTGATAAACACATTTACTTATTAATTTCATTTTTTTTTTTTTTTTTTTTTTTTTACTTGTGTCACTAATCTTATTTTGTTGGCAATACTCCATTTATGTTGTAACTCTGAGTATGAATTTAATTTCTTACTAAATATCTCTTCTTGGTAATTCATTCTTTAACTATGTTAAGCAGCCAAAGCCTTACATTTTCTTTTGTATTTCCAGAAATCTAGACCCGGCAGCTCACAACAATGATCTATAAACACCAGCTGCCCTTCACCAGTTTTTCTTCTATTTTTTGGTTCACACTCCATCCTTCAAGGACAACTTTACACCTTCCATTAATCAAGACCATCCCACTATAACTATTTGTGGTTATTTTCATCTTCATGAAGTTCCTGAACTCTTTTTCTTCTACAGTTCATCAGTAGGAGACTCATAACTGTCTTTTGTATAATCTTGCATTACACTTCTCCAACTTTATTTTGATCCCCACGTTTATTGTTACATAAACTTCAACTAGTTCTTTAGCAGAAATAATGACACTGTAAAGGTTTTAGGGCAATGAAAATAAGGAAGGATAGGCTAAGTAAACCTATCACTCACCTCATTTGAAGGCACAAGGGCAATGAAAAACAAAACAAACACAGTTTACAATATTTACTATAACTCTTAATAATGTTTGAGGTGAGACATATGATAAGAGGATCACATGAGTAGACATTGAGACTATATTGTGGCGAGACAGAATTATATCAGGCTAATGTGCAGAAGGTTTAATAGAAGTGGTTAGGCAGTGGCATATTTGCTGTGTGTGTAATATTGGGAGTTAACATAAAATATTTTAAAATAAATACCTCACGGGTTTTCTGCTGGATATTTTCTTTATTATTAAACTCTTTATTTAATAACAACCATGTTTCGGCAAATACCTCCATTGCCTTCATCAGGTTAGCTTTCATTTAAAGTTACAATACTGTGAATGCCTCACGCAGCAACAATTATCTGTCTAGCATTTGCTACTATGAAGATGCAGTTGCAAGAGGCTTCCTTCTACTGCTGTCGGTGGTGGGTTTTCTGACATGGCTTGGTAAATGTCATGTCCTACAGATTGTTTAGACTGGTTTTGCAAAACCTGACTGTCTTTCAAGCCAGGGTACTTATTTGAATCTAATTCTAAATCAACAACTACTATGTTTTATAAGGTTTTATATATATATATATTGTTTGTTTGTTCTAAAAACTATTGGGGGTGGGGGTGGGGTCTCATACAATTAAATATTTACATGGGGACATACAGTTAATATATGTTTCTAACTACTTAACCTATTGGAGGCAAAAAATTATTTACAAATATTATGTCCTACCTAATCTAATGAAGGGTATATATATATATATATATATATATATATATATATATATAATAACAATGAAAAAAAGACGCTAAGTAGCGGAAAGGAATCAAATTAGGATAGGGAAATGAGCCACCACCCACCTTTAGATGATGGATGTGGGGCGCGAACACACAGAAAAGACACAAACACAAACAATAAAGTAATTTTCGGGAAAAAACCCTTCTTCATTATGAGAGGTGGGTGCACCCGGAGACTGCCTCACGGAAAGACCGCCGGTCGACAAAATGGTGGGGGTAAATTGAAACATAGGAAAAGTAGAGGGGCAGTGAATCAGAGCTCATACCCGAGCAAAAATTAATATCCAAACTAATATCTGGTTGGTAGGAAGATCAAAATATAATATATATTGAAAAAATTAAAATATTATACAAATAAAATATATATATATAATAATAATAATTATGAATTAAACATCACCTCAGGTTAGTGGTGGTTCAATATAGGTAGTGGAAAGGAGAAAAAAAAAAAAAAAAAAAAAAAAAAAGGTGACCGGGTATTATCTTAGGTTGAGACCAGGTGGTTGCCTAGTGCCAAGTTTGTACTGGTAGGCAAGTTCCCACCTTCTGAGTTCAGAGAAACTGCTGCTATTAGGGAGAACTCTGATAGCACGGACTGTGTAACAAGAGTTGAAATTATTCAAGTCGTGGGTTATGGCATGGGCAGCAACTGGGTGCTTTGGGTTCTGTGTGAATACCGTCTGACGGTGGCCATTCATTCTTATGGAGAGTGCATTAGTGGTCAAACCTATATATGAAGCCAGGCAGTGGTTGCATGTTAACTGGTATATTACATGCGTGGTTTCACAGGTGGCGTGTCCTATGATAGGGAAGCTTTCCCCTGTGACCGGGTTGATGAAAGTGGTGGAAGCATGGTGTATGTCACACATCTTGCAGCGTGGTCTATTACATGGGAAAGAGCCTTGGGGTTGACTGTTAGGAAGAGGAAGACTGTGTTTGTGGACTAGAAGTTCGCTGAGGTTAGGAGGTCTGCTGAAACAAGTTCTAGGAGGGGCAGGGAGGATTTTAGGAAGAATGGATCTCATTTCAGGGCATGTTTGTAAGAAATCATAGCCCTGCCGGAGGACTCTGTTGATGGATTCGAGGCCTGGGTAGTACTGTGTGACTAAGACTGGATTGTGGTTGGTTTTTGCGGGTCTGGGATGATTGATTGGCTGATTCAGTTGTGATGTGGCACGTGAAAGCTGTTTGTTAACCAAAGCTGGAGGGTAGTTCCGAGATATTAATGCTTCTGAAATACTGTTTGAATAATCCATGAGAGACTGTTGGTTAGAGCATATGCGACTACCTCGAATGCCAAGACTGTAGGGGAGTGAACGTTTGGTGTGGTATGGGTGGCAACTGTCGAAATGGAGATACTGTTGAAGATTGGTTGGTTTGATGTGAACTGAAGAGTTGAGATAGCCATTGGATAGGGACAAATCAACATCCAAGAATGTGGCCTGGGTGTGGGAGTAGGACCAAGTGAATTTCAGCATGCTAAAGTTATTGAGATGGTTCAGGAAATTTAGCAGTTCATTTTCTCCATGCGTCCAAATCATAAATATGTCATCAATGAAACGAAGCCAAATGAGGGGTTTGAGAGGGAATTCCTCCAGAAATGTCTGTTCCAGCCGGCCCATGAACAGATTAGCATAAGAGGGGTCCATGCGGGTACCCATGGCAGTTCCGCAGGTTTGGTGATAGATGTTGCCTTCGAAGGAGAAGTAGTTATTATTGAGGATAAGGTGGGCTAATTTGATGAGGAAGGATGTCATGGGAAGGCTATTGGGAGGGCGCTGGTCCAGAAAGTGTTCCATGGCCCTGAGGCCATGCCAGTGTGGAATGTTTGTATACAAGGACGTGACGTCAATGGTAACCAGTATTGAGTCGGAAGGAAGAGGTGTGGGTAAGGTAGTAAGCCGGAAGAGAAAGTGCTGGGTGTCCTTTATATGAGAAGGGAGCTGATTAACAATGGGCTGTAGGTACTGGTCAACCAAGGCAGAGATGCGCTCAGTTGGCGATCCGTAGGCTGCAACGATAGGGCGTCCTGGATTGCCAGGTTTATGGATTTTGGGCAATAGATAAAGGGTGGGTGTACGTGGATTTTGAAGAGTGAGAAGCGAAATGGATTGTGGGGTGAGACCTTGGAGAGGTCCACTAAACTGTACATATTCTTGTATTTTTTTGTTGACAGCAGGAGTTGGATCTTCCGATAGGCAGCAGTAGGTTTTGGTGTCTGATAGCTGACGAAGAGCTTCAGCCACATAGTCATTCCTGTTCATGACTACAGTGGTTGAACCCTTGTCAGCTGGAAGGATAATGAGTTCTGAATTGCTGGAGAGTTGTTTTCTGGCACGGGTTTCAGCTTGGCTAAGATTATTGGTGTTTGCTAAAGATTTAAGAAAAGTGGGAGAGGCCAAACTGGTGGAAAGGAAATCTTCAAAAATTTGGAGGGGATGGTTCTGGGGAAGAGGTGGAGGGTCAAGTGTAGATGATGGTTTGAATTTCTCTAGACTTGGTTCTAGGTTGTCCTGATATCCCTGTTCACTGCTAGTAGTGGCAAAGTGATACCGCCAGCGGAGTGTACGGCAGAACGATAGAGAGTCACGGACTAGTTTGGCATGGTCAAACGTGGGGGTGGGTGAGAAGGTGAGTCCTTTGGAGAGTACAGAGAGCTGGGATTCAGATAATGGTGATGAGGATAGGTTTATAACTGACAGTTTAGGCTTGGGAGTAGGACTTCGGTGTAGAGAGCGAGGTGCAGGTTTTAAAGGGGGAGGTTGAGGTATGTTGAGGAGCTGGGCAATGGACGGTTTTGAGGAAATCAAAATCACAGCCTCCTCTGATTTCCTCAAAACCGTCCATTGCCCAGCTCCTCAACATACCTCAACCTCCCCCTTTAAAACCTGCACCTCGCTCTCTACACCGAAGTCCTACTCCCAAGCCTAAACTGTCAGTTATAAACCTATCCTCATCACCATTATCTGAATCCCAGCTCTCTGTACTCTCCAAAGGACTCACCTTCTCACCCACCCCCACGTTTGACCATGCCAAACTAGTCCGTGACTCTCTATCGTTCTGCCGTACACTCCGCTGGCGGTATCACTTTGCCACTACTAGCAGTGAACAGGGATATCAGGACAACCTAGAACCAAGTCTAGAGAAATTCAAACCATCATCTACACTTGACCCTCCACCTCTTCCCCAGAACCATCCCCTCCAAATTTTTGAAGATTTCCTTTCCACCAGTTTGGCCTCTCCCACTTTTCTTAAATCTTTAGCAAACACCAATAATCTTAGCCAAGCTGAAACCCGTGCCAGAAAACAACTCTCCAGCAATTCAGAACTCATTATCCTTCCAGCTGACAAGGGTTCAACCACTGTAGTCATGAACAGGAATGACTATGTGGCTGAAGCTCTTCGTCAGCTATCAGACACCAAAACCTACTGCTGCCTATCGGAAGATCCAACTCCTGCTGTCAACAAAAAAATACAAGAATATGTACAGTTTAGTGGACCTCTCCAAGGTCTCACCCCACAATCCATTTCGCTTCTCACTCTTCAAAATCCACGTACACCCACCCTTTATCTATTGCCCAAAATCCATAAACCTGGCAATCCAGGACGCCCTATCGTTGCAGCCTACGGATCGCCAACTGAGCGCATCTCTGCCTTGGTTGACCAGTACCTACAGCCCATTGTTAATCAGCTCCCTTCTCATATAAAGGACACCCAGCACTTTCTCTTCCGGCTTACTACCTTACCCACACCTCTTCCTTCCGACTCAATACTGGTTACCATTGACGTCACGTCCTTGTATACAAACATTCCACACTGGCATGGCCTCAGGGCCATGGAACACTTTCTGGACCAGCGCCCTCCCAATAGCCTTCCCATGACATCCTTCCTCATCAAATTAGCCCACCTTATCCTCAATAATAACTACTTCTCCTTCGAAGGCAACATCTATCACCAAACCTGCGGAACTGCCATGGGTACCCGCATGGCCCCCTCTTATGCTAATCTGTTCATGGGCCGGCTGGAACAGACATTTCTGGAGGAATTCCCTCTCAAACCCCTCATTTGGCTTCGTTTCATTGATGACATATTTATGATTTGGACGCATGGAGAAAATGAACTGCTAAATTTCCTGAACCATCTCAATAACTTTAGCATGCTGAAATTCACTTGGTCCTACTCCCACACCCAGGCCACATTCTTGGATGTTGATTTGTCCCTATCCAATGGCTATCTCAACTCTTCAGTTCACATCAAACCAACCAATCTTCAACAGTATCTCCATTTCGACAGTTGCCACCCATACCACACCAAACGTTCACTCCCCTACAGTCTTGGCATTCGAGGTAGTCGCATATGCTCTAACCAACAGTCTCTCATGGATTATTCAAACAGTATTTCAGAAGCATTAATATCTCGGAACTACCCTCCAGCTTTGGTTAACAAACAGCTTTCACGTGCCACATCACAACTGAATCAGCCAATCAATCATCCCAGACCCGCAAAAACCAACCACAATCCAGTCTTAGTCACACAGTACTACCCAGGCCTCGAATCCATCAACAGAGTCCTCCGGCAGGGCTATGATTTCTTACAAACATGCCCTGAAATGAGATCCATTCTTCCTAAAATCCTCCCTGCCCCTCCTAGAACTTGTTTCAGCAGACCTCCTAACCTCAGCGAACTTCTAGTCCACAAACACAGTCTTCCTCTTCCTAACAGTCAACCCCAAGGCTCTTTCCCATGTAATAGACCACGCTGCAAGATGTGTGACATACACCATGCTTCCACCACTTTCATCAACCCGGTCACAGGGGAAAGCTTCCCTATCATAGGACACGCCACCTGTGAAACCACGCATGTAATATACCAGTTAACATGCAACCACTGCCTGGCTTCATATATAGGTTTGACCACTAATGCACTCTCCATAAGAATGAATGGCCACCGTCAGACGGTATTCACACAGAACCCAAAGCACCCAGTTGCTGCCCATGCCATAACCCACGACTTGAATAATTTCAACTCTTGTTACACAGTCCGTGCTATCAGAGTTCTCCCTAATAGCAGCAGTTTCTCTGAACTCAGAAGGTGGGAACTTGCCTACCAGTACAAACTTGGCACTAGGCAACCACCTGGTCTCAACCTAAGATAATACCCGGTCACCTTTTTTTTTTTTTTTTTTCTCCTTTCCACTACCTATATTGAACCACCACTAACCTGAGGTGATGTTTAATTCATAATTATTATTATTATATATATATATTTTATTTGTATAATATTTTAATTTTTTCAATATATATTATATTTTGATCTTCCTACCAACCAGATATTAGTTTGGATATTAATTTTTGCTCGGGTATGAGCTCTGATTCACTGCCCCTCTACTTTTCCTATGTTTCAATTTACCCCCACCATTTTGTCGACCGGCGGTCTTTCCGTGAGGCAGTCTCCGGGTGCACCCACCTCTCATAATGTTCTCTTGTTGAAGAAGGGTTTTTTCCCGAAAATTACTTTATTGTTTGTGTTTGTGTCTTTTCTGTGTGTTCGCGCCCCACATCCATCATCTAAAGGTGGGTGGTGGCTCATTTCCCTATCCTAATTTGATTCCTATATATATATATATATATATATATATATATACATGATTGGGACCTACACCATCTGATGAGGGGCCTATTTATGTGTATGGGTGGCCTTGGGTTTGGGTTGGATATATATTATAATGCCTTGTGAGCGTGATGCTTTACATTTCACGTGTCTTCTGTTTGATCGCCAATTACTGAGATTAGATCATGTTTGGACATGGAGCATCTTTGAAAGAAAATTTCAGACTTATGCTTGATGGTCTCTGCCAACGTATGAAAGCAGAGCACTGTTCTAACTGCCATATTGCTTAAATATCTGGGTGCATCCGAGATGATGGGCAGCACCCAGTTTTCCAGTGCTTGCATTTTTTTTAACTTGACAGTCGGCCGCCATACTCCATATTTCCAGCCTGTAGAGGAAGGTGGGCTGGATAATCAAACAGTACAGGAGGAGTTTTGTCACCGTCGCTGGACCGTCGCCTCTCAGAAGAGGGTAGAGACTGGTTAGCTTTGCTCTTGATTTGTTTTTTATGTCATTTACATGACTACCCCACATGACCCTCTCATCCAGTCGCAGTCCCCAGTACTTCACCTGATCAACCCAATTTAATTCAACGTCCTTGATGTATAACTTAATATCAGGAATTTCAATTCTGTTTGAAAAGAGTATTGGCTGACACTTTGTTTCTTTAATTTTTATCCACCACAAGTTACATCATTGTGTTCATTTTTCTATATGTTTTTGTGTCTTTCGTATGGTGTAACTCAAGTTTCTGTTGCTGGTATAGATTCTTGTGTCATCTGCATAAAGGGATACTTGGCTCTCTATGGATTGTTCTTTACATAGATATTGCACATCAAAGGACCAAGTATGCTCCCCTGCGGGACACCGGCTTCAATATCCTTGTATGTGCTAGTTCCTTTTTCATGAGACACAAAAAATTTCCTGTCAGTTAGATAGGAATGCAGTAGATGTATTAGGTTATCTGGCATATTGTATTCATGCAGTTTGTAGCGTATGCCTTCATGCCATACCCTATCAAAAGCTACTGTGTTCTTTTCTGAAGCTAAACTGTTGCGTTATTACTATGTTGTTAGTTTCTAAAATTTTGTTGAGACGAGTTTGTATTACTCGCTCAAAAACTTTTCTTAGAATTGTAAGCAGTGAAATTAATCTGTAGTTTGCTGGTAAGAGCCTGCTCTTTCCTGCCTTGGGAATAGCCACAACTTTAGCTATTTTCCTGGCTCTCGGGAAGTAACTTAGAGTCAAGCATTCATTATATATCGTAGTTACATATCTAATGGCTTGTGGAGCCAGATTTTTTACTTGGAGGATGGTAATTTTGTCGTAACCAGCAGCCTTTTTGGATTTCGGATTGCATATGATAGACTCCACCTTTCTGTCATTTGTTTTTTGCATATAATTCTGCGGTCCGATGTGGATCAAGCAGTTTACTACACTCAGAACATGTTTTTTTGCGAGATTCACTTAATTGTCAGCTATTTCATTCAGTTTAAAATGAGTTTCTAGCGTCTCCGCAAGGAGTTGAGCCTTCCCAGCTGGGTCACAAACAAGCCCTCGTAGTCCATGTAGAGGCCGAATGGGTTGAGATGTTTTGCTGACTGACTTCGCAAGTGCCCATATTATCTTGTTGTTGTTCTGTACTTCCTGATAGTTTCTTTTGCCAGTCCTGATGACTATGTTCCTTCAGATTCTTTCTGATTTCATCTACTAGGTGGTTGACCATCCCTCTGTCAGCCAGGTCTCGCCACCGCTGCCACCTCTTTTGGATCCTGTTCTTAAGATTCATTAAATTTTTGATGTGATCCGTAATTGTTGACCTGTCACATGTTGTGATTTTATTTGTTGCTTGCTTGGTGCATTCTTGCATCACCTAGTTAAGCTTAGTGACAGCCTCATCTATTTTTTGTCTGGAGTCTAAAATACGTAGGTCCATGAGTTGCAGCGAAACATCTGCTTTAAAGTACTCCCAGTTTCTCTGAACGAGTCCTGGCTCCTATAAGTAGCCCACAGCTGGAGAAACTTTCCGCTGCTCTCCCATTGGTCAGTGCTGCAATCGGTTTCAGACAGGATCCACCCAAACCAAGCGAACACAGCTGGAATGCACAACAGGTGATGGCTCAATATGAGGCGGGCCCACAACCAAATCACTCAAGAGCTGTCAGTCTTCCAGAAACCAACTCCATAGATGGGAACTAGCTTACCAACTTATCCTTGATACCAGGTACCACCCTGCTTTCAGCCTCTGACAAAACCCTTCCAATAGACCCAGCACTTTTTTTTATTCACATATGTAATTAATAAATCTTATATTTAATTTCTTTGTTCGTATTCATATCATCTTGTGTTTGTTACATCTGTGATGTTTCCCCTCTTCAAGGAATAATATTTACCAAGTATTATCATTTCAGTGGTCTCTTGCCTCTCTCCACTACCACCTCTACCATCCTTGCTTTGTCTCCCTTGGTTCCTCTTTCACTCGGTAGGTATCTGTATGAACTCATATTGCATCTCTTCACCAAGTCTCTAACCTACCTGCTGGACTAAGGTTCAACAAAGAAATATTGAATTATTCGTGTTTGTCTTTTTGTGTTCATTGATGGTCTCTATAGTGTTCATTCAGTTAATTTTCCATATCTTTACTTGTTTATGTCTATGAGGGAAATCCCAAAAGTGAGATTTCCAAAGTATTGGGGATGCAAAATCAATTTAAAGTTTGAAAAATTAGTTATTTTTCTATAGATTCACCATTTTGCTTGATGAATTTTTGTAGATGCTGTGACAGATACTGTATGCCCATACCATACCAGCCTGTCTCCATGTCTTTGAGGAAGCATTGATCTTCATCTTTCACTTCTTTGGTGCTGAATTGCCTTCCAGCATAGAAAAATGGGTGGTAGTCACTGGGTGTTAAGTCTTGACTATAGGGTGGAAAAGTTATGATGTTCCAACCAAAGTTTTGCAGAAAAGTAGTGGTTTGATGGGCGACTTGTGAGTGAGTATTATCACGGAGAATGCTAACATCCTTGTTCAACATTTTTCTTCTTTGGTTCTGAACTGCCCGTGTGAGTTTTTTCAGTGTTTAACAGTTTGTGGAAACATGACTGTGGTAACACTTGTAGGTGACAGATGAAAGTTAGTGCTTCCTCAAATACATGGTGGCAAGCTGGTATGATATGGGCACACAAAAATTATCACATTGTCCACAAAAATTCATTGATTAAAATGGTGACTATATAGAAAAGTAGATAATTGTTTTTTAAAGTTATGTATATATTATAGAAAATAAATCGATTTTGTATCTCTAAATGCTTTGGATACCTTACCTTTTAGATTGCCCTCCTATACAATAAATGCTAATTGCTTATAAACCAGACATCAGAGTGCAGAATAAAACAGTTTTCATATTCTCATTCAAATAAGGGATGTGTATTTTGGAAGTAATATGAGGAAGTAATAGGGTACAGATCAGAGGACTGTGAAAGACCAGTTAATCTTGTTCTGGTTCTTTTATCAGCTCTCTAATCTCTCTGCCCAGCAGGTATTTTCTTAAGTCAGTTCCGTTTACTTGATTTATTTGTAACTGCAGTTGCATATACTGTAGTTTATGGTGTAAAACAGATTCTTAAGGAATAGGTTTACTTGAAGCTAATTTATTGCTTTATGCAGTTTGAATTTTTCTTGGTATTATGTTTTGATTAAATAACACACCATTGTGTAATATGAACCCTTCAGTAAAATAATCCTTAAAATGTTAAAATTTAACATATTTGCATCTTGCTAATTCATGATTAGAATTCCACAGCCGATACAACTCGACTGTTATATATGTATATTCTAATCTTTTTCTTGTCTTCATTATATGGTAACATTTTTGCATTGTTTTAGGACTGTCACCACACACACGGCAACAGCATCATCTGGTGAACCAAGTGATGGATTAAGACAATCAATGCAAGAGATTGTTGATAAATTTATGCAAGATGAGCGCAAACAGCCCTAGAAAGAGTATTCTATTATAATTGTTTTAATTTTTTTGCTCTGCGATCTTTCCGAATAGTTTCAGATTTTTTTCTCGGACAGAAATTCATATCTTGCTTAAAACTCGAATATTTATACAGAAGTAAATTAAATTGCTTCAATATGGTGCTGTTAGAAAAGAACCAACAACATAAAATATACCTACCTTGTGTCACCAATAAATAGATAATGTGATATGTGCATTTAATTATAAAACCAACAGTAAACAAGCTTATAGATTAGGAGCAAGTAATATGAAATTATTTTCAGACGTTTTCATCTTTGAAGTCTATTTTGTACAAATTAAGTTAAAATATTGCACTGCAAAGACTTGAGAAGCTATAGTATTTATTAATTAAAAGTGACTAAATATTTACGTTACAAATAATCATAATGTAGTGAAGTAACAGTGAAACTATGAAAAATAGAATAATTATCCATTTTTACCATTTATTATTATATAATGTCATCAAATGTTTATGATTGCTACAAATCTGGAATGTATTTTTCCCACTTGAACATAATTGTATGTAAAATAAGTTTTCTTTCTATCTTAAATAATTTCTGAAAACAAACATATTCTATGAAAATATACATGTTATATGATTAAAATAATGAGATAGTTTACAAGATGAAAACTGTATTATATAAACAAAGTTATTCTCAAAGTGTAGTATATGTGATAAGAAGAAATGAAACCAACATTTGGCCTCTTTGAAAAAAGATTAAACGTGTTTGTCTAATTTAAGCAAAAAAGAAAAAAAAAAATTCTTTCTGAAGTGCTAACATGTTTCAGTGTTCATTTATGTGCCTTTGAAAAGTTGCTATACTTGCCTGATGACTAGGTTAATATTACAAAATTATTTAAATGCTTAGCCTGTTATGACTGAAATAAATTCAGTATTGTCACGTAGAATTAAAACTGTTAATATCCCTCCCATTTTCCACTTTAATTTTTATTCATGATATTTTTTCAAGGTGTGAATCCCTGCTAGGCCAACTGGCATTACCAACGAATTTTGGAGATGTTATTTTAGCAGACTATATGTTAAAAACTTTATTGAAATTTAATATATTTGATCAGTTTGTTACAAGCAATTTACCTTCCCATATCATTTGTCATTTCCTTAATTTTGATTTACTCCATGTAACTTAATTATTTGTGTCAAATACTCTAACCTCTCTCTCTCTCTCTCTCTCTCTTTTTTTTTTTTTTACTATTCTATTCTTATGCTGTAGTTTGTATTGACATATTAACTAATTGTATATGATCTCAATTTGTGATGGAACCCCAAATAATCTTCCTCCTTTTAAGATTCATCCATAAAATCTATTTTCATCATTTCATGTGCTAGATATTAATTTCATACTCTATTGTTCTACTTAATCTTTAACTTCTAGTTGTAGTGCCTCATCATTTTTGACATTCCCAATGTCTAAGCTTCTATTCCATGCAATGCTATACTTAAAAAATTCTTTCTGGTCCTAGAATGTCAGATATTGAAAGTTTTCTTTTTATAAAGAAAAAAAAATTAGTAGTTTTAATTTTTTCATCCATACACTGTTATTTTCTTCACAAATGAAATAATACTCTTTAGAGTAGTAGCATATTTTTTGCATCTTAGAGTTAAGTTCAAACTAATCCATTCATATGATACTTATTTGTCATTTCTGTCATCTTCCACTGAGTGAGTTGAGTCACATTTTTAGGATTACTTCATTCAATATTAAAAACTTTTGTTTGATTTAACATTGTAAAAACCTTTCATGTTTATTTATCACTGTGCCAATATTTATCTTTCCAAATTGCTTTATTGTACCACCTATTTTCCCAGTCTCTTTAACATTCATCTCTCCTCTCCTGCATATTACCGTAGTTAATAGTTTTGAAAATAGTATTTCATGTCATAATATGATATTCCATTTCTTATGTTGTATATCAACAGTGGTTTTACTGGAATTTTTGATGTCTCTGCTATGTTATAGTCTTTTAATACCTTCCTCCCCAGAACATTTGGAATTTTTTAAGGTATCTTATTTTATACATCTCTATTAGTTGTCAAATTCTGTCTTTAGTATTATAACTCCTCTTTTTCTATTCTTTCTTCTAGACTTATTTTTTCAATTCTTATCTTCAACATTCATTATAGAGCCCATTTTTTTCACTTTAAAACATTTTTAGAATAATCTGTTTGTCTCTGTCATCATCAATATCCTTTATGGTTTATGCCATTGTGGCCTAATTTATAACTGTAGCTGTGATGCCTGTTTATCAGTGGCTATTTCTCATTTAAAAACTACGAACATTCACTGTTCTGAATATATGAGTTTTAAGCCAGATTTTTTTTCAGTAGGGTTTATCATATAAAAAATTAAACAATTGATCTGACTGACCTCTGATTAGCTATTTTAGAAGAGATTGAAAGTTTCAAGCTTTCTGATCTAAATGATAGCAGTTTCATTCCATTATGTCATTGGTAATCTTTTCTTATAATTCTCCCTTTTTTTTTGACAATTATCTGTGGATTTAAGTAATTATTATTATTCAAAGAACTCAGCTTATTAGATACACATACATAAAAAACTATGGATTGAATATGATTGTAAGGTGGGGAAAGAATCACATTTGAAATGTAAATACTTTGGCATAAAATTTGGTAACAAACTCAACTGGGCAGGACACATTGGAGAGGTAGCAGGAAAAGGTTTCAAAATCCTTCACTTGTTGAAGAGAGTGATGAGGGGATGTACCAGATAAGTAAGAGAATTGGGTTACAAAACTTTGGTCAGACCCTTGCTTGAATATGGTAGTGTAGGATGGGACCCACATTTTATGTATCAAATACAAGAGTTGGAAGGGGTCAAAGAAGGGCTGCTACATTTACCTCTGGAAATTACTTCAGAACACAATCAGTAACTGATATGATAAAGGAGATGAACTGAGATTCATTGGAAGTCAGGAGGAGGTTGAAGAGAGTCATGGGAGTGTGCAAGGCTTATATTGGTGATAAGGCATGTAAAGATATTAGTGTAAGAATTAAAAGCTATGCTTCAAAGGAAGAAGGTGACCATGACTACTAGCTGGCATTCAATTTCAAGGGCGTGGAAAGATTTTCTTCCATAGGTATGGGTGCTGGGGAATGGAATAAGTTACCAAGAGAAATGATGAATAAATTACCAAAAAAAAAAAAAAAAAAAAGCTGAAAGAGTTTGAAGTTGAAATTTGTAGAGGGCAAAAGTAGGTGGGTACAGGGGAAGGACAGGTATATAGGAAAATTGCCTCCATTGCAATTAAATTAAATTATTATGAAAATCAGAGCAAGATCTACATTCTGTGCAGTGAAAATGATAAAAACAAGAAATGGAAAAATTGGTGTGCAGGGAAGTTGGCATTGGGGCATATGCTCAACTGCAATTAAATTAAATTTAAACAAGAGTTACTTTAAATTCTAGACAACCACACAAATTACAGTTTTTATGAACCTCTGTAGTGTGTATGGTGAGCTTCAATTCAACCTAGGTGAAATGTACCCATTGACTGACTAAAGTTTTTGTAATCATCTGGGTGATTGCTGGTATGATTTCCAGTTTCCTTTAACAACTATCCATTTCACAGAATGAAGTAAGCCTTAACAGACAGTACATAATTTAACAAAGTAGAAGGAATGAAGGTTGTGTGTGCAATAATAATAATAATGACAATAATAATAAAATCGCAACACAAACACTATATTTTGGCTAAGCATGTTTGTGTATGGAGAGAATGAAGTACGTGGTTAAATCAGCCCATGAACTTATGGTAAACATTGCTACAAGAATTGATTCATGTGGGAAGTTTATCATGGGTGCATGCATCAGTTTAGACGCATGCCTATTTCTTTTGATGCATGAGTAAGGGGTCACAGAAAATAGTGTTTGTTTTGTTTCTTTTTATCTATATTTGTGTAGCTCTTCTGCCTTATACTTTGGTAAAAAATAGGTTGTTTTTTGTTTTTTTGTCCTTTACATATTAATATTGCATCATAGCATTCCATCCTGATTCATTATTGTTGAACATAATTTACACTGTTCAAAAACAGATGGTGAATCCTAACAGGTTTATGGGCAAGCTAGCTAGTGTAATAAATGTGACATCTAAAGTAGAATGTGGCCCACTGGAGCTTGATATGATGGGTGTTTATACTGAAACAAATTTTAAAAGGTGCATCCAGAATAAAGCATTCTGATCTACATAACAGTTAAAGCTCCTCCATTACTTCATTATATACATCCATGTTGGAATTCCCCATAAAATATTTCTAGTAAAATTCTTACATATTTTTCTAATATTCATCTATAAACTTAATATAATACTTGTATGTTTTACACAAAGATTCCTTACACTTCGAACTTGATAAACAATCTTAAATTTATTTTATCAATTTTCTGTATATATATTGCTCATTCCAGCAGAACCCTTATTTTCTCGGAGCTAAAATGTGTCATAATGCATCTACATCATTTTTAAAGAGCCATTTTTCCCTTTCATTTGTATATATTTTATAGATGAATGCATTTGGAAGCTTTCCAATTAAAATCTTAATTTTTTGGTGTCAGTTTCTCTTTCAGACTTCGATTTCACACACGTTATCTTCTGCCAATAAAAGACTAACTTCTAATTAAAAAGTGATAGTTAAGTGGATTATGCAGTTAGGAGGGAATCAAATGAGGGGGAAAAGACAAAAAATGTCAGTTATGAAGAGCAAAAAATTTTATAACCAAACTAAAAATAATCAAGTTTTATCTTACAAAATAATAAGACCATCAAATGGAACGTGATGGGCTCTGTTAGGACAGAGAAAATGAAGGATAAGATGTGGATTTCATGATTTACACAGAATGGTGGTTGAAAAGGGGAGGTATGGAAACAGAGGTGGAGTTTTTCACTCGCCTGTATTGGTAGTCAAACTCTCACATTCTGATCTTAGATAAAATCTGCTAACAACAAATATAAAGCAGGTACCGTAAAAGCTCCTTATTCGCAGAGGATACGTTCAAATTGAAGGACCGTTTGACAGTGGCAAAACAAGGAAAAAATAGTAAATTCTTTAAAACATTATGTAAGCCTGACAATAATAACTTAATTATGCCGCTAATATGGAAACTGCGAATATGGAATGGTAATTTGTATGAGATCATAAGGGATAAGTTCCAAGTTTCTGAAAATAAAACCCAATTAAAAGCAGTTTATTAAGAGTTTTTATGCAAGTTATTATTGTCAGGCTTACATAATGTTTTAAAGAATTTAATATTTTTTCCTTGTTTTGCCACTGTCAAACGGTCCTTCAATTTGGATTGATATTCAGCTGCAGTATTAACAATTTGTCTTTTAAAAACAAAACTTCTTTCCATAGACGGATAAATTTTCATGAAGAAATCACAAAGCTTATTTGCCATCTGTAGACCTTCACACAGGTTTTTTAAATTAAATGTCACCATTTCAGTGCTTGTTGAAGCGACTTCATTAATGGGTTGGTGATTTAACATTTCCTCCAAGTCAATTTCAGTCAAATCTTAATCTTGTGTTTCAAGCAACTCATCAATGTCACTTGATTCTGTGTGTTCAAAACCATGTCATTATATTCCATTCGCAACTTGAGCAATGTTTGCGGTCAAAGTTTGAATTTGCATGGGTTCCCCATCATTTCCGACAGTGAGATCAGGCCACAGTTTCCCAGCATTATTTCAATGTGTATGGCTTCAGTTCTCCTAATGATTCTTTTATTGTAACAATGAATTTTTCTATGTCAAAATTTTTCCAGCATTGCTTAAGATTCATATCAGGATTGTATTCCATAGTGTCCAGTTTGATTTTGAAGGTTTGTTTAATGTAATAGAGCTTACAGGCGTGGATTATTCCTTGGTCCATAGGCTGAAGAAAAGCTGTCGTGTTAGGAGGCAAGAATATCACCTTTATCTTTGGATGCATAATTTCAAGCTCACAAGAGTGACCTGTTGCATTGTCCAAAACTAAAATTGCCTTAAAGTCTAAATTAATTTTCAACTTCACGAACAAAGCAATTCCGGAACCAGTCACAGAAAATAACACGTGTAACCAATGCTTTCTTATTTGCATGCCAAAACACCGGCAGGTTGCCCTTGTTTTGATTTTTCAAACCCTGGGGATTTAAAACTCTGTAATGCATTAGTGGCTTAATACACAATCACCCGCCTGATGCGTTAGAACAGCAGCAGTATTGCTCCATCTTTTGCTGCCTTGAAACCAGAGGCACACTTCTCACTTTTGGATATAAAATTTTTGCTTGTCATTCTTTTCCAATTCAAGGCAGTTTTGTCTGCATTAAACACATGTTCAGGTTTGTATCCACCGTCAGCAATTATGGGTGCGCAGACTTTTGTGGTCATAGTCGATGTTATGTTGGTTGTCCGGGTTGAACCACATCAATTTATCAAAACCTAATGTTTCTTCCTGAAGAAAGCCACAAAATGATAGCCAAACCATTAGGTTTCAATAAATTGATGCGGTTCAACCCAGACAACCATGATAATGTCAGCAATTATGTTTAAAAATTCTTCTGGATATCTTTCCACTGTGGCGGTGTCTGCAGATACAGCTTCTCCAACAATTTTGATGCTATACAATGATTGTCGCACCTTGAATTTATTGAACCAACCATCCAATTCTTGAAATCCTCTAGTACGTTCATCACCAGGTTCTTTAATATGTGTCTAGTGATGCTTTGAATTCTCGTGGATCATAGGACCATTAAAGGGCACTCTTTTCTGGTTACGCTCTTCAAACTATAATGATAACACAGCTTCCGCTTTTTCAATCGCTGGTCCATGAACAATATTTGCTGAAGTTGAAGCTGTAGAATTCTGTATTTTGTCTTTGGATTTCTTGATGAATCATACAGTTGATTCGTTAACATTGAAAGAACGTAATATGGATGCAAACGAGTCGCCAAGGCGAGGTCAAACATTTCTATTTTTACTCTTTGTGGCAACACAACTTTTTTCCTTAGGAACTAATTTTTCTTTGCTTTTGCTAACGTTATAAGTTGCAAACAAAGCAGAGGAGACAAGTGTTATTTACTCAGAACTATTGCAAAGAAGTACTGATAGAGTCAGTGGCAATAGATTTTTTGTTTAGTCGTTTCGGTTAGAGTGACTCTCGGCACATGCCAGCAATACTCAAATGATGCCGACACGTTAGTAAAGGATACCAAATCTGCTGAATGTACCGAATGAATCCGCGAATAATAAAAATTTCAAACGGCAAATACAGAAATTTGTCACAATTATTTTATCTGCGAATACTGAAACCGCGAATAAAGAGCTTTTCTGTATTTAAGTAAGTTACTTGGTATTGTGTTATGGTTAATACAACAACAGGCTTATAACGGAAAATAGTATTTGGCTGTAACCATTCACTTTGTTCTGTTCCTGCCTCGTAGCAAGTCCTTTGCAGCTAGAAAGTAAATTATTTGGCAAATTACAGTGAAATACACTTTGAGTTAGTGGGTTTGTTTAATGTGATGGAAGCGGAGTACATGCTGTATGTCCATTTCAGGCATTGTTTTGCCAGTTGAGAATAGTAGTACCTAGCTATTCCTTGGGGCTTAAAGAATCTACTACAGTAAAAGTTATAAGATTAGCAGGAAAGATTTCCAGAAGGTGAAATCTAATTTCTGCTTAGAAGTTTGGTAAGTGCTATGTCAAATTGGAGGTCTGGGAATAACTGTGTAGCAATAGTTATAATGGGTGAAGACATGATTAATTAAGTGCAGTTACTAGGTTGCAATATGGAAAATTCATGCAAGCAAATGTAGACTATCAGGGACTAAGGCATTTTAATTGAATACTGGATGATAAACTGAGTTTTAAGAAATATTTTTCTTCTACACATTTAACACAGGCTTTACAAGAATGAGATTTAGGTACTAACCAGTTGGCAACTATCATAGTGTGAGTTTCCTAAACAACTTCAATTCTGCCATTCACCTTCATAGACACAGAGGTATATCCTCATATAGTCATCACAGTACTCCAGCTTTATCTACACCTTGACACCCATTTCATATCAAATATTTCATCAGTCATACTTAGAAAATTCTATGGCACTTCCTGCTAATTTTGGTGTTACAACCATTAATTTCACATCCCTTTACACTAAATTTCTGCTCTGGCATATACAAGGTAGTACGGAACATTTCAGAGACTTATACAGTCCCACCAGTCTTATTAGCATGGTTCTAATCTACACAGGTTTTTTTACTAATGTTGCCCCATACGTCTTTCAAAATTTTCCAGTAAATTTGCTTTACTCAAATAGTTATATTCCCCACCGTGAGTTTTAAAAGGTAAAATATGCAAGAAAAATCTATGATCCTTACAGAATATAAGGTGATTCAATTTCTTCATTACAACTCTTAGGTCTATAATATAATATTCTCCCATTGGATTCTATATTTATAACTGTCTGATTTTTTCTTCTTTAGAGACCATTTATAAACACAAGGACAAGTAAGTCCCTTTGATATCCGACTATTTATTTGAATTGATAACACATTTAGTTGTTTAGTTCTTTGAAATGTGAGTAAACCTTACATTTGATTGAAAAAATTCAATTTATTAATGTCCCAACTCTCAAAGTACTATAAAATAGATACCACTTTAATTAATGATGGTAAATTAATAGTAAAAAATATGGTTGTTTATCTTGTTCAGAATTTGTTTAATAAATTATTTAATTTTTAATATTCAAGATGTGTATTTGCAGCATTTCATTTAAATGCCTAAAAGAGTTTTAATCGTTAGCTCTTTGGTTCCATTATAAAATAATTCAATCTTCTCGACTTGTTTCTCATCAGTAGCTACACATAAATGTTATAATTGAAAAGTTGGTTTAAGAAAAGCTGAATACTCGAAATTTTTGTATATTTCAGTAACAGATAAGTATGGAAATTTTAACACGCCTTATTACTAAATACTGCTTCATTAAGATGATTGTATTCTGTGATAAATTTTCTAAAAACGGGCACTGCTATTAACAAACCAAGAAATGTTAAATTTTCTTATACATTATTAAAATACAAATACACATTTTTTACCTTGCTTTTATTTGTCTGTTCAAGGAATTGTATTTCAGTAAATTTAAAGGCAAAATAGCTCATTAAATTTTTGTAAAACATACTGCTTTAATAACTATTGTGTCATAGTGATCTTTTTCCCACTCAAGCATCTTAATAAGATAAACTTGAAAAAGGAGTTTTCACCCGAAATATTGTATTTTCTTTGTTTTGTGTTGTTGCTGCCTGCCTCCCTTCAAGTTTGGTGAGTCTTGGGTGTATTTTACCTGTCCTTTCCATGTTAATAAGATAAATGTTATTATTTTTTTAAAGAGTATATGACATCCATAGACTATGTTAAATATCATATTAAATTATTTCTGATAACTGTATATTCTACCGTAAGCATAAGATGCAAGTTGAGTAAATATGTTTGAATGATTACCAAGCTTCTCTACATAGGTATTAGAATAAATTCATATTTTCTTGGACTTTAAGTCAAATAGTGTAATGTCGTTAAAATCAGAAGTATATTTTTGACATTACATGTCCTAAATTCCATGGCAATAATAGAATTATGTCTTTTAATTATCTAACACTGCTGTAGTGTTCTCTAGTAATATAAATGTCTTTAGTTTGTGTTGAAGGTATGGAACAGATGGAAGCTAATTTTGGTGAAAATGTTTCAGGTTTCCATATTCCTTTCTGATGCTAAGATTTAATTTATTTTCTTAAAAAAGGGAATGAAATATAAATGAAAGAGAGTAATAACAAGTAACATCATCTGTATGTTGAGAAATTAGGACTAATAAGAATTGTTTAAGGATACTGTTGGAATTATAATGCAATATATATATACCGTATATATATATATTCGATAACTGGAATTTATGTTTTCATAAAATGTACCGTTTCCTAACAAATTTATGCTACTACCATATAATTTTTGTTCATACATAAAAGAATTATAACTTTTTAACTATGCCCCTTTGATATATATTCTTTCTTTTTCTTCTTCTTTTTGTATTTCACTTTAGAAAACAGAAAAAGATATCAGTTTTTTGCATTCTTAGTATTCATCTTGAGATGGCCCTTTACAAGGTTAATGGATGGAAAACAGTGTACTCTTCTTAATAAAAAATTTAGTTGTAAACAATCTAAAAAAAATGTAAATATAAAATCTGTGTAGAATAGAGAGTCAAATCAGTTCAAGTGAGCTTACATTTTAAGTTAGCTGTATTAACTACCGTACTTATTGAGTTTAGTGTTCCTAATGCTTAATATTATTTGTATGTAAGAAATGGTATTCTCTAAAAGAAAGTAAGTAAGGAAGTAAACTTTATCATATTCCTCTCTAGAACTGATCAAAGTATTTGAAAAAGAATACTGTGGGGGTGATATTAACTGCTATTTAAGGCCTCGTATCCACTTGAGCACGCTCGGGCGAATGAGCCACTAAGTGAGGCAATCGGATCAAGTGTGGACGCCTGAGCATGCTAGCCACAAACTACAGCGAGCACGCTCAGGGCGTGCCAATTCAGTGTCGGTATTTTAGAATGCTCAAAGGTGAGCCAGTGTTTGTTCGGCACTCAGTGTGGATGGTATTTGACGTTTTCTACAATGAGCGCGAGCATGTGTGACAATGAAACTTGCTTAACTGTAATTGATGCGTATGAATCAAAGAGAGTGTTATGGGATAGCTCTAGTATTATAATCAAACTAAAAAAGAAGGTGGATGACTTGCAATCAGGGGCATAGCTACTATGGGGCTAGGCGGTGCAGTGCACCGGGGCCCCTACGCTCAGGGGGCCCCCAAGCGCGGTTGAGAGGGCCCACGAGGCTTCATGGGCAAACTGGCGACCTTTTTTTTTTGTAGCTCTACAGTCGTCTAAGGGGGCCCCTGAGACACAGGAAGCCCCTCACTAAGGGCCCTCGCTGTTCAGGGGGGCCCCCAACCACTTCTCAGGGGCCCCTAAGCACAACTTAAGGTCCCCCTCCTCAGCTCAGGGGGCCCCTACCAGCAACACAAAACAAAACAAAAAAAATTCGTCTATCTGGCCTGAGGGCCCAAAATAATTTTTTTGCACCGGGGCCCTTGTTGTCCTAGCTACACCACTGCTTGCAATCGGTGAGATATTAAACTTTAGTATTGATGATGTAGGCTAAAGAAAAAAAAATAACAAGCCAGCTAGGGTCATTAAGGCGAGAACAATCAAAACAGAAGAGAACTTCTAAAACGGGAAGTTGTAAGTCTTTTTTAATAGTGTTTCTCACAGCTGAACGGATTTTGATGGAATTTGGTGTTACATAATTCAAATCCTAAATGCCTAAACACATATTGATTTTGTGCACGGCTAATTCATATGTGACAATATAATTGTTTTGCCTTATTTTTATTAAAAACTCGAAATCAGTGCCATAATAAAAAAAAAACATAAAAATAACCTTTAAATTTATATCTGTAAACACAAATAAAAAATAGGTACCAGCCTTTATATAATTTTGGAGTGACTGAACAGTGCCATCACAGACTACCCATACTAAACGGCTTATACTTTGTTTAGATACTTTGAACATATACTGCAGGCTTGAGTAGGGACTCCTGAGGCTATGAATCTTAAAATTATTGTTAATTTTATCTTCTGTTGGGATCGTCTCATGCATAGGCATATCGTGCATTTTAATATGAGGTCCAACTAATGACAGCAAATGTTTGAAATCAATCTCGTAAAGTTTTGAAATAGCTCATTGTCTCCTTCTAAAGTCAATTCGTGAATTAAATTATTAAGATAATTTCTTCGCTGTTGATCACTTTTTCTAATCCACCAATTTTCTTTTTTCCTTTGAGATCATACGGATAATAATACAGGCTGCACGTGACGACACATCACTAGCCGAGCGTTGTCTAAGCACTGACACCAGGCTTATTCATCCAAAATTTCCTTTTCCTTGAGCATGCTGAAATGAGCACACTCAAATGAATGAGCAGCTCATTCGGCTGAGTGTGCTCAGGTAGATACGAGGCTTAAAATAAGCTTAAATATGTTGTTTGTTTTCAAAATTATGAGGTTTGACATTTAAAATCATTTTCAAAAAACTTTCAGAATATTTCACTACAAGTGGGGCCATTTGAAATACCATATACATTAGGTGCCTGTGTGTTGTTGCCTTAATTAAGTTTACGTCACAATTGCTAACAATAATTCTGTCCATCAAATAACAATATGAAACAGATTACAATGTAATAACATCATTAGCTCTTGGAAACTAATGTATATCCAGCAGGGATCCCCAGTTCCATACTGTTTTTACTGACTAATACAAGCAAAATAAATATCATATAGCTTTCTAAAATATTATCAATGTACCAAAAGTGAAAATAAAGATCATACTTTGCTCTATCCACTTGTAACAACTTTCCAATTTCTGTTTATAACATTTAAAAAAAACACACACACATTAAATTTGCCTTTGTGTTTAAATTATGTCAAATTTGGTAAAAAGTATTTTTATACAATGGAAGGAACATTGAGTCAAAAAGTTTTTTTTCCACCATAATTTAGGTATACTAGAATATTAGGTTCCATTCTGGAATGTCTATATACTTTACAGCTTTAATACTTTTCATGTAACACACCCTCTGGCACTATGACAGTTTCTGGCAATCAACAAGGGGTGAGCTAGTCCAATCCCCACCATAGCAGAAGAGGCAATGTTTAATCATTAGACCATCTATAATATAATATATGGAGTGACAACATACACTGATTCAACCAATGAATGAGAATGTTCAACTTATACCAAGGAGAGAAGACCCGATAAAGCTAGTTTTGTGTTTACTTCTTTCATGTCTTATGAGCAACATGAACAATGTTCTATGCTGAACACTCACTGTCTCCTCAGTCTTCCGCATTTTTTAAATTTTTTTTTGCTTATGGTTTTACGCCTTGTCGAGGTCATTAGAGGTGGGATTGGACTGGGGACAAGGAACGGGAAGGAATTCGGCCAAGGCCTTCTGAAGGAATTTGAATGGAGTGATTTTGGGAAACCATTGAAAACCCAAATCTGGATGTCCGGATGGGGATTCAAACCGCCTTCCTCCCAAATGTGAGGCCAGAGCGCTAACCGCTCATCCACCACACTTAGTGCATATATTTATTTTAAAAACTATTTACAATATGGAAGCCACAACTGGAGTTCATGAGAATTTTGTCACTGAGAAATTACTCCCTCCATAACATCCAGTTGGGTATGGTGATTAACACTTGGTTTTCATGAAGAAATTTTGCTTTTAAATTCCTGATAAATTCACTCCATAATAACGCAATCCTAACTTAAAAATTCTGTAACACTTCCTTCTACAGCATGCTAAGAACTACGCAGCTGAAAGTTACAGTTCAAGGCTATGGAACAACAAATAATGGCAATAGTATTGATACCATAAAAGAGAGTGCCATTTTCTATAAGACTTAGCAGACGGCTAAGTTCCCTGAGGAAGACCTTAGGCCTGATCGAAACGTCAGGAAGAAGAAGGAGGAACATTTTGATGCAGTGAGAAGCTCATGAAAAGATTTATACCCACTCTTAATACCATTTGAAATTGTTTCTAAAATTTTATGGATTCATAAATATTTACTAATTACATTGTTATCTTAGTTGTTGCCTCAATATGCCTAATGTTCTGTGAATTTTGTTCAATGCTGTATGTAACAAAAGTAATACACATCGATTTAGATCTGAGAAGAAGGATGCATATAAGCACTTCCCCCCCCCCCCCTCTGCAATGAACTTTGACTGTTTGGTCTTTCATTGGATATTTTCTGCTCCTGGCAGAAATAAGCCATGAATTCTATTGTGGCGGTCTTCCCAACTCGTATTTCATTTAGGCAATAGACTGCATAGTCATTCACATTGTTTTTGCATCTTCATATCAGCCTTGATCAATATCCAAGTGCCATCTATCTGATGATAGTTGACATTTGATTACTTTCAGGCCAGATGACACTCTTCAGGCACTAGACATACTCAAAACTATTTTAAACACATAGTAGCTATGTGGGGAACAGCAAGTCTGGACAAATTCTATACTATCAAAAACTCTAATGCCTCAGTGCCCTAGAGGTTGACCATAGTGTGAAGCAGACAACTGCTGCTGTCATTGTCTACTAATTTAGAAACCCCAGTACGTACAGTAAAACTCTGTGATGAACTACTGAAAAATGTAGGAAAAACAAAATTTCTGGGAATATGGATACAAGATAATTTAAAATGGAATATACACATTGATCACCTTTGTAAAAAATTAAATACCATTTGCTACATGATGAGAATATTAGTTGGCTGCATATCAGATGAAACAATTAAGAATATTTATTTTGCAAATGTGCACTCATTATTAAGGTATGGTGTTATATTTTGGGGAAATTCCGCACCAAGTACCAAATGTTTCAAAATTCAGAAAAAAATTATTAGGATTATGAATGGGGTACAGAGTAGAACCAGTGGCGTAGCTAGCGTGGGTGACACCCGGGGCGGATATCGATGGTGTCACCCCTCGAAAATTTAAATTCAAGTAAAATATAATATCTTGTAAGTGTAAAATATCATATTAATAAAATATAATTAAACAAACATTTATTGTTATTAAAATTATAGATAATAAAATTGTAATATTAACTTAATTTAAAAAAAAACACACAATAAACTAAAAACAATCTTCTCTTTTTAGCTTTAACAGCTGCAAACTCGTAAATCACATCTTCAAAATTATCAATTTTAGTTACTTCATGTTCAGTAGTCACTATGGCAAGATTTTAGCCACGTGTTGCTCACTGGTGAATCGAAAGTGGTTTTAGAGGCCTCTGAAGATCGGGTCTCAGTCCGTCACTCGGCGTCATTGGATTGGTTTATGTTTTGACAGGTGCGGATCAGTATCGGCCTGCTAGATGAGGAGAAGCGCATCGTGAGAGTTCGGAAATTTCCCTTCCCCTACGACAAAATGTTGTTTTCATGTTATTATTTGCATTAAAAAGTTTTTTTATCCATGTTCATCGTAAAATGTAGGAAATGTCCTAGCATCTTCGCATTAAAAAAATCAGAGCTTTGCCAGAGTTGAAGACCAATTTTACGACCCACAAAAATTGCAGCCGAAATCCGCATTTGTAACTGAACCTCCCACACCCGAATCGCACGCCGTAACCAGACGCAAGACTAATCTAGAAGTACTGAAAAATATGTGTTCAAACACATAAAAATGGATTCGTGTCTTTTGATAACAAAAACATATGGTATAGAAAAAGAATATGTTTATTTTATCATGTTTGAAAACTTATTTTTCGTCGCACCTATATTCGGACTGGTGACTCAAATGATTACTGCGTGCGATTTGAAAACTGAAGGTCCGTGTTCAAATCCCGGTCTCGACTGTAATTTTTGCGGGCCTTAAAATTGACTTTTACCAATGGCAAAGCTTTTATCTTTTAATGCGAAGGACGCTCGGTGGTTTGAATTTCACGTTAATCTATAGGTCTTCTTTTCAAGTTAGGTGACTACGATATAGGTGCACTGCGAGTTTCCAAATAAGAAACTCTGTGACTAGACGAGCGGTTCCCAACCTTTATTGGTACACGACCCACTTTTAAGTAAAAAAATAAATAAATCTCGCGACCCACCTAATATGAGAGTCTATCTAATATCAGAATGGGAACTGTTGTATGACCTCGATCGACTATCCTATCCTGCGAAAAGGCAAATTTTAGTACAAATGATATACTATCAACAAAACAAGGATTGATAATACATAAAACAACCAACATATTATAGAACGGGAGGCGGCTGCACAGACCATCACTTCATCAAGTTGACTGCTGAAATTCCACGATTAGAAGTAACGCGATCAGCATATTAAAATGCAACTGGTCTTCCAAGTCGCTTTTTGGTGGAAACCACCTGCAGGTCTGATTTTCGTGGTTGATTGGGAACTTTATAATCGTGTTTTACTGCAACCAAATGTACGAAAATATAGAAGAATGGGAGCAGGAAAACACAATGGTTAACTTACCAGTCAACCACTAAAATGGGTTTTATAGGTGTTTCCCACCAATATATGACTTGGCACATCAGAGCCATTTTAATTTGCAAATCGAGTTTTAACTAATCTTGGAATTTCAGCCGTCAGCTCGATGAGGCGATGCTTTTTACAAACGCCTCCCGCTTTTTTTTTACAAAGATAATGAAAAATACGTTTAATTATTATAGAAACACAACTTTACAATAAGTGAGATTTCTGGCACTGGTGTTTACTGATGAGGGCGTCGATATCGGTGCTAAAACTGGTTAATTTTAACCTCAAGTCACTTTCTACACATAGTTTATTTCTGTATTTTGTTTTTCAAAAACATTAAGATATATTTTGGTGGCTAACACCTAGATTTTTCCGCGACCCACCAAAACACACGCCGCGACCCACCTGTGGGTCGCGACCCATAGGTTGGGAACCGCTGGACTAGACCATTGAGATAACATGAAATTATTATTTTTACTATACAAAATCTTTACGACTTATATTTAAATTAAAATATTTTATAATCTCGTTCTTCACTAACAAAAAGTATTGAGTGAATCGAAAAGAAGCTCAGACAAAACAAACACGTCAAGTGCGAGTGATTGACATTTGAATTGAGATTGCGTTGATACTGTTAATACTGCGCTGGGATACTATTTTTGTGCATAAAATATCAACCAGTTAAGTGATTACGTGAGTCAGATAAAAAAGTATTTTAATGTACATTCGTACCAAAACTGTGCACAATAAAGTACAGTACTCTATAATAAAGTAGGGTGTCAAACCTACCTGTCATCCCCAACACTGATTCCCTGAAACAATCACTTGAAAAAGTTAAAGGAGACTAAAGACTGGGTAGGAACACGGGTGAGCTATGGAAAAGTTTGGACGCGAGGGGGCGAGCCGTCACTCGGCCGACTGTCGTTGCTGTTACGGTACAGACTAATGTTGGTAAAGTGCAGTTCGACCTTTACACTTAGCAACTGATACACAAACTGGTGCAAATTAAAATCCCAGCACCCAGACGGAGTTGTGATAAACGAATGAAATTTGGCCCCAAATATGCCCGCATGAAGAGTTTAAATGATTTAACATTAAAAGTTTTACATGTAATAATGTGAGAATTACGGTGCTATATATTATGTAAATTGCAATTTTTTTATTTTTTTTTTTTTAGCGTATAAGTGGCGAACAATGTGGTGTCACATGACACTTGGTTGCCCACAAGTTTTTGTTGTCTAAGTATGCCAAGGCGAAGAGTGACAACTCTCTACACCCAAATGTCTAACAGTGAGAGAGGTCGGAGAATTGACGTGTTTTGAAAGGGTGCATCATATCGTGAAATCTCCAGAACGATTTGCCGCAGTGCAATGTCAGTATACAGACTTGTTACACAGTGATGAGAAAAATCTCTAATACTCCTAGAGCAGGCACAGGTCCATACAGATGGATAACAGCACGTGAAGACTGCCAAATGGTGTGGGTGGCTGTTGCTGGCAGATGGTTGACTGCAGGCCAGATCCAAGTAGTGGTTACATATAGTCACACCCCGCCTCCGCCCCTCCCCGGATGATTGTAAACTAATTGCTTGAAGCTGGGTTACACTCTCTGGTCCCTGTGCATTGTGTCCCATTAATCTAATTTCATTGCCATCATCATCTACCTTGGTATAATGCGAAACACAAATGGACATGTGAATGGCGTACATTTGTGTTTAGAGACGAGTCTCGATTCTGTCTGTGGCAAGGTGATAATCGACATGTTCGCAGGCGTAGTGGAGGAACGGCTTATCTGCTGTGATTTCAGAACCTCACGCAAGTGCCGTCACCGGTGTCATGTTTTGGTGGCAATCAGTTTCGATAGCATGACTGAGTCGGCTGTTGTTGAAGTCAATGACAGCCCATCACTATGTGGACGGGGTACTGCATCTTATTGTGATACCCTACATGTTCAACATCCGAATCGTATTTTCCAACAAGACAGTGCCCGTCATCATACTGCGGCCATCGTCACACAAGCCTTGCAAGGAGTTTCGATCACAATATGGACAGCACGGTTCCCAGATTTGTCCCAAATAGAGCATTTCTAGGATACCAGAAGTAGACACATTAGATCACATGGTCACCCAGCACAAACTGTGCAACAACTGACTGCAAAAGACATGCACGCGTAGTGAGACATACACCAAGAAGACATCCGAACACTTGTGTCAATGCCGGCAAGGATCCACGAATGTATTGGTGCTCAAGTTGGGCGCATTTCTCACTGACAACTGTAAAAGGTAATAACTTAGCCTGATCCATTTCCATTTGTTATTATTTCTTTTAGCTATGGCCCTGGATATATTTTCAAAGTTTCCTAAAATTCTACCATTCATGTATGCGTGTCGTGATTTTAATTTCCGCCAGTGTAACTATAGGGCGACCATAAGATTTCGCTATAAATTTAAAAAAGTTGAAAGCTACCCATTTGTTATTGAAACATTAACATAGGCTGTATTTAAATGACTTCACAACCTCGGTACTTGGAGGACCAAGGGATATTGAGAGGAAAGTTAACGGAAGTGGCTTGATCCAAGTAGAAGCAATTCCAGACCCAGATGGGGTCCCATTGGAGCAAACCCAGGATCCGGGTCCCACAAGTTGTGAGACCCTGGGGGATACTGTATAGTCAGAGAAGCAAAAATAGAGGAATAAATAAAATATAAAATCATAATTAAACGTAATTTAAAATAAAAAAAACAACGGTCAGGTAATAAAAAACATGCCTTTGAGATATCTGCCGCCTTTACATGAAGTACTTAATAAGTGAAGTATTTTACTACCAGCCTAAGAAATTAGTAGCTACAGACTCCTAAATATGATATGTATCGAAGCCCATCTCCATGTGTAAATTTTAGATTTGTAGCATCGCTCGGTAGCGTATAAATAAAGATGTAAACGGCTAGAATGTTAGTTCAGTTTATGATTAAATCTCAATTTTTGTTCAGGAACAGAAGTTCGACATCCCTGTCGATTTAAGGAACCCATAAGAATGTTGGTACCTGTATTCGACAAAGAGGTTACCCATAATAGAAATCTTCTTCTGTAAATTTATGATGGAAAATTCTTAGAGAATCATACGCTTATTTATTTGATCGCGATCATATTTGTATATTCTCAATCAGTAGAAAGCATATCAAACTTACATGAACCTAAAGTGCTTAGGGGGCATCCATAAATTACGTGAGGTGAAACAGGGGCGGGGTACAGCGAAATCTCACCAATTCTCACGTGAGATTTTTTAAAATTGTGTTGGACTGTAGAGCTAAAAAAAGGGTTTACAAATGACGCGAATGTCGATTTTAGGGGGGTATTTCGTCGAAAAGTGTGGGTGTAATCGGCTTTGGGAGGGTGAGACCTAAAAAAAAAGGTCTAAAAAAGTTGCGAAGACGATCTGTAGGGGGAGGGTCTTACGGGACCAGATCTCACGAAGTCTCACCAGAAGGGGGGGGGGGGGGTAGGAGGGTCCGAAAATCCGGAAAAACACCTCACGTAATTTATGGATGTCCCCTTACTAATGTTACGATTTCGCTAGCAAGATACGCGGTTCCGACTGTTTTAAACACATGCCCTACAAAAACTGATTACCGACAGACGATAACACTTGGATTCGTCCGGATTGACTTGAAACCTGACCGTATTGCTAGTTTAATGCAGTTTTCCGAATCATTTTATTTGCATAAATTCGAACATGATACGATTTCATGTCGAGTATAGGTGCACTGTCGACAAAAGGAAGGTACGCAGAGTGTATATCGGATAACACGAAATGTACTCAATTCGAATCTGTCAGATGATAAATTCAGAAATTACTAGAAAATACTTCAAGTCACTTGTGAATCTTAGCTAGAAAGCTAATAGAATTCTAAAAAGGCAGAACAATTTTGAAGCCTAGACTACGCGTATTCCAGCATACGCTTGGTTGCTTTTTTTCATTTTCAAAGGAAAATCTAACATTTTTCTTGAAATAATTTCGAGGAATTACAATTTAACTGCCTAATTACCATGATTTTAACAATTTTAGATATATCCTTTAATTTTAAAACTTCCTCTCTTAATACAAGAAAACTTACATTATATCCACCGCCGCTCATAACAAACCAAACAACTGTGACGGACGGCAAGCACAACGAGTTCCTGTGATTGTTGGAGCAACAGAGCGATGCTCTATTGTTTAAGCGCGCGGTGTAGCCAATAATATTATTATACTCTACTGTACTGGATCGTATTTGAAAATGCGATAGATCAACTTAAAAAGAAATATTCAGAACATTAAAGGTAGACGTGTTTCGACACCAAAGGATAAAAGAAGTCTATCGAATATATATATTTTGTATCACACTAATTTCGGTTACTATTTTCGAAATTCGGGTGTCACCCCCAAAAGGGGGCACCCGGGGTGGACCGCCCCCACCGCCACCCCCCCTAGCTACGCCACTGAGTAGAACCTCATGTAGACTTTTATTTAGAAAAATGCAAATTCTACTACTGCCCTGTATATATATGCTGGAAACTATAACATTCATAAAAAAAAATACTGAAGCTTCTGGGTATACATTACAAACAAACAATGATGTGCACACATATAATACTAGACAGACATTAGATTTACATGTTCCACAAACAAATACTACCCTACGTCAAAAAGGACCACTACATACAGGAATCAGATTGTTTAATAACCTACCACATAGTATCAAATCTGTAAAAGAAAATACAAAATTCACTTCAGGACTGAAGGAGTACATGCTTGGCCACTGCTTCTACAGTATTGATGAGTTTTTCAAACCAAATGATAGACTTAAATAGTGAAAAATAATGTGTTATTTGTAATTATAAATTTTGTGTCTTTATCAAACTTGTACAGCTATCTTACGAATGATCACAGCGTTGATAAAATGCCCATGTGTGTGTGTGTGTGTGTGTGAGAGAGAGAGAGAGAATGTACTGTCTGTCTGCATACAGACTGTTTTTGACTTATCCCATATCATTTGTACTATGTATGATGCTAAGGGACCAATAAATACAAATTCAAAAATTCGTGGAAGTGAAGGAAAGGTAGAGAATGTTGTGATAAAATTAGATATGGAAATAACAGAACTGATAAAACATCCCACTGGTATGGTCGCAAATATTAGTCGATTTTATGCGACATCTTTTTATAAAAGACAGTTGTCTACTGATAAAAAAATTTCTTCAACATTAAAACACCGTTGAAGTTGAAATAGATTACTCAAAGCCGAAAGATTTTTATACCTATCTTATATTTATCTCTATTTTAGGCCTTGTGGGCAGTGGCCCCTCTGAATTCGAAATTCCGCTGAATTAGGTGCTCAAGGTCATGTTCCTCTGGCCCACTCCTCACCTAACCCCCCCCCTCCCCCCATATCCCCTTCGCATATGGGTCTAAGGGTAGCGGAGTGGAGATAGAGCAGACTGACCTTGAGATGCCTCTGTTAACTGAACGGGCTATAGACTGCAGCGCTCAGTAAATTTGAATCATGGAGCTATCTTCCTTCCTCCATAATTCGAATGGCTTGGCAACAAAGACGGAAGGAGCCAAAGATTTAACATTAATTTTCGACAGTCATCCCGTTTCTAATCAAGAAACACAATCGCCATATTCGCGCTGCGAATAGTAAGGTGAGTTCATATTATCTAGTCTTTAAACATAAATTACTTACCAACATATAAATGAGCAGTTACTGCAGATTTGCGATATTAAAACTTCGAGCCTCTCTTTTCGTGTAGCTATTCGCTGCGGTACTTAACATTTTCAGAGGTACGTCTTTGGGATCACATAAATAGCAATTCTTTCGGTGTTTGAAATTTAAAATAAGAAAATTATATTTCTCTCTACTGGTCAGGATTTTCCTTAAAAATTTTCTCTTTTTTTCTCGGTATCCTCATTATTTGGTTAAGTGAGCTTTGGTTGTGTGTGTAAACTGCTGGGCACTAAACCGCAATTAAATTCGTCATCATCTAAGTTTTACCCTCTAAACTAGTTTAAAACTTTCAATTATAAAGTCAATAGTTAGGATTATTGTTAGTGAGGCAAAATACAAACATTTTCACTCAGTAAGAGAGCTAATACTCGTTTCTGTTTCGCTAGTTTATTTATTTAGAAACAAGCTGAAAGCTTGATAGTTAGAGTAAACACAGCAAATTGTAATTAAACATTTACGCAGGGGCGCCGACCGTGGGGTGCTCGGGGGCTATAACACTCATGAGAGAGAAATAGTGGGCGCGGAGCACCCATGAACATAGACATCAAAACTAACCAGTAATTGGCTTTGACTAATAAGTGTTTTACCTGGGTATCTCACACGCCACTTGCAATGCAAACGTCTGAACGAGATGGCGCTTGGTTACCTTGTGAGCGTGCGCGAATGCGCGTCATGCCCAAGGAGAAAATAAATACTACGTTAGGCCATACTTAAAACCATTTAGTGTGTGGTAAGTGTAGGTGTGATTTGTGAAGAACAGTCACACAACCAAGTCAAGCATTTGAGCTGGTAAATAAAGCACGTGCTTTCAGAGCCCACCGCGAGTTTTGTATCGAGTTTATTTCGGAAAATTGTTAGTTTCGACGGATAAATTCTTCGTTCGAAATCGTAAATTACCAAAACCTGAAGAACCTTCCACTACTAATTCTTCTCAGCTAAGTACAGTTCAAAAAATCCATCCTGGAAATTGTTTTTTCTGAAAATTCAATTGAAGAGAAACTGTAATTTTTAAACTAAGTGGCAAACAATTTTTCGATGGCTACTATATGATGGAGATAGACATAAAGTGTTTTGCCAAATCTGTAAAATAAACATTTCTCTTAGCGTTTCTGCGTTGATAGAAATCATCAAGAGAAGTACGCCTATTAAGGCATTCACTCAAAGTACTTTAGAAAGGCTTAAAAAGCCACGTTCGCACTGCATCTTATACATAAAAAAAACTTGAAGGTATAAAAACAGCTAGAACCACATTCGTAAAAATGATTTAAAGTTTTCGCAAACCAAAAGAGGCCACGAGGAAATTACATTCGATTTTTGAAGCCGTGATCACAGGATTTTACCGAGTTAAACTCTTGGCTCCAGCAGCATTACGAAGAATAAAAACTTATTTAAGGAGTACTAAGCAAAGACTGATCACAAGGTAGGGCAGGTAAACCGAGAAATAGCGGATAATTTGGACCTTCAAGAAATCGCTGATATGTTTATAAATACAGCTGTTTGTTCGACAATATACGTTTTAATCATTACTATCATTATATAGATTATAAAATTTTCCTTCTTAGAATTATTAATTTAGATTTGTTGGTCTTACAATTCGTAGTACAATTTTGTACAATTAAGTAAATACTAATAAATATCTCCTGCTAATAAAATTTGTGTTAATTGCATAATGGTTTCATTTTTATGTTTTTATCATTATAATAGCTATCCACTCATTATTGTTCAACCCAGCATTTTGTACCCTCTTTTTTCCTCCTTTTTCTGCGTACCTCCATATTAACTACTAGCTGCATCCGCCATTGCATTCTCGATAGCAATCCTTGCGAACAAGAAATCAAATGCAATAAAAAAAAATTCTGAATTCTTCTAGTAGTACAAAAATCCTTAGTACCTATCAACTGATATTATAATTTGAAAATCTGTATGTTGTTCCTCAATCACGTCAAAAAGATTGAAACAAATTTTAATGAAATTTAGTAGGTTTTTGGTATGGAATAAATTTAGAAAATGCAAAATCTTTGTCCTGCTTTTGCTACCTGTTCGCTTATAACTTGAAATCTACTAGACAGATTTAGATGAGATTTTCACCATTATGTAAGACTTGCTGGTTCCGCAACTTCGTGTTTGTCAAGATTTTTTTTTTTTTTGCGTAATCTTAAATATTTTCAAGATAAAAGTGGCTTCGGATAATCAAAAATTCGGATAATTGGTATTTTTCCCGAAAAAAGGGTTTATTTCTATTAATTACTGTGTATGTCTGTTGAGTATTGTACATTTATATCTGTGAGGAATGTTCTGGTGCTTGATGTATCTTTGGAGATGTATCTTTGGAATTGTACATGTGTGAGTCGGAGTCGTTGTCTGGCTGTTGAACTGAAAACATGTGGATAGAAAGTTGTATTGTGTGAGCCTCAATAAACGTATTATTATTACAGTAACAAACCTTATTGTGTGGTGAATATTATTAATCATGGTAGCAGTCCGTGGTTTAGTGGTTAAATGGTTGAAAAAAAAAAGGTCTGTGGCTTTCGTGTATTCAAGAATGTTTGATTTCAAGTAATAATGGCTGACATTGTAATACCGTGCTTTGACGGCGAGGACTATGGAAATTGGAAGAAAAGAATAACGATGTATTAAAGATGAAGAAATGTTATACAGTGGCTTCAAGAGAGAAAACAAGTATGGATAATGCTGAAATTTGGAAGAAGAAAATCTGAAGGCAGTAAACTACATCTATAGTGCTATTACGAATAAGCAACTTGAGTTTGTGAGTGATAAGTGAATGCAGATGAAATAATGACTAAGTTCGACGAATTATACTCCAAGGAATCGACTGCACTCCAAATAATAAGTTAAAAGATTACGAATGAAACAGCGACATTCTTTAGTGATTTTGAAAGGGACAGTAAACGAATTGAAAGCTGCTGGGGCTAAAGTTACTGAGAAAGAAAAATTAAACTACATGTTAAGAACTTTGCCGGACTGTTTGTGCTACATTGGTGACTTGGTCGATGTTTTGAAAGAAGAAGATCAAAACTGTTGAATTTGTTAAAAGTAACATTCGATTAATGCACTTGAAAGACAAAGGTGAAAGCGAATCTGTAAAACAAATGCATTCCATAGTATGAGAAAATCTGGTACAAGTCGTCAGGGAACAATTGTGTTGGGGCTGCGGAAGAAGAGGACATTTCAAGAGAGATTGTAGTCGTCGAAATTAAGAAAATGAAAGAGGCACATGGAATCACGGCAGGCAGTGTCAAAGAAGCATCAGAGGAAGTAATCATCAAAGTGGAATCTTCAGAGAGTCACAACAATGATCAACCGTGGAGCGGAAATAAGCACAAGGGATCCAGAAACGACCGATATCGGCGAAGTCAAGAATGCCAACAAAGTGAAAGTGTAAGTGCAACGGGATCAAGAAATGGCCAGTATCGGCATGGTGAAGTATACCGCTAAAGTGAAAGTGAAACAGGCAGTTTTTGTAACAGAGGTTAGGAGCTTGATGGTGCAAAATAAAATGAACACAGGTAACAAAGAAAATATTAAAATTGATTGGTTATTGGATAGTGGTTGTAGAGATCATGTTGTAAATAATGAAAAGTATTTTTCTGAGTGTGATAACTTTAGAAAAGCCTGTAGAGGGTAAAGATTGCGGATGAGAAAATTTTGAAAGCAACTAAGATAGTAAATGTAGTTAGTTATTTTTCAGTTTATGGTAAATTGATTCAAATTAATATGGAAAATGTATTTTATGTTAAAGACATGAGTAGAAACTTGACTAGTTATGCGAAAGTAACAGACAAGCACAAGATTGTAGTCTGTAGGAAATGTTTCAAAAGATTTTGATGGAAATAACAGACTAATTGTAATTGCTATGAAGGAAGGTAATCTGTATAAAATGACAAGTAGCATTTTTAAGGAAGATGTTAATGTAAATATTGTGAGGTAACAGTGATTCTATGACTGAAAAGGGAGAGATGGCATCGCATATTAGGGACATGTAAATTTTAACTATTTAAATACCTTGTGTAAAGATCAATTAGCAGTTGGTTTACCTAAAAGTTTAGAGTCTGAATATATGAAGTGTAAAAGTTTGTATTGAAAACAAAATGCGCAATTTACCTTTTGAAAATAATAGAAGCAAAGCAGAAGGAATTTTAGAAATTATTCACACTGATTTAAAATGGGCCTCACTCAACTCTTGGTTTGAATGGTGAAAGATACTTTCTAACTTTTATAGATGATTATAGCAAAGCAGCTCGTGTGTACCCTATCAAATCAAAAAGTCAAGTTTATGATTGGTCTAGTTGCATAGGTAACATTGAAAATTGAAAATTTGACAGGTAAAACTATTAAGAAACTTGAGATGTGATAATGTGAAGGAATATTTAATTCTGATGTTTATCGATTTGTAAAGGAAAAAGGAATTGTTTCAAATGTTTGGGCCCTCCTATGTACATGAGTTAAATGGTACGGCTGAAAGATATAATAGGATCTAATCATGGATATGTCCACGGTTGTTTGCTAGCGAAGCAAAAGTAGATAGGAGCTTCTGGCCTGAAGTATTTGTAAAGCATTTATCTTAAAACAGAACTTTGGCTAATACTATTGAAAAGAAAACTCCCTATGAAATTTTACTAGGAAAGAAACCAATGTTAAACATCTGAAGCTATATGGTAGTAAAGTTTTTGTAAGAGTACCTGAACAATTGAGAAAGTCTAAATGGGATCGTAAAGATGATATGGGAATTTTATTAGGTTATAGTGAAGTTGGATACAGAGTATTGGTGAATAATAAAATTGTTTTGTTGCAAGACATGTTGATATTGTAGAGAATATGTTAAACTTATCCACTTAAAGGGTTATGATTCAGAGAGTGATTCTAGTGATGAAAATGAATCTGTAGATGAGGAAAGGAAAGAAGGAGATGTTAAAGGAGGTTTAAACAGTGATAAATGTAAATTGACTAGGTCAGGTAGAAAAATGTAAAATGCCAGATAGATTTAATGATTATGTCTGTAACAATATCATTTATGTAAACTTTTGTTGTGCTGATAGTCCAGATAATTTCGAGGAGGCGAATAATTGTAAAGAGACAGTGTATTGGAAACATGCAATGGACAAGGAGATTGACTGTTTGTATCAAAACAAAACATGGAAACTAGTAAAGAAACCAGAGAATGTAAATGCTCTTGATGTAAAGTGGGTTTATACAGAAAAATCAGATAACATTTATAAAGCAAGACTAGTTGGAAGGGGTTTTCAACAAAGGAAGTTGTGGATGATATATATTCACCCGTGGCTAAGATGCAGACATTGAAACTTTTACTGTCATACTGTTTGTCAAAATGGTTTAGCTATAGAGCAAATGGATGTTGAAACTGTATTTCTTAATGGTAAAGTTTTATCAGAGGTTTATATAAATCAGCCTAGAGGGTATGAAGATGGTACTAATAGGGTTTGTAAATTGAATAAAGCATTGTATGGTTACGAGAAAGCCCTAGAGCTGGTATGATTGTTTGATGAATTTATGAGTGATCTAGGTTTTGCAAAATGTGAATTTGATTATTGTCTGTATACTTTGATCGATGGAGATGATGTAATTTATTTAATAATATTTTTTGATGATCTATTAATTTGTTGTAACAGTAAAGGAAAATAGATAAAATCAAGAATCTGTTGTCGAAGAAGTTCAAGATGAAAGACTTGGGTCAAGTAAAAACCTATTTAGGAATTAATATAGATTACAATCTGGAAGAAAATGTTATGAAGGCATTGTGTAAAGTTAAGTTCAAAAAGTTTAGAGAGATGTTGCATGTGAATTAATAGAAGTACAGATATAAATGTAAGGAGGCGTGTTGAGTATTGTACATTTATATCTGTGAGGAATGTTCTGGTGCTTGATGTAGCTTTGAAGATGTATTTTGGAATTGTACATGTGTGAGTCGGAGTCGTTGTCTGGCTGTTGAACTGAAAACATGTGGATAGAAAGTTGTAGTGTGTGAGCCTCAATAAACGTATTATTATTACAGTAAAAAACCTTATTGTGTGGTGAACATTATTTAACAATGTCGAAAATGGGAGAAAAAAATATTTTTAAAGAAAAACAGCTTTTAATTAATTAATTAAGAGGCAATACTTTTACATGTTAAGGCGTGCTGTACAATAGGTACATACCGTCGTTGCTTGCTGAACATCTCGGTCAAGTAAGCTGTTTGACTGTGTTCATCCATTTTCGAGCAGCCAAGTCGCGCATTCCGCTTGACAGTGAGAAGTTGCATGTGGTCACACTCGGGCTGACGTTCCATCCACTTCAACGCAGTGTCAAGGCCGGCAAACGCTTGACTAGCTGATGGTCCCGTGTCTGCTTCAACTTCAACATTAAGGTCATCTTCTTCCTCGACACTTTCTTCTCTCACACTTTCAATAAGTTCATCAACATTTAAAATTTCATACGCAGGGTCTGACGAGTAGCACACCACCCACTCTCCTATATCTTCAGCACTAACTTCTGAACATCCAGGAATTCTCAAAAGAATGTTTATGAATTCATTAAGTGACACATCATCTCCATCTTCTCTCCCTACTCTTTCCTTTTCTTAAGCTTCTTTATCATTTTTCTCCTTTTCCTTCTCTTCATCGGTTGGTATGCCTTAATGTGACTGCCTTCACCAAGCTCCAAGCTTCCGCCACAATGTAAGCGCAATATTTCAAATTTATTTTTTGTGGTTAGCCAACACACCTTCTTCGTCTTCGCCCCCACCACAAGTTTTCTTAAAAGTTGCCTTCTGTAATGGCGTTTCATGGTTTCAATAGCAGCCTGGTCCATTGGTTGCAACAAGCTTGTGACGTTTGTGGATAAAATGATTATTTTAAAACCGGCCATACCCTCTTTCCAACAATTCTTCCGTGGGATGACTTAGTGCATTATCAACAACCAAAAACACTTTACTGCCTTCTTTAACAAGAGATTTTTTGGTGCTTTTTCACTTCAGGAATGAAAATTTCATCATACCACTCAGTAAATAATGCTACAGTCATCCAAGTTTTGGCTGGTTTTAATAAAATAGGGGAAGCTTTTTCAAATTTTTAAACGCTCTTGGGCTTTTTGACTTCCCTATCAACAGGAGGGGTATTTTATGGCTTCCCGTAGAGTTCATACAGCTAAGCACCGTAACACGGTCCTTATTAACTTTGTGTCCTGGAGCACTACACTCTCTTTTAGATGGTAAAGTGGTTTTAGGCAGAGCTTTCCAAACAAGACCGGTTTCATCAGCGTTGTACAAAAACTCGAGATCGTAGGAGTCTGCAACAACACTAAATTTGTCAATAAAACCTTCTGCAGTTGTGTAGGCTGCTGATAACTTCTCACCACTTAAATCCAATTCACGGACACCGTTCCTGGACTTAAAATTTCTTAGCCAGCGGTTACTTGCTTTAAAGTATTAACAACCAAGCTTCTTAGCTAAGATTTTATCCTTTTCACAAAGAATCGGACCCGAAATTGGGTTTCCCATACAACGCTGCTGCAAAAACCACCTGGAAACGATAAACTCTAATTCTTTGTTTGTTGCTGCCTTCATTGATTTTCTTGAATTTCCATCATCTTATTCAATCACTGACACGAAGTTTAAAAGTGTAGCTTTGCTTCTTTTAATGTCTGAAATCGTTGATTGTCCAAAAGCATACCTCTCAGCCAACTGTTTACCCGTAACTCCTTTATCTCACTGCTCTATAATTTGTATTTTATCCGCTAACGACAACACAAGGTGTTTTCTTTTAGAAGCCATGGTGAACGACGAAACGCACTCACAAACAAAACTGCGCACCGCTACGGAAGGGTACCATGACACTAACAGCTCAACGACACTCACTGACTATTCAAAAGGCCTGGCGAAGACAATAATGCGGTTGGCCGACAATCGGAGTGACGGCATTCGAAGTAACAACAATGGAGGCACCACAGTTTTAGCTCCGGCTTGGAAAATTCTTAGATCTGCCACTGGGAAGGACAATAACGCATAGGTAGAATCAATATTTTGCGAATCGCAATACGTTTCTGCCTTAATTAAAAAAGCGATTCGGCTAATTGGAGTTTTTACTGCATATCTAATTTAACACCTCAAATTTCTTGTATAACTAAAAAAGAAAGTGTTATAGATTCGGATTGTTGTATATTGTTGCTAAGACATATTTAGACTTTTATCCTGTCTGAAATGTACCAGTTTGTTATATACATTTGTATTCAAGCATAAAAATAACAATAATCTTCTAGTAATGCAACGCATAATTATAATAAATAAATAGTAGTAAATATCTGACTTGTACTTCGATAGTGTCAATCCTAAAAATATAAATCGATTGTAGATATAACTTCGTAAATCATAAGGTAAATTTATTAATTATTACAGTATTGAATATAATATTTTCTTAATTACTTATTTCAGTTTTAAATATAATGGTTTTCTTATTTACTTATTTCCAAAAATATTAAAATAGCAACTTCTTAGTAAACATAATTAAAGTATTTAATCAGAATATTTTCATCTACTTATTAATTACAATAACGCGATGGAATTTAGTAAAAGCTTTAAAAAGATGTATAAACTTTATCAAATAAATTTCAGGTTCGTTTATAAGGTGCTAGAATTATTTGGGAAAAATCATGACTGGAAATGGTGGAGCCTACCGCTGGTACGTGGTAAAGTGGTTGGGATGTAGTTGGCGTAAGAAGTGGTTTCATTGGGCATGTAGAGAAAAGGAAATATGAGAAATAAATGAGGCTCTCCCATGGTTTTGTCCACTTTTGCTTAGGGATGAGGGAGATGGGCGAAAGGATAAGGGTTCTTGAGGCTCGTCCTGTGGTAGCTCAGCCTATGTAGGCTGTACCTGTCGAGGATCATCCTATAAGGCAAAGAGAAGAGAAAGTGAATTGGGGGAAGATGAGAAGGATGGGTGGGTGCTAGTAACAAATTGTAGGAGAAATATGGTTAATAGGACGAAAAAGCTAGACACTTCAGAAATTGTAGGGAAAAATAGGTTTGACCTGTTGCCAGAGTCAGGAGGAGAAGATCCTCATATAGATGTAGGAGTAGGTAAGATGCAGCAGGCCTTTAGGATTAAGGTCGTGCAAGGCAAGAATAGGAAAAAATGGTTCTGCTGCTAGGTAGTAGCCATGGGAGAGGTGTAGGCCCTCTTGTTCAGGATCAGTTAGGCACAGGTCACCAGGTCACAAGTTTTTTCAAACCTAATACAACATTAGGTCAGGTAATAAAGGACATAGGCTCACTTTGTAGGAGATTCACTAATGACGATAAATTATTGATAGTGGGAAGTGTGGGGAATAGTATTGATAGTTGTAGTATAGAGAGTGACCTGAGGAAGATGGTGAAGGAGACGCAGCATACCAGGGTTGAGCTCGTGCAGGTCCTAAGTCTATGTGACCGGCCACTATTGAACTATGATGTGAGGCGGGTAAATGTGGAAATGGATGTGCTACTAGGCATTGGTTCTGTCTTGGGAGTTGTGATAGGTGGGTTTTCACTAGGCCTAAACCTTAAGAAAATGGCTAGGTGTTGCTTTTTGAGTTGTTAGCTAAAGTTGTGAGGGAGCCCATTTCCAGTGATGATGTACTCAGGATTGTATCGTTTTTAGCTTAGGGGCTGCTGGTGATGGTATGGAAATAGACGATCAAGCGGATACTATTTGTACATGCGCGATGGGAAAAATCACAGATGTTAAAGAAATAGATGAAGTTACTGAAACAATAACTGACTGCGGTAGAACTGGGAAGGAGGAGCTAAATGCTGAAAATATAAAGCCAGTAATAAGGGTGTTATTGGTGAACTGTACAAGTATAATGTACAAAGTAATCAAATATGCAAACTTAATAGAGATACACAAACCACAAGTAGAGTCTTGGTTAAAAGAAGAAGTACTGGACAATGAGGATTTTCCTGATAGTTACAGAGTGTACCGCAGAGATAGACGAGCAATTGGTGAAGGAGTTTGCATACTAGTTAGAAAAACTACTATAGTTCACTGGGGTGGATTATTGGGGCAGTAAAAAAATCAGGGTGTTGGCTGCTTACCGAAGTGGAAGAATGACAGATGAAGATGAGGCTCCTGGGGAGAAATTAAATTCATACTCATATTTCTGAGGTGAGAATAGAATGGTCATAATTGGTAAGGATTTAAATTTACCTGGTGTAAACTGGGTAGTAAATACGATTAAAACACAAGGGAACAGAGATTTGCAAATATCTTGATAAGGGACGAAGGGTTTATACAAGTGGTAGAGTAGAGTAATAGGGGACAATTTTTTGGATATAAACCTAATAAAGCCCTATGACAACCTTGTGGAGTGTCAACTAACTAAAGGAATAAGTGATGATGAAGAAGTTGTGATGGATATTAGAGGATTCAGTGAACCAGCAGCCAAATTTGATGAGGGAAAGAAGTATAATTATAAGAAGGCACAGATTTCGAACTTGAAGAAATATTTCAGAGAACGTTTCAGCAAATGGAAGGAAGTCACAAATTCAATAGAGCCAAGGTGGAAAGAGTTTAAGGAGATAGTAAAAAAAGGGGATGAAAGATTTATTCCAAAACAGAAAATAAAGAGAAGTAGAGAACCTGTGTACTATAATATTGAGTCGGGGACGTTAAAGAGGTTGTAAAAGAATAGAACATAACAGAATTAAGAGACAGCAGGGTAGTAGGGGATTATTAAAACAACTAAACTAGGGCTAAATAATAGCTAAAGATGGGTTTATGAAGACTATTGTCAGTGCAGGGGGAACTTTGACTGATGCATCGAGAAATTTCTATGGCTATGTTAGATAACTGAGGGAAAGGGAGTGTGTTGATACGCTTATAGATAAGGATGGGGAAGAAGTTACTGAGGATTTTTTTTAAAAAAAAGCAGAGATTTTAAGTAACTGGTTCAGTGAGAGCATTAGGGACAATGGATCAGAAACAGGATGGTCTAAATCGGATACGAGCTTATCAACACAATTAGAAATGAGCAGAACAAAAATTTTGAAATTCATCCTAAGGATATCATGAAGGATCTAAGAATGCTGAAGAAACATAAAGGGGCTGGTGTAGATAATATTACTATAGATGTCTTAAAGATAGCCAGTTGTGACATTGCACCTTACCTTGAAATTTTATTTAAATTGAATCTGCGTACTTGCTGCTTATCAGAGGACGGGAGAAATGCGATAGTAGTGCAGGTACACACTTTGACCATTCCAGCTCTTTTCTCATATCTGTTACTGATTGTCAAGAGATCAGAGGATCTTGTAGAACAGGAGATACAGCTATTGTGCTCCACAAAGAGCAAGTTCCGTTGTAAAACCTGTTTGTTGATGTCCATAATCCTACTAAAACAGAACATAACTTTCTTATCGAAGGAATGGCATCACCCCGGAAATAACATTGAGTGATAACGCTTATCAGATACATCTGCTCAACTATCACTTCCATACAGAGACAACCTTCTTTCATCACTATAGACAACAAAGTGTTCATTCTCTTTCAGGGGCTCAAGATGTAACGCGTATAGTGATGTTCCTGTATAAGAAGTAGCATGAAGCTCTTTACTAAACAACAAGGCATAGACGAATGTACATCTAACAGACATAAATCTCACAGATATCCAAGCTCTCAATCGTCGACAGGCATAAAAGTATACGTGTATACGCCCCTTGCATGTGGCAGAAAGGAAGGGCACTTCCTACATCGGCAATCAGATCGAGTACACACCGATTTTGCACTAGAGTAGAAGTTGTGTAATTTTATATTTTCTCGAAATTACGAAAATTGGTAGAAATCACGATTTTTCGGTATAATCATATAAATTACGTAAACTTCATCTTAAAATGTCGCAATTTCTGTAAATTGCCTGATTCAGCTGACAGAACAGTGGATGGATGACAGCACTAGAAACTTGGAATCCAGGATACACGCAAAAAAAAAAAAAAAAAAAAAAAAAAAATCAAACTAGGTATAGAAACACCGGCATCAAAGAACGATGGCACTCATCAGGTCTATATAGTATACGACGCAGCCATCATTTGCTTGCAGGCAGAGTCTACCTTCAATATTGAGACAAGAAAACATTGTTCTATAACACTGAAGATTTAATTACAAATGGCTACAATTATTCTCCAAATCGAAGTGAAGACATAGCTATCCTACACTGTTTGGAGTGAATATCGCTCAACGCTTCAAATTTAATTATTGTAACTTTTTCTCATCAGTGATTTGCAAATTACTGAAAAGTTGTTCAGATTGTATCAATCGTGCACTTTCCCACATTTGTAATGAATCCTTAATGCAAGGTGTGTTTCCAAATAGACTTAAATATGCAGTTGTAAAACCATCCTTTAAAAATGGAGAAGCAACATGTATAGACAACTATCGCTCCATTTAATTACTTTCCGGATTCTCAAAGATTTTTGAAATAGTCATGTACTGTAGAGTAATAACTCGTGTTACATAAAATAATATTTTAACATTTTCTTTTATAATTGGTATGTTAATCCCTCCACCATTTATTTTTCTGATTTACAAATCTTAATTTTAAATTCCTATTTTATATTCTCCTTGCTTTCAATAAAGCAGTATTATTGATGTTATTACTTCAGTCGCATATAAGTACCTCCAACAGGCCTAGATTCAGTAGGGAAAAAGTGAATGTATTAATGCTCATGTGACAGAAGCCAAGTTTTTCGCTAGGCTGAAACGCTGCCTGGACCAGAATGGCAATTGACACGCTATATTACAGCATAAGGCATAATGGATCTAGTTTTATAATTTACGCGCTGTGTCATAAGGTGTTAAGATGTCTAGTTAATTTTTAATTTCATTGTTATGTTGCTATCGTCATTAATTAAATTCCACGTATGGAAATAAACATTAGAAAATCAGGGTTGTGAAGTTATTTTATAGAAAAAACAGATAATTTTACTGCCTGTGGTTCAACAACAGCCAAAATTTGTACACACGTTTAGGAATATTTGCACATGAGAGCCACCAAATATATATTAATCGATTAAAGTCCATCGATATAATAGGCCCTTCTATAGAAGTTATTAAGGAAAAACTATGTATTGTCACCTATTAACATTTTGTGAGACATCTTTCTTTGAAAAAAAAAACAACTGAATTTCGTATCCATAATGATATTTAACGAAAAAGTATTGTCGCAATAATGTTTATCGTACTTCCTTTAGCGATCACGTAAGACATATTGTACCAGAGACAAACTGTTTAACCAGAGACAATATAATAGAGACTGTTCACGTCATGGAGGAAGGAATATATGGAGACGATGCAAGGGACCTTCACCACGTACTGTAGTGAAACCGGGTAGAGAGAATTTGGGTAGGGATGCCGCCATATTGCTTGGCCGTAGAAATACGGGGAATAGGCACAAAAACCTCAAGGAAATCATAAGACCACAGTGGCACCGCAGTTTGATGATGGTTTATTAAGTAACTCGACGAGAAAGAGTAAAAATCAAAAATAAAATTTTTTGATATCGTGCTTAGTTCTAGAGATTTAGTGTCTCAAAACTGGAGTTTCTGTTTGAAATTCGGAAGAAACATGTCCCCAAAGTCAAATTTGATGATAGATTCTTATGTAACACGGTGATACAAATCGAAAATAAAGAATAAAAATTTTCGATATCTCACTTAGTTCGAGAGATATGCTGTCTCAAAAGTGAGGTTGTTAGGTTATGAGGGGATTCAACGATTAACCGTGGCGCCGAAATCTGACGAATTCTTATGTAACTCGGTGAGACAAACTGAAAGAATAAAATATTTTGGTATCTCGCTTAGTTCTCGAGATATCGTACCTTTAAATTGACGTGGTTAGGTTGAAATGTGGCCTGGACCAGAAGAAAACTTTCGCCATATCCAAATTTGATGATTAATTCGTACGCAACTTAACGAGACAAAATGAAAATAAAGAATAAATTATTTTGATATTTCGCTTACTCGAGATATTATACCTCAAATGTGAGGAGGTTAGGGTGATATCTGGCCTGGACCAGAAAAAAAATCACCTAAACCACTATATCTACACTGTGGAAATGCAATATAGGTGTTTTATTTTCTTCATAGTGATTGTTGTTAGGTTGAAATACGGCCTGAAACAAAAAAAGGTCACTAAAACTACAAGGAACTATACCTATAACTGATTTTTAACATGCTATATCACGAAAACCAAGCGAGATATAATTTATTTTCGATTTGTTTCGTTGAGTTCATCATCAGTTTGTGGCGCCAAGGTAATGATAGAACTGCCGGTTATGTTGCAGATTGGACCAAAAGATAATTTTGCTGCACATGCAGATTGGGTGTTTTATTTTTTTACTAATCCTTGTGGCTTGGTTGAAACGTGGCCTGGACCAGAATATAAATGTCACCAAAATCTGACATTTTAAAAATAGCCTAAGTCAATGTTTAGAACTCATTTTAAAAGAATGATCACTTCAAAATACCTTAAAGTTTCTCAGCTTATTTAGAAGATATTGTGCTGTTAGTGGCCTATATAATTTTGCTAGCAAAATCAGTGCATTCATAAGTCAGAAGCTAACAACTAATAATAAATAAATTGTTTGTTCTCTTCTGGTACACACCACATTTCAACCTACCAACATTAATATTGCCGCTACAAAATCAAACTATGTAGACTTACCCAAACACATGAAATTCATCGCGAACTACATTTCGGGCAACAACGTTTATTTAATCACGTTTCGTAGTTCGCACAACATAAATTATCACAATTAATTTCTTGAGTAAAACCTGCAGAACACCATATTCCCTGTGTCGCGATGTAAACTTGACCCACTTAAATTAAATTTTCAACACTTGTCTACAATAAGGCTTGCTTTTCAGGTGCAAAGTAGTAACATATGGTAATTGTCTACATTACATCAACAAAAATTTGAGAACGATATGATCCTATCGAGAGCAATGAATAAATTTATAGCGATTGGTCCTAATGTTGCAGTTACCTATCATATACTTCAAGAACGATAATTACAAAGTGACTTACTTATGAAACGCTATTCCAGGTTGTTTCCTACCTTGTTTGTTGTGCAACCATATGCAACACAACTTGGCATTATAGAAAACTTTAGAATATTAGAAAATGAAATATTCTCAGCAGCTAACACAATGCAAACAGCCCAATGTTTTTGGGGAATCCCTATGGCCGCCGCGCATGCGCAGTAGGAGAGCAGTTTTTTCATGAGGTTTCACGGATTTGGCGTTATTTCGTCTTCATATATTCGTTCCTCCATGGTTCACGTCCGTTATAATCTTTGGCGAAATAAACTCAATCGGCGAAGCTAGTGCTACAAAGGTTAGTCCTCAGAAACACGCTGTGTGGTCACAAAAAACGCGGCAATTTTCAAATGCTTATGACGCTGCTCCCCACCACACCGCTTATGGCGTTTTATATATTGCTATGAATCCTTTCTAATAATTTTTATTTACTTTTTTATTTTGCTTTTAGTTACTTTTTATTTTTATCGTTTCTATTACTTTTTTTACTTATTATTTTAGTATTCGCTTTGTTTCTCTTACCAAACAGCAGGAAAATTGGAAAAATAATGAAGGGATACTGAAATAACAAAAAGAAATAATTTGTCTGTTTTGAATTTTTATTGCCTCAGTTGAAAATGAAAGAAATAATAATAATTAAAATAATAACAAAATTATACAGCACATTTAGATATGATATATTATATACATATACTCATTACATTTTAGATATGATTTACAACATCCATGAAGAATTTTACAGGATACATGACACTTCGAGCTGTTCAGGCATCAATTCTGCAAAGGGTCAGAAAATGTCTGGAGGTAAATGGTCACCTTTTTGAGCACCTGCTGTAGACATGGCTGCAAATAAGTAAGAAAAAGCGTTTAAAAAAATCAGTTTCGTCATTATCCTTTAAAATTACCTTCCATGTTTACAGAATGAAAATTACATGTAATTATTTAAACAATAATTAAAATTATACACAAAAAACGCGAATATTCATTTTTCGCGATTACAGCGCCGTCTGTGAGGCTAACAGAAAAGTGAGTTAAGCAAACTATTTTTATTTTTTCATGAGGAATCGGAATCTTCAAAAAAAAAATAGGGGTTCCCATTTAAAAGAATTAAGTTGACCTTGTTGTAACGACAACAGCACCACCTGTGAAAAAACCAATATCACATAATTGTAGCCCCCTACTGTACGATTATTTTTTATATAGGTTATTGTTTGTTAAAATGCTTTCTTTCCGAAATATTTCCAGAAAACATATTAAATGCCCCACCCTGCATATTCTTTTTTTTTTAATAGGGGGAAAGACAAAATTAGAATTGCAGCATGGAATGTGCATAGTTTATATTTGAATGGAAAGCTTTCAAATGTGTAAGCAGAGAGATGCAGGTTGAAAATTGACATTCTTGGATTAAGTGAAGTAAGATGGCCTGGATCTGGGATTCACACTATGAAGGAATGATCCCTGTACTTTTCTGGGGGAACTGTTACCAACCATATATGTGGGGTTGCTGTAATTGTGTCAATTTTTGATTTCGTTCCACTTTATGATCGTACAATGTTTTTAAGGTTGCAAATGTCACATCTAGCTATGAACATTATTCAGGTTCATGCTCCAACAGCAGACAAAGATGATGAAGTAATAGAATCCTTCTATAACACCTTGGATGAAGCAATGAAACTTAGAAAAAAAGGAGAGATTACACTGGTTACATGCGATTTTAACTAAAAAATTGGCAATGAAATTAACCTGGGAGTTGAAGGAAATCTTAAAAGCTGGAAGGAATTTATGGAACTTCTTTTTAAAGACGACAGAGTTGATCCTCCTCCACTAGACGAAAGAATCTATGAAGTCATTCCAGAAATGACGAAGAGTGAAGTAGTACATGCCATTAAACTTCAGAAGAATGTTAAAGCCACAGGTCCTGATGGAATTTACTCTTAAGTTATGAAAGTTATAACTCAGCAGGATTCGAATGGTCTCAGCCTCTTGTCAGAAGAGGCTTTCCATGCTGCAATGTCACGCACAGAGATATGTAGATCCAATAGGAGAAGGCAATTTAAGAAGAAGAAAGGCTTGTGGCAAGGAACAAGTATGAAAATCCGGCCATGGCCTTTTGTAGGGACCATCCCAGCATTTGCCTGTAGTTTTTTCGGAAAACTATGGAAAACCGAAATCAGGATGGTCGTAGGGGGTTTTGAAGCCGTGTCCTCCTGAATGCGAGGCCAGAGCGTTAACGCTTACCCACCAAGCTCAATATGAATATACACAAAACAATATTCAATATAGGCACATAATATAAAATAATATATTTAGAATATATATCTTTCTGCAAAGCTAAAAAAAAAAATAATATAGTTTCATCAGCGGAGAGACTCTCAAACCCGCCTCCCCAAGCAAGGTGGCCTTCCTTTTACTACTGTTCACCTCTGCACATGCACCAAAGGTAAAGAAACAGGGTTAAGGAGGGAGTGTTCTATGCTTCAAAGCATTAGGTGTATCAGTGATAGAGGCTAAAAACTACCAACGTATTAACTCTGAGATAAAAAAGGGGGGACACATTCTAAGATACGAGATAAAATGAAGGCTGCTGTCCAATATACTATCATTAATGTGACAGATTTCATACTAAAGAGTTGTGATTATAGAAATAGTTACATACACAGCAACTAAGCAGGATATTTGCATTACAGACAAATGCACAAAATTTATATTTTAAACAAGATTTACGCTATTCGTAAATTTAGCAGATTCTCCACAGATGGCGTCTACTTCCTGATCTATTCGACCCACCTCTACCTGACCTACTCCCTCTGGTAATTCCAGCTGCTCATTCATATCTCCGGCGTACTTGCTTGACAGAAAATCTACAATATATTCCATCAAAATTGTACTGGAAATATCTCCTTTATTAGAAACATTAAATAAATAATAAACTGAAATGTGTACTTAACAAATACACTGAAATAGCAAATATCTTATATGCCATAAATTAATGACATTTTTAAGATTAAAAAACATCACAATTTAAAGTGATATTGCACATAAAAAAAGGCCACGTTCCTTTCAGTATAAGACTGAACATTACAGTTTAGTAATAGATGATACAAACTACCCATGGCATCACATGTAAGATTAAAAATGACAGTTAAAAGTATATCTCAACCATGGCCGGATTAAGACAGCGCGGGGCCCGTAGCAAATGTGAAGAAAAGGCCCTTGGTTTTCGCCGTCCGTGGGAATTTTAGAACTAAAAAAAAGCGTCCATCTGGCCTGACGAGGAGACTCGAGAGACACCTAGGCGCGGGGCCCCCTAGGAGACGCGAGGCCCCCCAGAAGGCGCGAGGCCTGTAGCATATGCTAACTCCTGCTACGTGGTTAATCCGGTACTGATCTCAACAAAAGTTTAAAGTGTCTATGTGAAAGTGGATGTGTACAAAAATTGTTATTGGGACATGTGCATCATCACTATTAAATTAGAAATACGTGTCATCAAAAATCTATATTTTCTGTATTAACTAACGTAGCAACCAAATTGGCCCAGAAGAAATGTTATATACAATTCCATATAGTAAAGAACATAACACTTGAATGTGACACTGAAGTTATAGCAGAAATTTCAATTAGTTTTATATAAGAGAGCAAATTAGTCTTTGATATTAAAATTCCATCAGACAATTTAATGTATAACCCATTTAAAAACAGTATCTGATCTTTAGTGTTAGATTACCTGCTGAAATTGCTTCAAGAGGGCAGGGTAAAATAGGCTTTTTGACAGTATTCAAAATATATTAAAAATTGTAGTCATTCGCGTAGATTAATACTTAAGGAAGCTATTTTTGTTAAATTTGAAAAGAAGGTGGATTGTTTTTAATTAAAAAAGCGAAATAAAAATCTAATTTTTCTTGCCACTTGTCACGTGACTGAAAACGCTCTGGGATTGGAGATCGGTTTAGTAAAGTCACCTGTCGGTAAGCGCTATGGCTGCGTATGGAGTGTTTCCCACTGTCCAAGTTTTCAACTGTTTGTTGCTGGTTATCTCTTGTTAATAATGAGATTTTGAGTTGAATATAAATGAAGAACAATTTGTAGAAGCCTACAGCGGAAAAATACCGTAAATTATTTGTCGGATTAGCTATAGAAACAACCAATAATTTTTATTCTACAGAGTTTGAGAATACAATAACTTCAATTCGAGAATCATTTATATTTAAACTGGAATTTAGTCATTAACAGAAATCCTTCATAAGAATGACTAAAATTTGTCGTTTTAGCAAATATTTACGAGAAAAATGCAAGTGCAGTATAAGGTAAGCACAACAGTTAAATAACTGGATGCTATGGTCAATATTCTTAACTGCGGATAAAGAATTATAGATAAATAATATTATTTTTCCAACGAAACTGAATTTATAGTTTGTATATTTACCGATCGCGTTCACTTCAACGCACGTAGAAACTGTGAAGTTTAAGTGTTCACTATTAACGAGATGAAAAGTAACGATGCCATGGTGTCCAGGTAGCTGCAGGGTTAAAGAATGCTATAGGAATTTGAAGATCCTTTATTCGAACCTTGATTAGGATAATATTATTTTCGTGTTTACATTTTTTTTCTGTTTGCCGTTTGTTGCTTTACAGAATCATGTTTTTATTGGAAGAAGTATAAAACATCATGCAACCGTTTGAAACATAAATTGCTGTCATACAAGATAGCATTTATAAAAAGATAACCTCCTGCTTTTAATTTTGAAATATATCAAAGATACATAATCATTGCAACAAAACCCAAGTACTCGGCGGTAAATTTATTTTAACAATATCGTTGCACACTAATCTCGCAACAATTCCGAAACGCTTTGAATACTTTTTGTTGGAATTTTCACATGACGATACAACTGTAGGTTGCCTTTCTTACATAAATGCATCTCTTTAAGCGGTATTTACTTTTAATGCGCAAGTAATTTTCAGTTTTTTAAAACTTTTTATTGGTGCGCATGTAACATCCAGGTTCAGTTTTGAAGTGTTATTTGGTTATGTCTCAAACGTTTATAGTACTTTTGCTATCCAAAAATTTGTGAAACATTCGGAAAAAAAATTAATGTTTTGGTGGATTTTAGAAAAGAATATGCGGTGCTACCAACAGCAACTAGTATCTAAAGAAAACGCTCACAAATAAAAAAACATATTCCAAAGCGAGGATCGAACCTGAGAACCCTAACTTTACTGATACTCGCCTTAAACAGCGTACTACATTATACCAAAGAAATTTTGGTGCAAATTATATTTACAGTAAATGATATGCAACTTAGTCGCAATGTCGTCTGGGTTTCTATGAGCAAGTTGCAGAGACTTTTTTTCCTGTTTCAGCTAATGAGGGAACACTTATGTTTATTTGGAGAGTTTTTATTATCGTGGATGTAGACTGATGTACTACACACTATTTATAAACCATATTTCCAACAATTTATTCACAAATTCGGAGAAACAAACCAAATGTTACTTACGTAGAGTGAGCGCCTGCTAGTACGAGACGTCACGAGTGTCGTTGGACCGCGCCATGCAGCACAGGAGCGTATTGGCGGGCTTTCAAATCCTCTAAATTTTAACTTTGAATTTAACGTAAAATAAGCACTTTTGTAAAAAAATAATTAGTACTCGGTAAATAACGTGTATGAATAAACTATTTAAAGCCATTTTCAAAAAAAATATTCAAATAGCCCATTTCTGGCTCGTTTTCCAAACCTACTTCAGGAGCTGCATGCTGATCTAACAATAAAATAAATTACAAAATAATTCACTGTACACATCTCACCTGTTATACAAGCAGGTATGATCAAAAATATATAATGTCTATTATAAATGTGGAAACTGTGATCGGGGGAAGATAGGTGGGTGCAGTTTTTTTTTTGCAGTTTCGTTGCCTTGAGCATCCCAGGCTCAACATAGCTGTTAGGTATGAGAATCAATGAAAAATCTAAATAAAGATGGAACCTATGAAAAATATAATGGTTGGGTGGGGAACAAGGGATGATGAATGTATACACTTTAATGGCCTTGTTATAAAAGTAATAAGTTATGTACAATATAATTCATAGGGGAGTGGGGGCAGTTCTTGCTGTACAGGCTCTTTCTAAGGCATTTTAAAGAGTAAGTCATTGTTGTGAATCAGATTATGACAATTGTCTTAATCCCAGATTTATCTTGCTGGCAGAGTAATTCTTAAAATGCAGTATCAACGGAGGTGGTTACGGGAACTGGTGGGTAGTGGATTGGACTCATTACTGTTAATTATTCTAACGAATGATTCTATTGTTGATATACAGAGAACGTCTTCTGAGCAACAGCCAAAATAATATTATATTTAGTAGGGAGGATAAGCATGGAATGAAGATAAATGGTAAATACTTCCAACATTTTCTTGATATTTATATTCAGATCTCTTTGAGATATGGGAATGACTTGATTTACAGCAAAATCGTAACATATCAAAAGAGATATATACACCATAAAATACAAAATACTGGTAGAACCATCAAAAGGAATCCTTCAATGCAGTTGTTAAAAATAATTGTTTAAATTATCCTCTAAAATTTATTCTTATCACCGGACATACATCCAAAATGTGTTGGGAACTGTAAAAGAAATGTATCCTTCAATATATGACCTCCTTTTGAGCAAATAACAGACTTATAATCCTCGTGAATATCTTTATCATGTCTAGTGCTACAATTGTGCATTTTACTAACTGTTTTGAATACAGCATAAGTAGCCACTGACAATGACATTATGGGCATATTTGGACACCAATTTTAAAATCCCTTGTTGAACAACTCTCTGCAGGAAGTTCTGCACACACAAATTATTTTATGAATCGCAATTTCAGTTAACAAACGAATGAGAAATACAAATATCCAACAGTCGCGGAAAAACATTTCATAAATGCTTGAGAACAGTATACCTTCAGTACTGAAAGTTGATAACGCATTTCCTCTGACAAATAGTTACCAGTATGAAAGAGAAAAACTCATTATTTCAAGCCCCGAAACAATAACAAATTTCTTTAAAAGTAAAGATTTACAGCATTGTCGTCTTTGACGTTAGCAATTTTATAACAGACGTTGTATTTCAATCACATCGGTATCGCATTATTGAGTAAATTGAAGATTCGTTAAACAAAGGCAATACACAAACATACTACTTCATTTTCCTTTCGATGGGATGACGTACGGCATCAAATGATTCCTTTGAGGATTGATATAACAAATCCTTTCGAAGTGTAGGGAGCAAAGAAACTTCTTGTCTTTTCACAGCAAATCTGTGAAAAGATATTCCCTCAGCTGTGCACCGCGGATTATTGGAAGAAATACTACATGCTTAACAGCTCACCATTCTAGAAGAAATATATATAGTTTACTAACGGACTGATGAGGAAACTAATGTTTAATAATAGGAATAATAAATTTCTCACACAAGTTCTAATTACTTGCAACCAGTGTCATAACGGCGAACAAATTCTTCCACTTAGGGTACAACTTGCAATCAAAAGCAATGCGAGTAGAAACGAAACGAGACAAAACTAAATGTCCATTTGATAGGCAACAATCAAAACAATATATCAATGAACGACAACATACGACAATAGATGGCAGAGATATATAGACAATGTACTTTAAATCAGAGTTAACATTAACGGAAAGAACGTATTACCACCTGGCGGTGGAAAGGATAACTTTTTGGCGTTGTTTTGCCAACGCTAGCGCTCCAAGAGTTAGTCCTCTGGACTACTACCTCGCTGAAACTTACTGGTCCAACCAACTCTCCCATTTGATATGTGAACCCCCTGTTTATCTGTCTACCAAAGACAATCTATGTCTACCACAGTAGTAATTTCACATGATAACTGACCTGTTACGATGTAAATTAATGGTGATTACGTTTGATTCACGTATTCCATTTACTTCAGAGTACTGCGGTACAGAAAACTGAATAACAAAAGTAAAAAAATAAATGGAATCCTTAGTTTTGTCAGATTTTTGTGGAAGGGGTGAGCATCTGAAAGTGCATAATGATCCAGGGCCCACAATTTCCCATATGTTAAGGTTTAAAACTGCTTGCTCCTTCCCATGGTACATATAAGTCATTACCTATTTTCGCAGATTTTTACTTACACCATTAGTTCTAAAAATTTGAAAACCACGTTCAAATTGCAGTCAAAGTTTTGGCGCGGCTCCCGTTCAAATAAAGAGACACACGCAGCTTGCTTACAGACTTATAATAGTATATAAATAGACTACCCGATAAATATGGCAAGGATCAGGCAGTCTAGACTCCAGTTTTATGAAATTTATATCGACTTACAATAATTTATGGGGAACAAAATGAAAAATGGCCGAGATATATAAGAGAAATCATTTGGCGCAGTTATCTTAAATATAGAGATAACTTAAATATAGAGATAACTTTCATTTTTTTGAAATGGCTGCCCAAAAGACTTGTTACTTGAGTTCAGTCGCTTGTGCCGTCCTGATGTTATGAATAGTGATAAACTGAAACAATTTGATGGCATTTGGAAATGGCTAGAAAGTTTGCGTCGATGAAAGAAAATGTGCCTATTTTGATATTGTCAAATGGAGAGTATGAAATTTGTATCCCAATCAGTGAAATACATAGGTACGCGAACAACTCATTTCTGAGCTAAAACGCTATTTTTAGCGGCAAAAGACTCTTTTAAGAGCCAAAAATTATACACAGAAAACAAATTGTAGTCATTCTAAAATTATTGAGCGCAACCATGGAGGAAGGAAATATATGGAGGAGAAGTGACGTTAAATTGGTGAAGCAGGCTCCCGCATGCGCAGTGGTGGCAGCGGCGATATTGTGCCTTCCAAACAATTGCGATGTTCCCAGTATATCCCGAAAACTAAGCAAGATATCGAAAAATTTTATTCTTTATTTTCGATTTGTCTCGTCGTGTTACATAAGAATCGATCATTAAATTTGACTTTTGCGATATTTTTCTTCTCATTTCAAACTCAAGATACCTCACTTTTGATACAGTATATCTCTAGAACTAGGTGAGATATCGAAAAATTTTATTCTTTATTTTCATTTGTCTCGTCTTTTTAAATAAGAATCCATCATCAAATTTGACTTTAACCAATTGTTTCCTTCTGAATTTCAACCAAAAACCATTTCACATTTGGGACAGAATATCTCGAAAACTAAGCAGGATATAAAAAACATTTTATCTTCATTTTTTATTTGTCATATCGAGTTACATATAATCCATCACCAGATATCGGCGTCACCTTTATCCTACAGTCCCCTTGAGGTTTTTATACATATTCCCCGTGTCTGTATGGAAGCGCCATGCCCCCCCCCCACTCCTCCACCGCCCTGCTTCACTTCAATGCGTGGTGAAGGTCTCTTGCGTCGTCTCCATATATTTCCTTCCTCCATGAGTGCAACTGTGTTATTGTAGTAAACTCTGGACGACCATAACGGTGATAAATTGCTGTTTTCATAGTACTATCACATCCACGTATCGTAAGTGTACAGGTTGCATTACGGCCTAAACACTAAGGACATATTTATAAATTATGATTTCGTCAATAACCGTTTGCGTTTAAGTTGTAATGCAGCCTGGACCACATTAATGGAGATAGATACGATTTGAATATTCTGAATCCACAATATTGTGTGCTGTGGTTTCACTTTGGTCCAGGCTGCATTACGACCTAAACACTAAGCACATTTATAAAATATGATTTCATCGATGTCTACTGCATAGAGATTCTAAGGTACTCTTTATCCACTATTGTGATGTCTGAGAACTTATTAGCGTTTCAGAAAAAATTACTAATTATTTTTCTTTCACTGATTTATAAACTTTTATTTTTAAATTTAACATTATGATTTTGATTATATTGGTTCAAAACTACCCATAAACTGATTGCGTGCAGTTACATTCGTATATACCGCTCTAAAACGTTGATACTACCACCTGGCGGCGATTTCAGAAGGTATTATCGTTCGCAACAAGAGCGAGCGGGCCTTCTAGCTGAAGGTATAAAGGAAGTTCGATGGGCGACCAGAGACAGTCGAGGCAGAGACAGTCAGCTGAGAACAACTGCCCAGATACCTGATGAAGACAGCATAGTCAGCTGTCGAAACATCGTGTTTTTACACCACCAATCGGCGGGACAACCCAAGAAGATTTTGTTGCATCGATACGCTGGGAAAGTCTCCACTCACACGTATTATCGTTCGTATCGAAAGTAATAGTTTAACCAAATACATTCATAACTTTGATGAAAATTATTGATTATTTCCTCCGCCATTCTGTATATTCGTGTTTTTAAATTTAATGTCCTCTTCTTAATTTGATCTGTACAAAATACCCACAAATTTTTTCCCCAAATACATTCATAACCCTTCCGAATGTAAATTACTAATTACTTCCTCCGCCGTTCTATATATTCTTGTATTTTAATTTAAAGTTCTCTTTTTTTATAATTTAGTCCGATAACATTGAAATACTCCGCTTCGAAATGCTACCTCGTGGTATTAACAATAACTATTACTGTTTACGAAATACGAAAGCTGAAAAAACATAAGGGGCCTGGTGCAGATAATATTACTACAGATATCGTAAAGATAGCCGAATGTGACATTGTACCTTATCTTGAAATATTATTTAAATTGAGTCTGGATAGTTGCT